>CM023859.1:22661213-23261213 GCA_013389735.1 Phaseolus lunatus | reverse complement strand
TAATTATATACTTTATTTTAACAATAATGAGCATTGTTACGTTGAATCATATTTGCATTTTTTTTAGTTTACGCTTTATGCATGTAAATGAAGTTGTGGTAAGTGACAAGTATGTCCACTGTCTGTATGTTGAAGTGAGCTCCTCTGGGATTTTAGGAGCTTGAAAATTTAAAGGATAACTAATGAATAGCTTTGCCTACATTTTCTACATTGCATGACCAAAATTAAACACTATAGTATTCATGTTCTTTTACAATTAGTCAACATGGTAAATGTTTTCTGGTGCTAACTAAAATAAGAATTGTACCAAAAGAAACAGAAAAACAGATGGATATTTATAACTTAACTATATTATGTCAAAATTTCTCATAAATGAAATTGTTTTTCTATGTATTATATATATATATATATATATATATATATATATATATATATATATTTAAATCTTATTTGGTATTGGGAAAATCTTACATCAATTAAAGATAATGATAAAATAAAGCATATGGTGAGGACAATTTTCATCTTACAAACTATAGTAGAATTGACTTAGGCGTAAACCACTTACATAAAATGAACAATTGTGCTAAGAAACCTAAGGAGTAAAAGTTAAGGTCGTGTTTGGCATGTTCCATATAAAATTGTATTGTGCCAAGTTATTCTTTTGTACTAAAAACCAGTCAGGTTTTTGCTGAGTGATGAAATTTCTTGTTCTTGCTTGTCTAGTTTCCCACTACTCCTGCTTATTCTGTGGGGATCAAAGATGAACCAGATATGGATTTATATGGTACAGCAGAAGTGAAAGCTGAGAACTTTAGCCACGAACCTCCACAATCAAGCCAGATCAATGTGGAGGAAATTTACAATGATACTGGGGTGAAGGAGGAAGAAGAAGGAATTGATGAATTTCCCAGCAATGTTTCTGACCAATATTTGAATTTTGTGGAGAATGATAGAGGTAAAAGGCCCAAGTATGAACATGATGATTCAATCTCTTGTCTTGATCCTTGTTTGGTGGAAGAGAGGGTTGACAGCATTGTTGCTGAACTGTCAAAACGTCCCAAACCAAATCCATCCAGGTGTCTTAGTAGCGTGGCAGCAAAGCCACCATTTTTCTTATTTGGGAATGTTTCAAATATATCCTACGACTCATGGGGAAAGATGTCTCAGTTTTTATATGGTATTGAACCTGAATTTGTGAATTCTCAGTCCTTTTCTGCTTTAGACAGAATAGAAGGCTATGTACACAATCTCCCAGTTGAAAACAGGTTCCACATCCTTCCAAAGCCACCTATGACTATCGAAGAAGCAATGCCACGGACAAAGAAATGGTGGCCACCTTGGGATTCAAGGAAGCAGTTGAGCAGCATCTATTGTGAAACCAGTGGAGTAGCTCAAACTTGTGATAGACTAGGAAATATTCTAGCTAATGCAGGTGGAGTGCTCACATCTGAACTGCAGAAAGACATTATTCGTTATTGTCGTGGGTTGAATCTTGTGTGGATTGGCAATTTCAAACTGGGTCCTGTAGAGCCTGAACAGTTGGAGCTCATTTTAGGCTACCCTTTGAATCACACTCGTTCTGCAGAGGACAATTTGGCCGAAAGGCTTAAATCACTGAAATACTGCTTCCAGACAGACACATTGGGGTATCATCTTTCTGTGTTAAAGCCCATCTTCCCTCGTGGATTGACAATGTTGTCACTTTTTAGTGGTATTGGTGGGGCAGAAATTGCCCTGCACCGGCTTGATATTAAAATAAAAGCTGTTGTCTCAGTTGAGACTTCTGCGCAAAAAAGGAAGATTCTTGAGAGGTGGTGGCGTCAATCTGGGCAAACTGGGTCTTTGGTTCAGATTGAAGATATTCAAAAACTGACTAGTAAAAAACTTGAGGGTCTAATCACTAAATTTGGTGGTTTTGACCTGGTCATTTATCAGAACCCTTGCTCTTACTCTAGTTCCAGGCTTCAAGCAGGTGTAGGTCTCTCAGCTCTTGATTTTTCAGTTTTTTGTGAATGTGTTCGTGTCCTGCAACGTATAAGAGGTCTGTGTCAAAGGAAGTGACTCGTGTCTATCTTTTGTATCTTGTAGAAAATTATGTCATTCAATGCCTTCCATGTCATGTCCCCTTCTTATCTGAACATTTTCCTGCTGTATAGGTACCTCTTCCTATAAATTTCAGTCCAGAGATTTGTTAGTAGTTATCTTTCTTTTTAATTGTCATTAAGAATTGTTCATATATGTAAGTAAATGCATTGGTAGAGATTATCTCGCTAATAATACCCCAAATTACTCCATGGAATTATTAATATGGATTAGTTTAGTTCATCAAATTATAAGAATCCTTACTCTTTACTATTGTCAGTTTAGGTAACTAGTTTAGCTAACTACTGAGCAATTTAAAAATGTAAAGGAGTTAAATATGTTTTTGTTCTATGATAAATTTGATTTTACTTTTGGTATGTACTAATTCGTTTCTTACCTTGTCCCAAATAATTGCTTTAATTTTTTTTTTTCTAAAAGGTTATCTAAAATATTTTATTTCATTGTTTGAACTGTTTTTGAACAAAAGTAAAATAAAATAATTATTAGGGATGGAAAAATTTAAGAATATTAGCACCCAGATTAAATTTTGATTATGTATCAGAGGCCAAAGTATATTTAAGTCAAGTTAAAACTATCATCTTTTAATAATTTTAGGAAATACAATGATATCTTTTTATTTTAAGAAACAAATTAGTGATTTTATAATTTTGAAAATTAAATTGATAGATGCTTGTGATTTCAGAATTTAATTGTGTTATTCTTATTTTTTTTTTCTTACACAATTCTTCACAGCAGATGTAAATTGTCTATAAATTATCAGTTGCGAAGTAGGTGATCGAGAAAGTATACGAAAAACACTTGGTTTCAGAAGATTTTTTAATTTTCTGAAAATATTTTTTTTCATTTTCATATCCAGTGATATAATATAAGGAAAAATTACTAAAAGATTCTTTATGTTCTATGTTTGCTTGAGTGTTGGAAATGTTTGAAATATCAATGCTTTAGATTTTCTCATTGCGAAATTTAGAAACGTACAAACATGAGTTCCACCTTCTAAAAATGTATTTTGAATTATGTATTTTAGACCGTATAATTTGAAAATTATAATTATAATTATATATATATATATTAAACTTTTGATTATGTAATTCAAAAGTACATTTCACATTATGTTTATTTTTCTTAACTTCCAATACAGAATCTAGAAATATATTCTAAATAGTAGATTTTGTAATATATTTTTAAATTATGTGATCTGAAAACATATTTTAAATTATATAATTTATAATATATTTTTACAGTTTCATGAATATATTATGGATTTTCCATGCAATCCAAAAACATATTTTAGATTTTATAGATTTTATAATTCATAATACATTATAATTGTGAAATTTGTAATATATTTTTTAATCTAAAATATATTTCATAATTCATAATAATTTTCAAGTAGTATAGTTCAAAATATATTTTTGAGTTTGAATTGTCCAATCCAAAATAAATTTTCAAATTATGAAATTCATAATTTATGTTTTGAATTTTTCTAACATCTGTGGAGGTGTAAGAAGGTATGAAGATGCTAAAAGAAATATTCAATATAAAGATATTCACCCTAATTATTATTTAATAATTATTTTAAAGAGAGTTTCGTTAACACTCTTAATTCCTTAAACAAAAGGCAATTTCTTATTACACCTTATATTTTTCTCATACACCCACATTTCTTGAAAATGTCCATTTTGTCTTTTCTTACTTGACTTGCTTTGAACATTGAATTAACAATGTTGATGAAGGTGAAGTATGCAATTTGAAAGCTTTTTTTGGATTACATGATTTTGAACATACTTTTAAATTGCAATACAAAACATAATACCCAATTTTTTTACTTCAAATTGATTAATCCATAATGTTGTTTTAAATTGAAAATTTTGGAAATATTATAAATCAATTAGTTATAAAATGTCCTCAACAAAACTAAAAACGTGAAAAAGACTAAGATAACCACAACAAAGCTCCCCAATAAAGCACTAAAAGGCCACATAATACAAGAAAGAGTGTTGGCTACAACATGAGCACTTAGAGTAATGAAAAGCAATGTTTGTAGCGTGTGGAGTAGGGATGACAATTGGACGGGACAAATATAAGTTTTACTATCTTCATATTTGAAGTAAAGATTTATCCTTAACCCATCTTTCTATCTTATTCAATGAGTATTAAATTTTTGTCTCCTCTCTATTAACCATACTCGTCCTTTATGGTTTCAATATTAATTAATTATTTTTATCATAATAAATAAACATAATATTATCAATAATTCAATGCCAAAATGATATTTTAAGGGTTAACGTGATTAAACACTTGAAATGGAGAGTCAATATTTTCATGTAACAAAAATAAACACTAAATAAAATATTAAAAATGAATAAAAATAATCAAATGTATGTCCTAAAAACTATTTGATTTAATGAAATTAAGGTTTGAGTTTTCTGAATGCAATATATAATTTAAACAAAACGCATTCAAGAAAAAAATTTGTAATAAATATTGTAATAAAGGGGGAAATATTTTAGGGATATAAGTGAACTTTATAAATATTAAATAAGTTGAATAATAATTGAAAGAGAAAATAAAAAACTATATAAAAAAAGAATTTTTAAAATAAAACGAAACTAAACCAAAAAAAAATGATAAAGACAATATTTTATCTTATAAAATATGATTTTAATAATTTAAAACAAGAAATGAGTACGAACGTGAAATGAGTACAAAGACAAAGACAAAAACAAATATTAGAATATATATAATTTATACTTATATATAAAAGGGATTCCCACTTTATCTGTTTTAAATTGTTTTCCTATTTTATCCTTGTTTAATATTTTATTTTATTAATTTATGTTGATTATTTGAACATTTTATAATTTTAGAAGTTAATAAAGTAGTTTTTTAATTTAAAAATTTTATTAGTTTTATTTTATTTGTTCTCACTTAACTGTAGGATAGTGGAGATATTGGTACTGTAATTTTATTTTATTTTATTTGTTGACACTTAATTGACAAGAGATTGTAGAGATTGATACGTTACTTTTCTTCTTTTTTGTTTTATTTTTTTTATTTATTTATGCCTATATATAAAGTAATTTCCTCTTTAACCGCTCTCAAATTTTTTAATATTTTATCCTTATATTAATATTTGATTTTATTTCAGTAACATGTAACCTTTTCTTTTAACTATAATTATCTACTTCTTCATTAGCCTCACGTATTCTCTTTTAACTTCTTATTTTAACGTTTTTTTAGACAAATTATTTTTGAAGAATAAAAATAAAATAAAAAAAAGAAAAATAAAAACTGTGAGAAATTATTTTTAAAAAATAAAACAAAAAATAAAAAAAGAGGAATAAAAAATGTGGATATATAAACACGTAAGTGTCTGTACTCCCACTAATAATAATAACGAGACTATATATATATATATATATATATATATATATATATATATATATATATATATATCACTCTAGTTAAAAAAAAAAAAAGAATCGATCAAGGATATATATCTATGAAGCTCGGACACTCCTCTTAAATGGCGTGTCCGTGTCAGATACACGTGTCAGACACGACACTCGTAGGACACGTATCAATGAAGTGTCCAATTTAAAAAATATTTATTGGATTTCTGACAATTTTAACACGATTCTAACACAATTTTAAAAAAAGAAATACAATAATTTTTTAAAAGCTCAAATTTATTATATAAATTTTTATTATGAGTATAAAAATAAGAAACAAATCCTTTTGAACCAGTCATGAAAAACATCTTTCTGTTTCAAATAAAACCTAACCCCGTGTCCTACATTTTAGAGATTATACGTATCTCCATATCCGTGTCGTATCCATGTCCGTGTCTGTGCTACATAGATATATATACATATAATAACACAATTTAAACTTTTCCTATAAACCAGGAATGGACGAAAAAACCATAGACAATATTCAAAAAGGCACATTAAGAAAACTCACATTGTTCCATCACTCATATACTCAAACTCACACCTACGAAATCACTAAAACTACTTAATCAAAACAATGCTTAACTCTACCTACACTTTTGAGTTGGTGCAAACGTAGAAAAGAATTTTAATATTTTATTTAAGTAAAATTTGGGTTTCTCATCTCAGGTAATCGAATTAAATAAATTTATAATATTTTAAATTTTTTTATCAATATATTTTATAAAAAATATTTCAAATTTTTTTATTTAAACATAAAAAGTTAGAAACACTTTTTTTTTAAAGTTTATTTTATATTTTAAGAAATAACATTTTAAAAAATCACTTTTTGAAAAAGATTTTTGTCAGGATTGGTACAAAATTATTTTTACGAGAGAAATAGAAATATATTTATTAATTTATTATTTATTAATTTATTATTATTCTTAACTCTAATAAACATATCATATTATTTTTATTGCATTATTCAATGCGAAGACAGTTAAATTTTTAATAAGAATATTATATTATTGTTTAGTTCCTAGAAATGGAGACTATAAAAGCTTGTCTTATTACCTTTGTGACTCTTGCACTACATCAAATCCATGCCTAGACAATATTATTTTGTTTTTGATGTTAACACGTTTACGTGGTTCTTTAGCGATCAAATGAATTGTAATGGCCGGCGTGAATAACGAATAGTAATAACCATCAGATTATTGTCACAGAGTGATGCAGAAAAGTTTCAACAAACAGTCCAACTTAGACGGACGCAAGAATATTACAAAATTGTAAATACTTGCTTTTCTGCCTTAAAGAGACAACTAAGTGTAAACTGTTTAATCAATACAACCCAATAATAGAGACAATTAAATGTACTTCTGTCCCTTTGATCTGCAACATTTAATAACCTTTTCTCATATAATCTTATCTCAAAAGTTCAAAAGAATTAAAGTTCTTTCTTCATATACATCAAAATAAAATTCATCTCATCACTTTTTTTTATTTAAATTTCAAATATTTAAAACAATCAATAAAGATAAATATAATTATCTAAAATATTCTTATTTATTTATCTTTTATTATTAATAAAAAAATATAATTACAATTTAAAGATTGAGACTAATATTTTAACATTAAGAAATTAATTATAATTTAATTTTATAAAATAATAAAATTAAATTATTAGATGAATTATATGATAAAATATTTTTATATTTAGTCAATTTTAAATAATTTTAATATTATATAAAAAATTAATTTTAAATTTAATTCAATCATACAAAATTAACTCATGTCTATATTTAATTATATATTATAAAATATTTTTTTAATAAATATGAAATCTTCAATATATAAAGAAATTCATATTAATTATAAAATGATAATAAATATAATTCGTTTTATCCTTCAAACCTTATTTAAACTACTATTTCATCCCTCTATAATTTTTTATATGAATTTCTTGGAGGACTAAATATAGTTTATTTCAAAATTTAAAAATAAAAAACAGATAAATATTTTGGAAACTACTTTTTCTTCCTCTATAAATTGTTATTCAGTTCACTTAGAGAACTAAAAGTAATGCATTTAAAAAAAATACATAAATAATCTGAGGAAGTAAACCCAGATTTTAAAACTTTTAAAGGAGTAAACTATATTGGCTATAAAATAATTCTTTTTTTGCAGTATTATAAAATAATTCTTTATGTATGTGAGAAAGAGGTCCTTGACATTTTGAAACACTTTAAAAATTAAAAATCAAATAAATTGTTTACCATAAAATCAGCTTAACATTATGTACACGTATATGCAGATGTCTTTCTCGAAATATCAATAATTTTGACTTTTTCGTTAGATTGATATTAATTAGTTGATATAAGTAGGTGATTAGATTAAAAACAATCAAGGCAATGGCTTGAAAAATAAAAACAAAATTTAGGTAAACTTATGTAATGATGCTCTCTGATATTAAACATCAACTTTATTTAATAAATACAAAATAATTTCAAAATTTTATAGGAATTTGTGAATTTAATCTACTGAAGTGGAACTTATATCAGTTTATTTTTAAAATTTAGGGTTTATTCGGTACAATTTCTCCGCAAATATTTTAGTAGAAAAACTAGAAAAATAAAATAATGATTAAAAAATATATGAATTAATTTTTAGTATTTCTTATATTATTTTTCCGAAAATACATTTTTAATATAGCTATAACCGTTGATAAAAAAAATATTAAAAGTTGAATTAATAAATTTATAATATATTCAAGTTGAGGTCGCTTGTATTTAATTATGTAATGATATTGGTGTTTTTTTTACATTAGGTAGTTTATTGAGAAAAGGAGTAAATTAAAAAAATCTAAAGATATTAAGAAGAGAAAAAGAATACAATATTATTGAAATTATTGGACCGCAGGGTCGGTGTCAGCAAGTACCAGGTTCTGGCATTACATTACATGTCCCCGCTTATAAACTTGGGTTGCGAGTGACCGGGACCTATATAGCTTAAGCATAAGACCAATACATTCTCAACTTTTATCGCCATTTCTTCTATTTAACCGTCCTAATCTCAGGATCACCAGCCCTAATCCATTTCTCTCTCTAATACTCTTTCATCTAATTCTTCTTCTTCTTCTTCACCATGCATCCTTCCCAATTTCATCATTAATTGATCGCACTCTGATTCCTTCACCATGTTCGAAGCTCACGTAAGAATCCCCTTCGTTACTCTCTTCTGCGCAACAATCTCGAGCTTGATTTTCAATTTTAATTTCCTCTGCCTGCGTGTGTGCAAGTGCGATGCCTCTTCACTCCTCTTTCCTTTTAGCGAGCATGTCGGAGTTGAATTTTAATCTTAATTTTGAATTTCAATTTGCTTCTTGCGTTTGCAATGTTGCTTTCTATTACTTGTTGTTTGTTGAATTTGAGTTGGATTTGAAATTTTCTATGCGTCTTTTGTTTCGGTTTGCGTGATATGTTCTCGGTGAATCCTGTGACGAAGGTGATAGTGACGTTGCTTTGTTGACAGGTTCTGCATTTGCTTCGAAGATATTTGGGTGAATATGTACACGGACTCTCTACGGAGGCTTTGAGAATAAGTGTCTGGAAGGGTTTGTATTCTGCTATTTTCTCACATTTTACTCACTTCTTTTACTGCGTCTGTTGAATTCGAGCACAAGTTCGATAAATAGGTTTATTGTTTATTCTTTATGGTGTATTATTTTTACATAAACTTTTTATACTCTTTATGGACGCGTGTTGCTCCACTTTTTTTTTTTTTTTCTTTTCTGATTTATATACCAGCTGGCGACTAACTAATTTTGTCAAACGTCTTTGTAAGTTCTCAATTTATATCAAACTGAGCGTATGTTCAGATTTTTTTTCAACTCTTTAAACCTGTTAAAACTTATTGCATTGCGAGGTAAATTGGCAGATATGGGGTACGCTGTTTGGATAACATTGGATTTGTTCTAGTTTGGAATTAATTTTTTTCCTCTTAATTTTATAATTCACTTTAGTGGTTTTGTGAGCACAAAGGAAAGTCAAATATGCTGGAATTATGCTCTTTTAACTGGACTGCTGGCACATTTTGTTGCAGTGCAACTTTACTGTCCTTAGATTGATATTCTTTGGCATGGGCTTGTTTTTCCAAACTTTTTTTTGAGGTCATTAGTTTCATTAAGGTCTGTTCTTTGATTTTTTTATTTGTGATGAAACCTGTGCAGGTATATTCTAGATGTAGTTTCATTTTCACATGTTTGTCTATATTTTCATTCTACACAATTTATAATGTATGCATTTTCTCAGTGAAACCTAATTCAAACTTGTGCAAGTGAATATTTTGCATTGGATGAGTTTCTTATAAAATACATTGTTTTCATGCTTATTAATTTTCACATTACTGCAATGATTTTCTGTATTCCATTGAGATCTCATGTTAGTCGTTATTCCAACCAAGACATTATTGGTGTGTGCAGGCGATGTTGTCCTCAGAGATTTGAAACTGAAGGCAGAGGCACTAAATGCACTAAAACTACCAGTTACTGTCAAAGCTGGCTTTGTTGGTACAATTACGTTAAAGGTACATTCAGTCATTTAGCTTTACTGGTTGTTTGAGTATTGTTTTACTCGGAAAGTTATATTATTGGTAATCAATTAGAGTGTTGTTGATTTTTCTGTTATGCAGTAGTTAGTTAGTTTTAAACAGCTGTTATTACACCTGCTACAATTAGTTCAGCTCTATACAAGAGCACTGTGTACTCTGTAAGTAACTTCAATACAGCAATAACAAATTCAGTTTCCGCTCTCTTTCTTTCTCTTTTTCTCTATATCAATATGATATGTAGAGCTTCAATGGTCATCTATGGCAGAAAACCAGAGCAATCTTCCTCCCCCTCCTTCCCTATCATCTGATGCTTGCTTCCATATCTCAGAAGCTTGATGATTCCAACTTATTGCTATTGCGGCAACATGTTGAGCCATGTATTAAATTACATTTTCTTCAATATTTTGTTGTTAATATGTTGATTCCTCTTTGTTTTCTTACTAAAAAAAATTACAAATGCTAGAAAATTCAATCTTGTGTATGGTGCTTGGGAACCACTAGATCAAATGCTGTTGACATGGCTCCAGTTGAGATCATTACACTTGTTTCTTTCTGAAGTCTTAGGAAGTGTTTATTATTATCAAGTTTGGGATAAAGTTTTAAACAAATTTGTGTGACAACTCACGCTGAACTTTGATCCACATTTCTTAAAGACATCCCATGGCAAAGTTTCTTATTCGTGTTAGAGCATTAATTGATTGTGTTGCTTTTATTGGAAATCCTGTTCCTCTCCAAGAACACAATGATGTTTTTCTTGAAGATTTGCCTCAAGAATATGATTCTGTCATTGAAAGTAAGCTTGAACCATTACCGATTGAAGAAGTTGAAGCTTTACTTCTTGTGCATAAATCTTGCTTACAAAATTTTAGAAAGAAGCTAAAACACTTGTTATTGGCTTTTGTGGTGGTTGTGGCTCCAGATATTGGGGTTGTGGCTCCAGATATTGGGGTTGTGGCAGTGGGAATGGAGGCCGCATTGCCAATATTTAATGTCAAGTGTCTTAACATGGACATACTGCTTCTTTTTGCTATCATTGGTTTGATCAAAGTTATCAACCTCCTACTCACAATTGCATTGCATTCCATTATATTGTTTTTGTGAATTCTTTTTGGTTTACAGTTCTTGGAATGTTAGTTTGAGTCCAACTCAACTTCACAAAACTGGTTTGTAAAGTGAGGGTTGTCCCCACTTGTGTACTGTAATTTGGTCTTATTTGTAATCAATGTGAGACTTAGGCTTTTCCTAACCATAATACTTTTTTTTTTTTACGTTTTTCACTGTCTCTTTGAATTCATCCATGTGCTTTCAAATGGGCGTTTATTTGATTTTTTTTGTTACTAATGTCATATAGGTTCCATGGAAAAGTTTGGGGAAAGAACCTGTGATTGTTTTGATTGATCGTGTGTTTGTTCTAGCTCATCCTGCTGCTGATAGTCGGACAATGAAGGTACAACAACATTCTGTATTTGGTCTATTTCGGGTGTGATTGGAAGATGTTATTTACAACTAATTTTAATATTGTGACATAAGCACTAATTTAAGTGTTTGGAAAAGCTTATAAAAATAACTTATGATATGTCCATAGTCTGTTTTCAGTTTATTTCAATAAAAAAACTTAGATAGGATAGCTTAGGAAAACAACTTATATATAAAAAAATTAACCAGATTTTCTCTTTGGATTATAAAAACATGTTATTCATAAGTCCTTATTTGATTAGTACTTATTAATAAGCACTTAATTGAACTGTTTACCAAATTGTGCCCTTAATACATATCTATTCTTTCGCTAATTGAGTTTGTTGTCATAGGAAGAGGATAGGGAAAAACTTTTCGAAGCCAAGCTTCAGCAGATTGAGGTCAGATTCTATATAGATTTGTTAAAGTATCTTATTTACTAGGGTATATAGATGTTTGTTATTTATCAGTTGATTGTGGTATTTATAATTATTTTTTTCCTTGTATTTTTGTATGCCTATTTTTTGGAATGTAAGCAATATTTTCTATCAATTATATATTGTTGAGTGAATTATAATTTACCTGTTTGGGTTTTGTGAAATCTCTGGAAACAAAACCCCTTTTAATTTTTGAAATTACAATGGTGATATGGAAATTTACTGCTATGTCGTGGAGATTAGTATATTTATAAGTATCATGTACCAAGTAATTTAAGTAGTAGTATGTTATAGTCCTTGGTTACATTTGTGCCTATTTTTTCCCCCAAACAAATGGATGGCTTATGTTAAGATTCCTGCATAGTCCTTTGTGAATTTCTTATGAGATATGTGTACTTTGAAAATATCAACTAATTGGGTAATTGTTGTCTAATGTGATACTGGATGATTGAAGGATTTTCTAGCCATAAGATGGTTATTATTTTGTGGCAGTTTACTGGCTATCTTGTTCTTTGTGTACTTGAAGGTTCCTTTGTGAATTTCTTCTAAGATACGTGTGCACTGAAAAATATCAACTAAATGAGAGATTGTCATCTACTGTGATACTGGATGAAAAGGATTATTGAGGAATAAGATGATTATAATTTGTGCCAGTTTACTGGCTGTGTAGTTCTTCGTTGTATTTTGTTAAGAAGAATGGATGCCTATATCTCGCAGGGTATCTGTGTGACCTCACATTTTGTTGATGAGAAAGAAAAGAGAAACGTGAAAGGTAATTTTTTTTGCATTGATAAAATGTACAAAGGAAAACAAGGATTCTCTTTATATAGAGAATGAAGAGAAACAATGGTATAAAAGAACAATCTAGAAAACAAAAACTATGTAAAAACACTAACACCACCCCGGAAACTAAAGGTGTGTGAGGATCAATAGAAAGGGAAATCACTTTTGAGTTTGTCCCTAATTAGCATAAAACACGTAGGAGAGAGAGGTCCCACCCATTGTACTTGGCCTGAGATATGTTGAACATATAAACATTTGGACATAACATTTTTCATGAACAAAGAAGATATCAATTTCCATGTGCTTGGTTTGAGTATGAAGTACAAGATTATGAGCTAAGTCCACTACACTTTGATTATCACAAAAGATAGCAGGTGGACCTTGTGATATTGCTAGTTCTGTAAGCAGAGTTTAAATCCATAGAATTCCAGCAGTTGTTTGAGCAAGACTAATTTGCAACTAGAGACCATAGGGGAAGAAATAGACTTAGCTTCAAACAATATAATTTTGTAAAAGATCACAGATTTTTTTTTGGGTTAAAAGAAGGTAGCCATCATTAAGTTTTCTGACTTCTATTCCAAAAAAATAATCAAGGTGACTCAATGACTTAAGAGAGAAGGCATAAGTAAGTTGATTAATAATCCCTTGAACAAAAGTGTAAGAGTTACCTGTTATTATTTTATCATCAACATAAACTAACAAAGTGATAGTGTTAGTTTTCCATTGATGAGAAGGATCACACTTGTTTGGTGTAAAACCATATTAATCAAGGGTTCCTTGCACTTTGGCTAGCCATTGACAAGGGGCTTGCTTCAAGCCATAGATAGCCTTGTTAAGTTTCCACACTAAAGGAGGATCATCAAATTCACAACCAAGATTTTTTGTTGCATGTAAACTGTTTCATGCAAAACACCATTTCAAAGACATTATTAACTTCTGATTGAAGAATACACATGATTAGTAAGAGATAAAGACAATTAATATGAATAGTAACTGGTTTGATGACAAGGGAGAAGGTTTCGCGAAAATCATAACTAGCTTGGTTATGAAAACCTTTATCTACAAGACAAGCTTTATACTTGTGTGAGAGCCATCAATAGTTTCTTTGACTATGAAAACCCACTTGCGGGAACAAATTTTGTGTGTAGAAGGAGGGGAAACCAGAATCCAAGTATTGTTGTGGACCAAGGCATCATACTTCTTTTTCATAGCATTGTTCCAATTATGAACTTAGAGAGACATTTTTGCATTTTTGGGTTCAAAATGAGCTAGAAAAACACAAGGGTGAAGCCTTTTTTTGAAATAAACCAAATTTGGACCTAGTTTGCACAGGATGAGTATTGATAGGAAGAGGTTGAAGGGGAGTAATGACAAGTATGGAATCTGTATGAGAAGTAAATTCGATGGAAGAAGTGTGCGCAAATTGAACTAATGTAGTGGTATGATATGAAATAGTAGAATCCATATTATTATAGGAAGAAACAAGAGGGGCAAAGCTGAAAATTGGTGAAGAACTAGATGTGGTGTTAGTACATGATAGAAAAATAACTAGTATGGAAACCTATGTTCATTAAAGATAACATTTTTGGAGATGAACAATTTACCACTAGGAGAGAGACATTTGTACTCCGTGTGAAAGGAAGAATAGCCAAGAACAACACATTCATGTCATCGAAAATCAAATTTCTGTTTGTTGTTAGTTCTAAGACAAGGAAAACAAGCACAATCAAAGTCTTTAAGAAGAGAAAATAGGGAGAAACCTTAAAGATACCATATAAGGTATTTGAAACCGAAGAGAAGCTTAGGGAAGTCTATTAATAGGTAGACAACAATGGTGAAGGCATGACCCACAACTTGAGAGGAAGAGAAACATGGCTAATCAAAGTAAGACCAAGATTAACATTTCTTTGTTTTTGTTCAATAACTCTAATATGATAATGTGTATGAGGACAAATAATCCTGTGTTGAATTCCGATGTCTACTAGAATCTCAGGGAAGGATCTAAACTCACCACCCAATCAGTCTTAACACTTTTTAAGGGCAGCTGCAATTGAAGTTCAGTCACAATCTTGAACTATTGCAAAACAATAAAGAAATCAAATTTGTTCTTAAGAGGAGAAATCCAGGTATGTTTCATAAGGGATGTTTTATTAAATATTTGACTTTCATGAAAAGTAGCCCCAAACTCATGGTACCATTTAGAATTGGAATGAGGAACAATGGGGGTTGACAATAAACTAACACTAGCGTTGGTTAGCATGGTAGAAACAGGATGTTGTGAAGTGGAGAGATGAGGTGAGGGAGGATGATAGTTGGTTGGTGAGTACTGAAGATCTGGAGCAAAATTTTGTTGTTGTTGACCAAACATATTTGTATTTCCTTGAGAGTTGGAGTGAGTATTACTTAGTCAAAGGTTAAAAACTGTGATCAAA
Organism: Phaseolus lunatus; assembly: GCA_013389735.1. Taxonomy (NCBI): domain Eukaryota; kingdom Viridiplantae; phylum Streptophyta; class Magnoliopsida; order Fabales; family Fabaceae; genus Phaseolus; species Phaseolus lunatus. Next base: position 23,245,961 of record CM023859.1, on the reverse strand, counting down.
CTTGTAATAATAGAAAACAACACTGCCCAGTCTTGAAGCATAATTGACATTGAACATTTGTAAAACACCCTTTATGGTTGTCCCTGTGTCGCTAAACCAGTGCCATGACCACCACGAAAAGATGAGCCACGAAAGTTGTTGACCTGCACTTGAGTATCATGAATGAACTAGTCAATGTTAGAGCATTAGAAGCTTCTACATCTTTGTTTGAAACAAAATTGTTAAAGGTGCATGAGTTAGATTATGAGAAACAAAATTAGAAATAGTCTTTTTATTCGATGTTTTTGAAGACGAGACTCATGTGCAAGAAGAGCTTCAACTTCTTCAATTGGAAGAGGTTTGAACTTAGTTTCAATAACATAAATAATAGATTGATAATCTTGAGGCAGGCCTTCAAGAATAACATCCATGTGTTTTGGAAGAGAAATAGCATCTACTACAAAAGTTAAGACAATCAACTGAAGAATTTATTTGAAGAAGAAAATTACTCATTGAACAATCATTAAGAGTCATGGAACAAAGTTCTTGCGAGGTTGCTGTACTCTTGCTCTTGTTTGTTTGTGAAAATAATCATGTGCTTTATTTTCAAACTTAATAAGAATGAAGGATCTTGATATAGTAATTGCAACCAAATCAACATCATTTGATTTTGTTGTTCCCCGAGAAACTTAGGCTGGATTAATTGTTCCACTATCCTGGTCTGTTTCACTCAGAAACTGAAGAGTTAGAGAGGGATTTACTATAAAATGTTGAAGGCGATGTGATTTGATGCATGGTTCTACTTGTTGATGCAAAACCAAGAAGTTGGAATCATCAAGTTTTTCTGACATTTGGACAAAACCTGTACAGGAAACAGAACAAATAGAGTCACTATAAACTGTGTCACTAGTAGGCGGTGGAGGTGGTTGAGGAGGAGGATTTCTGAATCAATGGATTACTGAGCTCTTGATACCATATTAGAGTTAAGAGAGTGAGAGAGAGAAAAGAGAAATATAATAGGTAATTTTGTATTGATAAAATGTACAAAGGATAATTGGTCTTCTCTTTATACAAAGAATGAAAAGAAATAAGTTGTAAAAGAACAACTGATAAAAACACCTATAACAAAAACTATATCAAGCTAAATACAACACTAACATGTTTGAACCCATAAAGGATGGTGTGATTTAAACATCTTTATCATGAGTGGAATGGGGAGTGGGATTTACCCTATTTTCTGTTTTTGAAAAAAGGAAATGGAGGCGGGGAGGTGTTTGAATATGTTTTGATGTAGAACAGTAACACCCTGCTTCATTCTGTTTTTTTTCCCCCTTGGCTTTACACTATCATTTGATATTAATGATTGCGTGGTTTCATGCATAATAAGTTTTTGATCTTCTTTTAACATTTCTTCCATGTATTTTATTCTCTTATTTTTTAATTTGTATTGGACAATGTCTTTTCCTCACTTAAATTGAAAGTTAGAACCAACTCTCAATTGAACTAAGCCAATATGTTTCTGTACACTAGAAATTGTTTTACAGATTTGAATTCTGTTCATTTACCTTTATTTCTTAAATCGACTTTTGTAAGATTGATTTGACCTATAGGCTCTTTTTCATTTCTCTTCATGCAGGAAGCAGAGTCAGCTACACTTGATGCAATATCCAAGTCCAAGTTGGGAAGTGTATGATGTTGTAATCTGGCTATTGTTTTGAATACATTTGATTCTTTGTTTTAATTACTCATTTTGTCATCAAGTTGTTTAAAGCAAAGAGTGACATGTCAATGCGAAGTTTGTCCATATATCTGTACATCGTGGCAGTCATCTGTTTTGTTGAAAATAAATCTGAATGTCCGTGTTTTTTTAATTGTGTTTTAGAATAAATTATTGTTAAATTTTGATCATGTTTCACGCTTTGTTTTCATTAGAGGCTAGAGGCTATTTATCTTGTCATCTGTAAGAGTATACGTGGAGGAGTATGTTTCCCATTAAAATGTAAAGGATCAGGAAACAGATGCACTGATAAAATGTGATTCATTTTTGGTTTCTTTTTAAGAGTGTTGAGAGTTCATGAGAGCTACTTGGAGTTAGTTAATGATAGAGGAATTAAGTAATGAATGATCCTGTCATGTTTGTTGTTTTGGATAGTAAAATGAATTTGGACATACAATGTATAATTGCATTTGGTTGTATTTAAACAAATTAAAGTAGAGTGAAGAAGTGGTAGCTTTTTTTGGAAGATGTTTTATCTGAGAATTGAAATGATTAAGTGAAATGGACAGTGAGCATACTTTCTTTCGATACAAGAAATCACATATAAACACAAACATTGAGATAACAAGATTGTTACTATTATCTCACAGCCGTCTTCTGGAAATTCATGGTTGAGTTCTCTAATTTCTACAATCATTGGAAACCTCAAGATATCAATCAGCAATGTGCATATCAGATATGAAGATACAGTCAGGTTGGTTTATAAGTACCATTTTAATTTCCTTTGCACAATAGAAGTGGGCATGAAAAATTGACATTTTTTTTTTTTTCAGTTTTTTAATTGATGAAATTTTCATTTTATTTATTTTCATTTGCTTACACACATAAGTGTTGTTTGCAGTAATCCAGGCCATCCATTTTCTTCGGGTGTGACTTTGGCTAAGCTTGCTGCTGTTACAATGGATGAGCAGGGGAATGAAACTTTTGATACAAGTGGTGCTTTGGATAGGTTGAGGAAGGTAAAGAGTCCCTCCCTAAGAAAATTGGATTGACAGTATTGAATGTTAATTCTAACTTGAGAAACCAAATTTATACATTCCAAGATAGTTTTTGAGGCAGTAGAGCATTGTCTTTTAAATGTTATTGGAGTTAAGAGATAGAAAGAGAGAGAGATAAGAGAAACAGAAAGGGTAATTTTTGTTTTGACAAAACAGATAGAATTGTTGCCTTTCTGTGTGTAGGGCTATTAATTTTCATGTTTTTCACATATTTAGAGAAGGAAATAAATGTGCTGACAGACTTGCTAATTTGGTCTAAATTCTAGGGTAGAGTTTGCTTGGTAATGGTAGGTTGCCCACTTGTATTATGGAGGACATTTTAGTAATTGGTATGGGTTTCCAGATTATAGGTTTTCTTGATTGCTACATGGGTTTAGGTGTTGCCCCACATGGTTGGTTGTGACATTTTGTATCTTTTCTTTTCTTTAATGCATTTTCCTCTAGAAGCACGTGATTGTTGAAGCTTTGGGGTGGTAACCTAGTTGGGATTTCAAAGTTTCATAGTGATGCTTTCTGGGGCGAAACCTTTTATAAAATATGTACAAAGGAAAACAAGGATTCTCTTTATATAGAGAATTAAAAGAAACAAAGCTGTAAAAGAGCCGATAGAAACACCTATAGCAAAAGCATATATCAAACTGAATACAACACTATCAATGTCTTTTATGTTGTTGTTTGTATACCTGTGTTCTTACTTTTCTATTGTTTGGTTGTTTGTACAGAATTGATTTTACATTAGTCAGAATTTAGTGGACCCCCTACACACTGTGTAAAGTATGATTCCGTTATCTGTATTTTTTTTAATAACTGACCCAGCTCTTAGTCGTCTTCCAGCTTCTAGATAGTTGAACCAGCTGTCATTCAGATATAGCATCTGGAGTTAGTTGCAAATCAATTAAGTGTGAGTTAGTAGCGTCCAGTTTATAGCCTAGCCTATCAGTATATAAAGGTCTGTAGCATTTTAAATTAATTAACATTTTTAGTTTGATTTCTCTTTTGTTCTGTTCTTTACATGGTATTCATAATTCTGGAATAAAATGGACAATCTTTGCTCTACTCTGGGTTTAACAAAGCCATTGTTTGGTTCCTAAAATATTTATCTACTTTGATATAGTTTGATCCTTGTTATCTCCATTTTTTATTTAATTGTTTAGCTTACAGTTGAAGTGGGATTTTGTATGTTTACAGTAAGTGCAACTTATTATTTTTTGTCTGACGTATACTTGTTCTCACTACAGTCAGTGCAACTGGAGAGACTAGCTCTTTATCATGATTCTGACCACCTTCCTTGGGAGATTGATAAGAGATGGGAGGATATCAATCCACCAGAATGGATTGAGGTATTGTACTTTGTTTGATAACTTTAATCTTATGCTATGAGCTACATATCTATAATTTATTGGTATGTCATGTGACTTTTTTCTTATTTTTCACATGTCTTTCTTTTTTGTTTGGTGCTAGATATTTGAAGATGGCATAAATGAGCCCAGTGATGATCCTAAGTTTGTATCTAAGTGGGCTAGGAATCGTGCATACTTGGTTTATCCTATCAATGCAGTTCTACAGTATCATCGGCTTGGAAACCAAGAAAGAGTTAATCCGGAAATTCCATTTGAAAAAGTTACGCTTGTTCTCACAGAGATCTCACTTACTCTCACAGAGGTATTTTATTTTTTAATTATTTAATATTTCTATTGAATCAATGATGATTTTAGAGCTAAACAGGACCCTGATTAAGGAGATAACTCTACCTCTATTCTATACTTTAAAGCATCTTCCTTGTTTGTAAGATAACTTGCCTGAATTGAATATTTACTGGATATTATAATTTATATTTTTAATTTTTGTGCCAATGTAGTTTGGAGTGTAGGATAGCTTTAGTATTTGACAATTGTTGGTTGCCTATTGTGTCGATTTACAACTAAAGCTGGGAAAAATGTTTTTCTTTGGTTTTTCTCCTTAGTTATGTTATGTTCAATTTTTTTAAAAATTATACTAGAGTATGAAGGGATTCCTTGTTGGATGGTCATCGGAATGGATTTTATGGTTGAGTGATTCTTCACCCTCCCATATTTTCTTTATCTGATTTTGACCATCTTTTAGATTTGATGTATCACTTGATTTCAATTTTTTCTGTTATGACTTTCCTCCTATTATATTTTTTATTTCGATAAAGGGAGAAAATTTTATTAGAATGTTGTGTGTATAAATGCAATCAACAAAGATCTCCAACATAGACTAGTTGGATATGTTGTGTATGTATTTATATTAATGAATTAGATTCAGAACATAAGAGTAGTAGGACTGGTATAATGCCAGACAAAGAATACTCAATATGTTCTAACAATTTGCTTACAAACTTCACATGCTTTAACTAACCCTTAGTCTGCTTTAATATTGTTGTTTACTTGTTCCTCTGTGAATTATAGGTTCAGTATCATGATTGGATTAAACTTTTGGAAGCTGTTTCAAGATACAAGACATATATGGGAGTTTCTCATTTACGACCTGCAGTTCCCATCTCCAAGGCTCCTTGTTTGTGGTGGCAGTTTGCTGCACAGGCTTCTCTCCAGCAGCAGCAGAAGTGGTAACTTGAATTTTGTGTTGTTAAAATAAGTCATCTTCATTTTTTGTTTATTGTACATGGAGAATTTTGGAAAAGATTGTAGAGAATACTATTGTTATTGATGTATTTTCTGTAATTGATACAAAAAAGAGAGATACAATCAGTCATTTATGGAGATCTGAACTATTATCTTAGATTTTAACAGAAGTCTATAGACATAGCTGACACAATGACAACTGTGCAACAAATCCACGAGCTACTTTCAGTTCTTCTTTAAGAAGACTGCTCAAGAGGTTTCACTAATTAAATCACTTGATTACAATGAGTACACAAACCACTCTTGGTTACAACGAGTACCCAAACCATTCTTGATTATGTCGTCTTAACCGCCCCCTGAGATTTAGACATCTTAGAAAAAATAAAGAATACTTTCAAAGAGAGCACAATTTAAGCTCACTAGGTTTACTTTACAAAGTGAAGAATTACAAAGGCTTTCGCTGACCCTCAAAGAACTATAAGATCACTAGAAGATTCAAAGAATTGTAGGATGTACATTAATCTTTGGCAAGAACGTGCATTACAGTGAAATGTATGCTTAGAGCCTCTTATCTTGGAAAGAACAGGTAAATCTCCACGTGCTAGAGAACATGATTGTGAGCTAGAGAAATAGTATTCTGGTTATCATAGTCCTTGTAGGGAAATCAAGATTCTAATCTTGAATTAGAAGGCCTAATATTGAATAGGATCGAATTATGAATCATGAGATTCATGATCAATAATAAAGCATAGAATATACAATTAACAAAGAATTAAATGCACAAATTTATAAACAATAACTAAACAAACTTAAATCTAGAAGGATTTTAACATAAGGAAACATATCTAACATTAAAACTATTAAGAAGTGGACTTTAAGCCTAACTTAACCTTACAAAATCGGCTTATAAGGTGAGGGTGACATTCACTTATATATTATGAAATGTTCTTATCTTTAGTTGATGTGGGATCTCCAACACACTCCCTCACGTCGAGACCCTTCAACTTGTGCGTGAGACTATATATTTATGAGTGGTCCGATAGCGAGTGACCTTATAAGCTAAACAAATTCTCTATAGGATAGACTCTAAATGGTTCTGATACCATATTAAAATAAAAGAAGAATATGATAAGTCCCTGTGTATATTGAATACAGGGTTATGTTTATATAGAAAAAGAAACATATAGAAAGTATGGGCTAAGCCCATTACATAAATAGAAATATTTAACAATATCTATAATATTTAATGGTATCTATAATATCTCATAATATCTAACAAAAACATTCTTTGAATTAAATGGCAATAAATCTAAAATGATTTTAACATCAGGAAGTATATTACACATAAAAACATATTTTGAATTAAATAAAATATCTGACCCATTTATGTGCATAATTAAAATATATATTAAATTTTTAAAGATAATTAGATAATTAAAAAAATACATTTTGTAAATTTATCAAAACTAATATAATTTTAAAAATTACTATAACATAACTATATATATATATATATATATATATATATATATATATATATATATATATATATATATATATATATATATATATATATATATATATATATATATATATATATATATATATGTTCATGAGGGAGGCACATGCAACACTGACATGTGCGTCAATTTTGTCTCTGAATAATAGCAAGTTGTTCTGCAACCCTTTACCTGGAGCTGGTAAGACTGCAAGCAATTGAAGGCAGTGCCATTTTTCCTGCTATGAGCACAAGCTAGTGAAGGGCTGATGACAGTGGCTGCTAAGGGATGCTCAATTTTCCCTGCTTTAACTAATTTCTTGAAAATAAAAAAAGCATTTTAGGCACCGTTTTTGCACCAATATTGTATGATTCACCTGGATTGAGCTATTCATCTGCTATTTTTACAATTTGATAAGCTAACAAGCACTTGGGGAACCTACCTTTAAATCTAGTAGTTTAGGGTGGAGAACCAAACTTACTTCATTGAGTATTCCATATTATCGATTTGACACCCCATAATATCAAAGTCCTTATCACAATTCATACCTGGTTCAGACACCAAATGATTAGCAGCGTGGTTCAGTGAGCTCCTTGAATCAAATTGTATGTATTATATTGTTGAGAGAGTAAGATCAGTCAGAAGGTTTGTGTAATTTTTTGTGAGCTTGCAGTTAGAGGCAGTAAGGGAGGAGACACACTTGGCCTTGGGCATGTTGGTTTTATGCAGAAGATCTCTAATTTATTTTTATTAAGAGAGTAGAACGTTTGAAAGATGTCCGACTTAAATGCCAAAGACGTAGTGTCAAGCTTGCTGAGTTGTTTTATAGCTAAAGTATAGTTTTGTTGAGTATCTAGGATATGATACCATGTTAATGGTACAAAGAGAATTTTGAAAGAACATATTGAAGAGAAAGCTATTGTTATGAATGTACTGATACAAAGTGAGAGATACAATCTTTCATTCATTGAGACGATGACACTTAAAAGTTATCTTAGACCTTAACAAAACCCTATAGACAATTATCACAATGAAAGCTGTGTAACTAACTCAGTAACTACTTAACCTCTAATAAGATATGTATCACCATTCATTCCTGGAATGTGGATCTGAGGCTGACTTGATGCTTCTGTATTGAATCAGTTACCGCTTGTCATGGGACCAAATTAGGCATCTCTGTCAGTGTCGACGTCAGTATATTCAGTTGTATGTGGCTTTTCTTCAACAATCATCAAATGTCAACCACACAGAAATCAGAGAAATAGAGAAAGATCTTGATTCGAAAGTGATTCTTCTATGGAGGTCTGAATCATTTTTATCCTATTGTGCTGATGCTTGTTAAAGGTGGTTGTATTTTTTTTGAAAAAGATCATGCTTTATGACTTCTGTTTTGGTCTTTCAAGAATAAGATAAGACACATTTCTGTGCATGCGTGATTTACTGAATCAAGAAGCATGTAAGCATTAGTTTCTAACTAATCTATTTTTATTTATTTTTAAATAATAATTCAATGATATTGAATAGCTCTGGATTCTGAATAGGAAAATGAAATGAAGAGAGAGAATAGAGATTCTGGGTTCTGAATCTGGTGATTTGGTAGTGCTTATCTGTGTGTTCTATCTGCTTTGTGCTCTTTTCTGCTGTATCCGATAAGAATGTTATTGAAATGTAACGTTATTTTATTATAATTTTTTTATGTACCCAGCTTTAGGGTTATGGTTTAAGGTAAGTGCCTTGCCTCTTTTTGTAACCTATATATATACATCAATCAAAAGCACAATAGTGTAGGTTGAATACTCTGTATTTTCTCCATTTTATTTATTCAAGTAATGTGTTAACAGTCGTTCCAAGAAGTTAGTAGACTAATTCATTTTTTTTTTTCTTTTTCTATATCTTCTTTGTCTTATTCTTCCTTTTGTTGTGTGTGTGGGTGGGGGGGGGGGGGGGGGGGGGGTTGGTACCGTTTGGCTTCTTCCTGCAATATATGTCCACTCATACGAGGTTGTATCTGTGTTCATTTTGTTTGTTATGTAGGCTACTAGCTCATGCCAAGGTTGAATCTGTGAAATCAAAGGTAGCAGCCGAGGAAAGAAAGATCAAGAAAAAGAGCTGGTTTTCATTTTCATGGTACATGTGAACTTCATTATTTCTGCTTATTATCACTTGTGATTGTTTTCAAGTTAGTCCTTTTGTGGATTAACTTCAGCAACATTTATTGGTCTTGCTGAATCTGTTTTCATGAGGTTTTTTCAGTATGTGTGAGCATTTATTGTAGTTTCATTTTTATCTAGGGGTGACACTGAAGAATCTTGTTTGGATGATGCTTCTGAAGAGCAACAACTTAGAGAAGAATGGCAGGCTATCAATAAGTTTCTAAGTTACCAGCCTGAGGAAGACTTGATGTTACGATCTGCAAAAGATATGCAGAATATGGTTCAGTTACTGGTAACTGTATCTGTTGGTCAGGGTGCTGGCAGGATTATCAGTGTTCATCAAGAGGAAATTGTTTGTGGTCGATTTGAGCAACTTCATGTGTCAACCAAATTCAGGCATCGCAGTGTTTACTGTGATGTGTTACTAAAATTTTATGGTTTATCTGCTCCGGAAGGTTCACTTACACAGGTTCTCTTTCTATGAAATGAATGCTGGAAAAACATTTTATGGCATAAATTAACCTTGTCCGGGTTCCTCTTTTTCCTATTTTATCTGTCCCTTTGTTAGGTCTCCTTAAAATCTAATAGTCTGTCTCAATTGTTAATATAAGTCAAGTCTAACAATTTTTCTTTTTCAATTTTTTGTTTGTTAATTCTTGTTTGCTAATTCGGTAGTTGTTGTCTACTTGATGTGCAGAGTGTCCATAGTGGGCAGAAGGTGAACGCATTAGTGGCTAGTTTTGTGTACTTACCGATTGGGGAGAATATTGACTGGAGATTGTCTGCTACAATTGCACCCTGCCATGTTACGGTAATTTCAGTCTTTGGAAAAGTGAAAAAGGATCCTTTTTATTTACCCAATTCCTCAAAGTGCATCCGTTTTCTTCCATTTTCAATTTCTTCTCTTTGTTTTATGATTTTCTTATTTTCTTTGGGCCCTGTACTGAGACTCTTCCATTCTCCCTCCATAAATAACTGACTTAAGACTTGATGGAACTAGAAATGAGCTCCTATAAGAGTTTCTAAGGAAGTAATACCTCTAAATGGTGTGTCAAGCCATCTGTTCGTAGCCTTGAATCCGAACAAATCTTTCAAAAAATAGTTGACAGAATGGTTATTCATCACATATTGTAATTTGTAAGAACTAAATATTGAAAAGAAGGTTGCAAAATCATGCTATACAAATAAAAAACTTCTACTTAATGGCTTAAAATCAAACTTTCAATTTAGTAGGTTCTTGATTTTCATCAGTTATATTTACGCTTTACTTACAGGTTTTGATGGAAAGTATAGATCGTGTCATGGAGTTTGTAAAACGAAGCAAAGCTGTCAGTCCTACTGTTGCATTCGAGACAGCTACAGCATTGCAGGTGATTATATCCTTGTGCTTAAATTAAAATACCTTTTAATTAAATATTTGTTAATTGAATAAATATTATATATGAGGACACCACTGCCTTCATTCCTGAATTTCCCCTCTCTTGTTTGTTTTACTTCTGTTTTTTATACCTTAATTACTTTTGATACAAGAGTGCACTTGTTTCATAAGACTTGCAAGGTGAGGTTTGCATCTCATTTGTATATTATAATTTGGCTTTATCTCTAATCGATACTCTATTCAATTTTTTGCTTCCCTGGATCAGAAGACTTTTAGGATCAAAGTTTCTTTTTTCTTAAAGAGTAGCCCCTATCTTGGGTTGACTTAATGTATTGAAGAATTTTGTCAACTATTTTTATGTGTCTTTCCCTCAGATCATGCATAAGTTGGCTTAGCACACTAACTGCATTGTGCAATGTCTAGTCTTGTGTTTGATAAAGAAATAAGTTTTCCTTCCAATATTTGATATTGGGTTTTTTCTACAAGAGATCTCTCTTCATTTCCAATTCTATGATTATGTTTAATAGGAATTCATGAGGTTCTACATCCCTAGTTACTTGTCACTTTAAGGAGATTAATGCATATTTTCTTTGAGAGATGAAAATTCCTTTTATTTTTCTGTATAAGCAACTTTTATTCCGAGGAAATACCTAAGTTTTCCTAGGTCTCTTTCATTTCAAATTAGGTTGCAAATTTTTCTCTTAAAGCCAATTTTTCTATTCCTCATCTCTTTTGAATAATCATGCCATCTCCATAGACCAACAACACTGAAAGTTTTTCTTGTAATAGAGTGCTTAGTGAATAAAGTATGATCTCCTTAACTTTAATTATATTCGAAGGAAACGGTTCCGGTACCACCAATATAAGACACTCAAAAGTTGTCTTACAAATTCAGTTGTATTCAATGATTAAAGTGTGTGCTTACAAGAGAGTTTGGCCGTATTGATAAGCAAAGAATTTTGTCAAAGGCCTTAAGGAAAAATTCTTAAATAGTGTGAACACAAGAAAAGGAATCCTAAATGTGAACACAAGTAATGATGACACATAGTGAACACAAGCCTAATTAAACTAATGATTACACTTTCATTTCACTAGTCTATTGATTAACACAAAGTTAATTTCTTAATCTTGTTTATCACATGGAAGACACTTGAAAGGTGGAGAAACAATTGGATAGGCACATTGGATGTTCCTTAATTCAAGGAAAAAACATGTTAGGTGGTTACAACCTTCACTTCTAGAAGTTCTCCAACTTCTTTTAATGTCCCTCGTACATATCTCTCTTAAAACTTCATTATTTCTTCTTTTTGTTCTTTTCATGACAAGCTTCGTGTTTCAGTTCTTAGTTCTTCTTGTATTTCTTTTTCTCCTTCATTAAAGTCATTTCCAATCTTAGTTACATCAATACTAGGCATTGAAAAATATACAGAACAAAGGTTTAACTCTTGCCATTTTGATGCATATGAAAAAGAACATGTTGGATAAAATAAGAAAAATTCATATCTACTCAAACTGAAGTCAAAAGGGACATCATATCCCCTCGAAATGTGCTCAGGAGGTCTTGACGACATTGTCCTTGGTGGCAACGAGTGGTCTTTTTGTAGTCAAGGCTCATGGGCTACACATGTTGATACTGGAGGTGGCATATGACAACTCTATTGGTGATGTACTGTTTGATGTTGTGATCATGGAGGGGGGCACACCTTTATGACCCACTTGAACCCTTAACGACGATGTCGAAGAATGGTAGTGGCTGTAATTAACAAGCAATGAAAATAGGGCTTCTAAGATTATAATCTTTGTTACCAACTTGAACTATGTAAGAATATATAGAATTATTTTACTGATAACAATCACACCATTTACTTTCTTGTTTATTTGTAATTATGAAATCCTTTAAAATAATGTAATTAGAATACATTGAAATGAATAAAAATATTTTAAAGATATTTTCTTCTAATTATTATGGAGATATTGAGAATATTTTTATCCTAACAATATGCTATTTTCAGTAACAGTTAATCTGAAATCTTGACCAGATTGCCTCATTGTGATTTTAAAAATTCCAATGCGACAACACGTACAATGTTGACGCTCACATGGATTACAAGACTTAATGCACGTGTTGCATGGACTTCACTTTAAATTTTTATTGCTTATAGGGTTGTATTGCTAGGGATCAAACTGACGCCAAATTTTTTATGTGTATTATATTATGTAAACAAAATGTTATTTATGAAAGAGAAATGAGCAGATGTAGTTCCTTAACAAAAAGTGCAATTTTGGGAGTGAGTTGCTTCTCTATAAATTACAAAACCTCTCTAAAGACATGCTGAGGGACCAGATAGTCTTGATTGATATTTATTTTATTTACTTATTTATATTTTTGCTTGATTGTTTGGAGGTTATGTTATCTTTCTCTCATATATGTAGGTTCTCAAGGCATTGAATATGATTATGTTGAAATTAAAAGTAAATTATGGAAAAGTAAATGTGTGATTAGTATATCTAAATGGAGAAAAGTAAATCCATATTCATCCTAAACTGACTCATTTAACGAACAATTCCGAGGGTAGGTGAAGTTTGAGAAAGTGACTCGTAGAGCACAGGAGCAGTTTCAAATGGCTTTAGAAGAGCAAAGCAGGTTTCATCTATTGTTAATTCTCTTTTTCTTTTGGGTGGATGTTTCTGGTTTTTCTGTCTTAAATGATTGTTGTTGCCTTTATTTTCTCTTTTTCCAAGTTAATACCTATTGAAAACCTTTTTACAGTGTTCATCTAGCTAGTCATTTTTTGAAATATTGAATATTTTTGTGAGACGTAGGCAGCCTTTTCCCTTTGAACCTAAGGGAATAAAATATTTCCAAAGCATTATAATCTTCTGGGTACATTTAGCAAAGGAAATCCCTTCCTTTTTTATTTTTTCATTTTTTGATTCTTGGCATGCATGATTTGAATTACTTGATACATGTCAGTACATTTATTTTTCTTTTTTTTTTGTCATTGTTTGTGTTAAATTGAAAAGGCACATTATGTTAAATTACAGATTCTTGTTTCTGACTGAACTTTCAGATTTGCATTTGATATTGATCTTGATGCTCCAAAAGTTAGAGTTCCTCTCAGAATTAGTGGTTCAGACAGATGTGGTAGTCATTTTGTTCTGGATTTCGGTCATTTTACACTACACACTGCAGTAAGCTACTTGAAATACAAGATTTTATTTTGGTCATTTTACTCTGTACACCCTGCTTATGATTTGGCTTGGCATATTCTTTATTGATTCTTGTTCTCACAGGAAAGCCAGTCTGATGAGAAGAGGCAAAATCTTTATTCTCGGTTTTACATATCTGGACGAGATATTGCTGCCTTTTTTACAGACTGTGGCTCTGAGTTCGGGAGTTGTAGTATGGTGAAACCAATATATGAGAGTCAAGTATTGAATTCACCTATTGGCAAAAAAGATGAAAATGTGTATTATCTCATTGATAGGTGTGGAATGGCAGTACTTGTTAATCAGGTTTGTTTCCTAAATGCTTATATCTGAATGGCATTTTGATGCGCATGACTTCTTCATATTCTGCTTCTTTCTCTGGTTACTCTAGATTAAAGTGCCTCATCCTAGTTATCCATCCACTCTTATTTCCATTCAAGTGCCAAACCTTGGCATTCACTTTTCATCAGAGAGAAATTTCAGAATTATGGAGCTGCTGAGCTTATTATATAAGGCTATGGAAACCTGTAATCAGGCTACAACTGATAGTTCCGAATCTAAACCTCTTCCTTGGAATCCTTCTGATCTTACCACTGATGGTAGAATCCTAGTTTGGAAGGTAACTCCACCATTCTTGTTCAAGTTGCTTATTTGCCGTTTATGTTTAATGTAATGAGTCATTCTTGTCAATGAAATTGAAAATAATGTTTTATTTTACAGGGAATTGGCAATTCTATTGCTACATGGAGTCCTTGTTTCCTGGTGCTTTCAGGATCATATCTTTATGTATTTGAATCTGCAAAGTCTCAGAGTTACCAGCGATACCTAAGGTTTTTTTAGCACTTCTTTCTCTTTTGTCTCTTGGACACCAATTCCAATGTTTTTTTATGATTTTTTTTTTTAAGAGAAGAGCATTTACTTTGGCTTAACAGTTGTTTCCTCCCAGCAGAATGGACTTATTTGTATTGAAGAATATTGCAAAGATAATTAATGACAAAACAATTTACAAGAGAATAATTAAGATATTGTTACTTCCGAAGTGGATTGAACATAGCTGTACCAAGTATGCAGGCCACTTGGAAATAAAAATTGAGGAAGCTTTTATCTCTTAAATCATTCCTGTTCCTGACATGTATAGATGGTTAAAAGTGTCAGGAATTATTGAAATGTTTAATAGTGATTAACTTTGCCTCATAAATGATCAAAAGATTTAGTGAGTGTGCTTGGGGTAACTAATGTTCCTGGAACTGGTTTATGTTACGAGGTTATTGAATGTCTAATGGTAGTTAAAAGTAGTTGATTGTGTCTTGCGGATGATGGGTGGACAGTTGCAAGGTGATGTTCCTCATTTTTCATAATAAAAATAAGGGTAAGATAAATTTTTTGTGCCTCCAAAATTGGCCTCACTGTAATTGGTACCTCGGAAATTGTTTCAGTGCTTTTGATACACAACATCTAATAAATGTTAATATTTATTTTTTACAGTAACTTTATTACTCTTGAATCAATGATGTTAAAATATAATCATCATCGTGAGATATTTGCAATTATAGCATATGACCTTATCAAATTAACATGTCAAAACTGTTAATTTAAAGTTAGAGAGAAACTATCAGGAACAAAATAGCATATTTGTTGTATGTTGGGTATAAGAAATGCTTGAAGTTTTCGGAGGTACCAATTTTAGTATGGGTCATTTTTTGAAGGTATAAAGACTTATTTAACCCTAAAAAGAATGAGCAAGGCTGCTGAGTTTGTGTACATGTCAGAATTAGAAACTCTTTTAGACCAATCTGATCAGAACATGATCTTATAGATGAACTTAACCTTAAAAAATCCATTTGTGAGGTTAACCTCTTATATTAATGTGGAACTTGGGTTTTCCTTGCAGATGTATTGCAAATTATTGCTATAAAATGCAGAGAACCAATAAAATAGCCACTTTGATTCTGGTCAAAATTTTTATATGAAATACATAATCATTAATTAATAAGCACCAAGGCATATTCAGTTCCCTTTATAGATCACAAATTAACTGCGTTGTAGGAAATCAACTGCATCCTAGTGAAGTAGCTGCTAGTCCCACTGGAAATAAAATAAAAAAAAAGACAGGAGTAGTTTGTGGGAGGACCTCAGAAAAGATGTATAAACAAGCTTTAGGCTCTGTCTCTACATTGACAGTTGGTTACTCGGGGAATGTGTATGTAACTGTAACCAACAATAATTGTAAATAAAACATGGAGTCAGGGGACTAACCTCACTCTGTTATTTTTCTCATTCAAAATTCCTCTCACCTCTCTATCGTTCATTTACTTTCTCAGTTAAAAAAATGGAATACAAGTATAAAAAAAGTAGATTTGTTGGTATTCTAGTGTTGCATTGCATGCCCACTTCACGTACATGCTTGGCAGATCTTCATCCTCTCATATTACTAGCATTGAGTAGATGATTATGTTATTGTGACAGGAAAGTAAATATCAAAGGAGCAAGTCATTATATTGGCAGTGTATAATCTAGTCCTCATTAGAATTGTTTAAGATCCTCTTGTATTGGGCTTAACTGCATTTTTAATTCCTTTAGTTTAGATAATGTGTGATTTTGGTTTCTTTTATTTTTAAAATCAAACATATTTGGTCCTTCGGTCAATTTCCTTTCACCCAAAACCCCCAAATTCTCACTTAAAACTCAAAATCTTCACATATCTTTCTTTTCCTCTAAATTCCCTAACCAAAAATTAAATTTCACCTGAACAAAAATCTCAAGTTTGTCCACTTTCATACCCTAATCCAGCACCATATAAATTTTTTGTAGTTTTATTAAAATTTTATTGATTTTTCCACTAAATTTTTTCTTCTACATTTGTCTCCCAAATCCATGACATTGCTCAAATATTTGGATAGAAAATGAGAATCCATTTGAGGGTTTGAGGTAGAAAAAAACCAATGGAACAGCCAACTTTGCGTAATTTTAAAACTGGAGTAACTAAATTTGCTCAAAAACTTGTAGGTCCAAAGCTGCACATAATCTAAAGTTAAACTAAATTTAAAAACAATAATATCTTTGGAATTTATGTAAATTTGTCTTTCATCTCTGCAGCATGGCTGGTAGGCATGTCCTTGATGTGCCCTCGACATATGTTGGTGGTTCGGCATATTGTATTGCTTTAAGCATTAAGCGAATGGACATTCAGAAGGTAAGCCAAATATTTCTTTAATCTCTTGGAACAAGTATAATTCTCGAAACAGTCCACCCTAATCTGCTACTGGTCATTGTGGACTCTAGTTTTTTATCAGTAACGTGTTCTAGTCTCACTAGAGATGGAATGCCTTAAGCTAGTTATTCCATAGCATGGTAGCCGGTTTATCATGAAGAAAATTTGCCCAAATGTTTAAGAACCTGTGCAGTACATTCATTACACTCATCAGTAGAAAGAGTAGTGTGGAAAAGGAAATGCCTTGCAAAATGTCACTGCCTAGCCAACCGAATTGACTGGGTGTTTATGATCTACAAATTGGTTATCAAGAGTAAATTTCTGGAGACTGACTTAAAAAACAGAGGTATTTAAAAAACAATTCAGAAAGTCTATAGTACACAATTAGCAGTTTGATTTGGCAAAATTTTGAGTTTAAACTGAAAAGCACTCTTCCTATTGGGCTCCACTACCACTCAAAATTGGAAAGTGCGAGACAGATATAGAGAATGAAGTAAATGTGTTTGATAATAGACTTGCTAATTTGAGAAGGTAAGCTCATGCTGTGCACACTAAAATTAGTAAATATTAAATAATTTAGGGAGAGAATTTAGAATGAAATCTAAGAAATTGTATTTCTGAAAAGTCGCAGGTAACCAAAGAGATTCAGCTATTTATAGCTTACTACAGTAACTTGCTTTACTAACTCAAACAAACTTATAGGCTAGCAAACGTTTGCATAATAGACTTCATTTGAATCAAGTGTATACAAATGCAATACTCTAACACTCTGTTAGTTATAACAGTTTAAAACTGTTTTACCTGTATATTATGTAAGACTGGGTACTATTAATACCCATTATGTTCTGTTCTCCAAAACATCCTGAAATACTGAATAATAATAGTTCTCTCAATTCTCTCTTTCTCTTCTTTAATCTTTCCTCCCTTCTGCAACCTTTTATGGTATTCAGAGCCCACAATGGCTTCATCATCAAACACTGAAAATCTTCTCCCAAACCCGAGGCTCTTCTTCCTCACATTTTTCATACCCCCATACCCTTGAAGCTTGGATCCAGACAATTTTCTGGTTTGGAGACAGCAAGTCACTGCCACTCTTCGCAGTCTTGATCTTCTTTACTTCTTGGATGGCTCCTGCATCCCACCGCGATTCTTCTTGCTGCTGATGACTCGTCTCCTTCTGTTAATCCAAAGTATATTCTCTATGACCGCTAGGATCTATCCATCTTGGCCTGGTTATTGGCTTCCATGACTTCCGGTCTCCTCACTCAAATGGTTGGCATGGATTCTTCGCATCAAGTCTGGCACAAACTCCAGACTCATTATGCGTCTCAAACCAGAGCCCAAATTAAGAAACATAAACAGCAGTTGCGCACACCCAAGAAGGACCGGTCTGTATCTACCTATCTTCTTGACATCAAGAAAACTGTGGACCACTTGGCTGCTGTGGGTTGTCCCCTTTCTACAGAGGATCACATTGAAGCCATTCTTGATGGGTTGTCCGATGAATATGATTCATTCATCACCTCTGTAACATCCCGTCTTGATCCCCACATGGTAGAAGACATTGAAGCTGTGCTTCTTGCTCAAGAAAGTCGCATCGAAAAAAGCCAAAAACTCAGTTAATCAAATTCTGCAGGCACACGTGTCCTCTGTCCCATCTTCCTTCTCGCATCCCAACCCCAGTCCTACAAATCATTACACTTCCTTCCGCCCCTCTGGTCCTGGTAAACAATGGTTTTATTCAAAACCACGCTATCCAACATCCAAGAACTACACCAAGATGTCATCTAATCCATCTGCCTCTCGGGTGCAATGTCAAATTTGCGGAAAATATAGGCACACTGCCCTTCATTGCTGGCATAGGTTTGATTCCTCCACTCCCTCTCAAGTTACTGCTAACACCGCTCATTTTTCTTTGTCTCTTAGTGATGATGAACCATCGATCCTTGGAACCCCAACTACTCTCCATGATCCTCTTTGGTACCCTAACAGTGGTGCTTCACATCATATCACTGCTCACAGCACAAATCTTTCCAACAAATCATCATACACAGGTTCGGAAAAAGTTGCTATAGGTAATGGCTCAAGACATCTGTTGTATAGATGATCCTCTCCACCTCTTGTCTCACAAAAGATGCTACAACTGCTATAGATGATCCTTCCTTATATTGATCCGTGGTTGGCTCGCTTCAATACATCCTCATCACCCGACCTGAACTTGCCTATAGCGTCAATAGAGCATGTCAATTCATGCATAATCCACAACATCACCACTGGAATGCTGTTAAGCGAATCCTCCGCTACCTAGCTGGCACTACCACCCATGGTCTTCACCTACGTCGACCCTCTCAACTCACGATAAACGTCTTTGCTGATGCCGATTGGGGTTCTGATCTTGATGATAGGAAATCAACCTCAGGCCTTGTTATATATCTCAGATCCAACCCCATTGCCTGGCTTTCAAAGAAACAAAAAGTTGTTTCTCATAGCTCTACTGAAGCTGAATACCGCAGTATTGCTGCCGCCCTTGCTGAAATCAAGTGGATACAAAATCTCCTCACTGAGCTTCGTCTTCCTCCAACTATTCCCACAATTAGATCTGATAATCTCGGTGTTGTACTTCTTGCATCCAATCCAATAATGCACTCAAAGACCAAACATTTTGAATTAGATCTTCACTTTGTTAGAGATGCTGTTCAACAAAAACAACTACAGCTTCTACATGTCCCTGCTACGCTACAAATCGCTAATATCTTCACCAAACCTTTAAGTGCTAGCCCGTTTTCTAATTTGTGCCATAAATTAATGGTGTATCCTAAACCATTAATTTAAGGGGGGGATGTTAGTTATAACAGTTTAAAACTGTTTTACCTGTATATTATGTAAGACTGGGTACTATTTAATACCCATTCTGTACTGTTCTCCAAAACATCCTGAAATACTGAATAATAGTAGTTCTCTCAATTCTCTCTTTCTCTTCTTGAATCTTTCCTCTCTTCTGCAACCTTTTACACTCACCCTTGTTCTTGTAGTTTGTTTCACTTAAATAAAATTTTTATATCATTCAATTGTTAACTTCATGATAAGGAAATGGGGTGAGAAAAGAGCAGTTGATCTCGTGAATTATTAAGTGGGACATAAACAGTAAATTTGTTAGAAATACATTTTTTTGTAACTTGCTGCTGACCTTTTCTCTCTTAAATTATGAGATACTTTATAGGCTCTGGAATCTTCTAGCACATGGATCTTAGATTTTCGAGATGAGGATGAGAAGGCTAGTTGGTTTAAAGGACTTGTTCACGCCACGTATCAAGCTTCTGTATGGCATCTTTAATCTACTTTCTTATCATGCTTTTTTGTTTTGTTAAGTTATGATATATTTTAATTTATCATCAGTTTATAAAAGTATACATGTTGCATGTAGACTCCTCCGTCAATTGATTTGCTAGGTGACTCAGAGGGTGATGCTATTTCATACAATGTTCTTAGTACCACTAATTCAAAAACAGCTGACACTGTTATAAATGGGGCACTGGTGGAATTGAAGCTGTTTATATATGGAAAGGTTAGGTGAATTCATTTTAAGATTTGGCCTGGCAAAATATTTGTTGCATACAGACATATGAGTAGTATTCTCATTCTGGCAATTTTTTGTTTTATTCTCTATTAACAAACGATTACTTTGAACTAATTGGTAGTTTAAGGTCTAATGTTGAACATATGCTTTTTGCTGGTACTTTGGGATATTTTCATCTTTTCTTCCTCACATTTATTTGTTTATGTTCATTGTTTATAGTTGTTATGTGTGCATGGCAAAATCTATACTGAGATATGTATATATGTGTGTATATATATATATATATGCATATATATATATATTAATATATTAATATTTGTGCAGGTTGGGGACACCACAAATGGAAAGCTTGACGAGTCTCTTATTCTTGAAGTTGTTGCGGATGGGGGGAAGGTTTGTGCATATATTTCTACAATTTGTGTATAGATAGATACATTTTTTTATTGGAATGGACCTAGATTGATAATTTTTTTAATAGTCCTGTTATGCACTCTGAGGTGTCCTTGTTTTAAGTTCTATTCCATACTTAACACAGTATTGGGGAATGGTCAGAAAAGACTAGTATAACTTAAGAGTAAGTTAGTGTTTTTGAATATGTTGGTGAAATATTAAAATCTTAAGGGATTATCTTTTTCTTGTTTTTTATAACAAGCTTCATTTATCTTTTTTAATAATATTTGTTAGAAGCCCTTGATTTATGTTGTAGATAATATTTCCTTGTACAATTTTAATTACATAATTAGGAGATATAATTACTCCACAATTAGAAGGATGGTCAGGAGATTTGGACACCTAAAGGAAATCTAGCTGAAGACAATTCTTCATGACCCACCACAGACTTCAACTCAGGAGATTATGAAATTAAAGGGGTTGCTGGACACGTTAACAAAACCAATAGACTCAAGTAATTGCTCCTTGGCATCTGCATGTAAAATTCCTTATTCCTATGCACTCAATGCTTTAAATTCCTTCAAAGGTGTCTGGGTAGTTGATTCTCGAGCTAGAGACCACATGACTCAATCATCTTTTGGGTTTATATCTTGTCAAAGCAAAAAAAAATTGCACTTGCAAAGGGAAATTTCATTACAATATTAAGGAATATATTGTTGTGTGGCAAGATCAATGTAGTACAAAGATTCTTGAGGTTGATAAGAAACATCAGATGTAAAATGACGGGCTTTAAAAATTGGCAGATTTACCACCTCACGACTTTTGCCAAAGCCACAACCACAAGAAGTAACTCTATTGCGAGAGCCACCATGATTTCGACCACCACGATCATATGAGGCTTGAGTATAATTTAGTGAAGGAGATACCAAATTTTGTGTCTCCTTGACATACCGATCAAAACAAGTTTCATGGCCATAAAGAAGAGCTTCGATTTCAACAATGGATGGTGTACACTTTTAACTTTCAAAAACAGAAAGTATTGGTGTATAATCAGAAGGAAGTTCTTCAAGAATTGCAGTAGCATTTCTTCATGGTATTGAAACTTCAACACTAACAAGTTCATCAACATAAGTTTTAATTTTGAGAAGATAATCTTCCATTGTTTTGCAATCAAGTCGATTTGCATGGTTTGACACCAAAATATTCATGAATCTTCTCCCAAACCTCATAAGAGGGATTGAACCCAAGCGTGTGAGTTAGAACAAACTTATAGTTGGTAGACTAAAGCTAAACAAGTAATTCGGTCCTAAAGTTCCCACACTTCATACTCTGGGTTAACACAATCAAGTGTGTGATTATTTTCAGTGAGATAACGAGGTGGAACCACGAGATTCACAACAGATCGTTGTAGCTTTTACGATTTCATTATGGATTCAACATGTTCTTGTCAATGAAGATAATTCGAGTCATCATGCTTTTCAGCAATGGAGGATGGAAATGATTGTGATGCAAAAGCCATAGAAACAGAGGAAGACTTCACAAAGATGAAGATGCTATGAAGAAGATTTATGAAATTGAATTCAGGAATAAGAACTCAAGAAAACTAATCACGAAGAAAAGGCTATGAAGATGAATCGCTAAAAAACCATCACTAGATACCATCTTAAAGAAAAAGAACGAGATGAACAAGCATTTTATTACTTTTGCTTGAAATAAGAGGAATACAAAATTATTTTTAGGCACAGCTTACAACAAAGGTAATTGTAGCGGTAAAAGGTAGCACTTGTACAAACTAACAATTATTGATTTAGTCTAAAAAGCTTCCTCTTTCTCTTGCTTTTCCACATCATAGATTTATTAAGGAAGGTTACCATATTATCTATATGGAGTTGACTTAAGTTCATTTCCAAATTCTAAAAGAGACATTGTTGGGAGACATGTAATTTAATTATTTTGGTATTTTGCAGATTAAATATTTTTTGAGCATAAACATGGAGAGGCTGAAGCATCTTATAGTTTCTAGAACCTTGACAATTATTTTCAGATGTTTGAATTATGTACAGTTGGCAGAAATAGGAATAGACTGTTGCTGTGAAAATGTGAGATCTTAAAGTGGATTATTATCTGCCTCATAATCGGAACCCCATAAGAACATGGCCTTGCTCGGTCACATAAAATGATTTGAAGTTCTGACCTAGGAATGGGGAAATTAAAAATATTATGTCAACTAATCCAAAAATATTATGTCAATTAATCCATTGAGTGATTATAACTATGCTATTTGCCGATAAATTTATTCCAATTTGGAAGTAGATTTTTGTATTTTTCTTGTTTTGTAAGTTGGTTCAATTATAAATGCATTGTGGTTGCTTTTTTCTTTCCCAGGTCCAGGTCCTTCTTGCAGATGGTGACCTGACAGTTAAGTTGAAATTGCATTCTTTAAAGATTAAGGATGAACTTCAGAGTCGTGTATCAGTGGCTCCTTGTTATCTTGCAGTTTCAGTCTTGACAAATGAAACTTTATCCTCCAACATGTTTGATTCTCATGGGAAGGAATTGTTCCATGATGATGATGATTGCTTTACGGATGCATTATCTGATTTCATTGCTCACTCTGATGGAGGACATCAGGAATTGGTGGGGATTGCTTCTGATTTTGAGTCTCTGGAAAGAATAATACATGAAAAGGATATTGAGTTGGTAAAAGGCACTCCTCGTGAGGTATATTATGAGGCGCAGGGAAGTGATACTTCAAATTTTGTGTCCGTTTCCTTCATAACAAGGAGTTCTGCTTCGCCTGATTATGATGGTGTAGACACACAGGTACTTGGTTGCACCTTGTTGATGATGAATTGGAGTTTCTGGTCTTCTCTTAAGTATGATACATTGTAGTTTTCACTTTTCTGAATGTTATTCTTCAGATGTGTGTTCGTATGTCCAAACTGGAATTTTTCTGCAACCGACCTACTATAGTTGCTTTGATAAATTTTGGCTTGGATATAAGCTCTGGAAATAAAGTCACAAGTTCTACTGACACGGCCACAACTTCTTCGGATAAACTTTCAGTAAAGGATGAAAAAGGGGCCGTTAGGGGATTGTTGGGATATGGTAAAGACCGTGTAGTATTTTATTTGAACATGAATGTGGACAGTGTAACTGTTTTTCTTAACAAGGAAGATGGTTCTCAACTCGCCACACTAGTTCAAGAAAGTTTCCTTTTGGATCTTAAGGTAATGACAAACGTTTTTGTTTGCTAGTTAGCCTTCCTTTCTCTTTTCCCTCAATGCTATTGGTTTTCTAGTTATTCTTTTTCATTTTCCTCTGTTGTAAAAGCACTTGTGCTTTCTATTATTCACTGTCATATGTATGCAAGCTCTGAAATCCAATATTTTTTTTTTTATCTAGGTTCATCCAAGTTCTCTTTCCATTGATGGAACGTTAGGCAATGTTAGACTCTGTGATACGTCCCTTGGATCAGATCAGTGTTGGGATTGGCTGTGTGACATTCGTAATCCTGGTGTCGACTCCCTTATTAAGGTGTGTTCTCTGCCTATAAATCGTTCTTGCATATTTTTTATTTATTTATTTATTTCGAGTACATTTTGCAGTATTCCACTATTCAAACAAATTATTCTACCCCTTGTATTGCATGAATTATTTTGGGTTTCATATATCTTTTTATTTTTATCAACACACTGTGCCAGCTTAAATTTGTTTGTTTTGATTTTGGAGAAGTTTATATTCAATATAATCTATAAAATCTTTGAACAAAGTAAAGGATAATTACAGAACTCATTCTAAATTTATAAAAAAATTTTGTTGCTTTGCTTGTTTTTATATTATTTGTATGCCTTATGGTTTAGTGTTTTGTTTATCATTTATAATTTACATGTAGATGTGTAATTTTAAAAGAAATTCTTTAAAGTTAATTTTGTGTTATTATTTTTAGTGTTTTATATGTTAAAACTATACTCTGTTTTTATTATGTTTTGTTATTTTTAATTTAATATTATATTTGGATAAAAAAGTTCTGAAGTTTCAAATTGTTCGTGGAAAACCATAGTTACTAAAACCATATCAGTTTTACTGTGTAAAACAGTAGTTTTCCAGGTTTGGTGGTTCGTTTAAAAATTAAAGGGTAACATTAATATGTGTGAACCAGACTATTCACAACCGAGTTAACTTGGACAGGCCTTGTATACTCGTGAATTTGATAACCATGCACCTATAACAGTCTTTGTGGGCACACTATTGAAAATCCCAACTCTGTGATGGTCTCTCTCATACACACATACATTTATATTTGTCTTTTAATATTTAAGAATCCATAATTCAGTAATGTATTCAAAATAGATTTTCACACTGATTGATGTTGGAATGACAACTTTACGATTTTTGTTTTCAGTTCAAATTTCATTCTTATAGTGCTGATGACGATGACTACAAAGGATATGATTATAGCTTGCAAGGCCAACTTTCAGCAGTTCGTATTGTTTTCCTTTATAGATTTGTGCAAGAGGTATGCTCCAAAACTCAGTAAATTTGGAGTCAGATGTTAAATTGGTATTCTTTATGTTTAAGATTTTAAGGTTAAAATATGTTTAGTCCCTCGAATTTGGGTCACTTTTTCTTTTAGTTCTCCAAATTAAAGTTGCATTTTTTAGTCCTTGAATTTTAGACATGTTCTTTTGTATCCTTCAGCACTCATAGCGTTATGCTTGTTGTTGACATGATTAATGGCATGTACGTCAACAATGACACGTGTAGCAAAACTAATGATGTGGAAATTATTTTTAGTTTTTTTGGCTGAAATATCTTTTTAATTACTCGAATTTAGGTCAAATTTTCCTTTAGTCCCCCAAATTTAAAAAATGATATTTTTAGTCGCTCAATTTAAAATTATTTTTTAGCCCCTCAAATTGAGAAAGGATTAATGTCTGTAATTCAAGATTGAATGTGAAAGTTTTGTTTCATTCCACTCCTTTACATGAAAAAATAAAAAAAATTGACCCATAAAATCTTTGTCAACCTTTTTGTAATGTATATCAAATAATATTTAAAAAAAAAAATTCATGTTAGGTATTATTAAGAATTTTGATATCTCAGCTTGACTGACACCTCAAAATCCACTAATTATCTGTCATTACATGAAACATAACAAAAAAGAGGAAAGAAAAGAATACAAAACATGGGGGACCAGACCAAAAGGAACACAACCTAAATACAAAATAAAGAAAATTGGTATTTGTTATGGAAAAAATCCAAACTAAGACAAGGAGGCATAAGAGAGTACCAAAAAAGTCTTACTTATTATCAATATCCAAATTAGCCAATTTATCAGCACAATTATTTCCTTCCCTAAAAGTATGAAAAACTTTAAGAGTCCAAGGAACCACTTTTGCAGAAGAAAAAGCTTGATAGAGCAAAGTAGAATCACTCTCCAACCAAAGCTTTCTAAACTCAATCCTCTAGCATACAAGGCATTCTGATTACCCAAAAATGCAGGAAAACCACCTATATTTTCCCCGCGACTCCCTCTCAAGATACCCGCACAAGCAGCAGGGCTTGGAGACCCCCAAGCTGCACCCTCAATGTTCACTTTAGTCTAGCCCACAGCAGGGAAGTCCCAATACACACAGAGAAGTCATTCATATGATTAGACATACAAATTTTAGACACATTTCCTAAAATCCGAATGCAGTTCTTATGATATATTTGTTCCTGATTTTAGTGAGCAAAACAAAAACCTTGTATTCACACATTCTACACACAACAAATACTATAGTGTCATAAATAAAAACTGAAGTCAAAACACTATTCATGACAAGATCAAGGAAGATAGAAGATAAGAAGGGACTGCATCATTGTGGTAGTAGTAGTAATTACCCAGGTCACTATTGTGAGAAGAGGGAAAGAGTGAGAGAAGTAGGATACTCATACACGGTTAAAATTGTCTTCTCAAATTAAACATATGTCAGTTAGCCAACAAATTTTCAACAATGTCAACTTTCAAATTCAAACAGAAGTATTTAAAAATTGGAAGCCTGTAAAAACACTTTTAAATTTAAACACTAGTAAAAAATTTAGATCTGAGGGAGTAAATAAAATTTAAATTTAGGGGACCAAAATCAAATTTGATTTAAATTTCCACATATTTACTTTAATGATAAATGTCACTATTAACATGGACATCGGTGGCCATGTCGGCAACCAATGTAACATTGTTTGTAGCGAGAGACTAAAAAAGATAATTTTTATAAATTTGGGGACAAGATAAACAATTTTTAAATTTGGAGGACTAAAAGAAAAAATTATACAAATTTTAGCAACTAAAACCAAATTTCAAATACACATGGTCTTTGGGTTCATTTAGTATTTTGATTTAAGGAGAAACTGTTTGTATATTTGTTGGTTGTTGCAGATAATGATGTACTTTATGGAACTTGCCTCCCCTAATAGTGATGAAGCAATAAAACTTGTTGATAAAGTTGGAGGATTTGAATGGTTCATTCAGAAATATGAAATGGATGGAGCTACTGCACTCAAACTTGATCTGGCACTTGATACCCCAATTATCATTGTTCCAAGGAATTCAACGAGCAAAGAGTGAGTGATATTTAGATCCGTTTGTGGTGTCAATCGAAGTGTTTATTTAATATGCTTTGTGATTTTTATGATGCCATAGGTGCTTTGGACTTGTTTGGGCAAGTTTCTCCATAAACACTTATAAAAAAGAAAATAGGAGTAAAAACTAGAACTATCTCCACTGTAAGCTAATTTGTAAAAGTTCTCTCTCTCATAGTTTCTTTAAATTGTTCTTGTAATTTGTTTATAAGCTAATTTTAGCTTACAGAAAAGTTCATTTCATTTTTTTCTTATTTTTCTATTCTTGATGTACTAATGGAGAAGTTTGTCTAAACAGACTAGACATGTAAAAGTCCAAATTTAATAGGTGAAAATACTATAGTTGGTGGTAATATTGAATTGCAATAAGCATGATAGTGTGTGCTTGATTGTGTCATGGTGTTCTCTTTTGTTGTTTATATGAGAGTTTCAGATGGTAATAGTTCTATTAGAAAATTGCATATATTTATATCTTTCATTTGGTAGGATATGTAAGTATGGAGAAGTTTCTAAGTTCTACCATGCAAGAGTCCTTTTGACTTGAAGTATAGACAATGCATATCTCCAGGCACCTTATGATGACTTTCTTCTTTTTATTAGAAGATTGTGGGTGGTAAGAACTGAAGTTCTGATCTCTTGGCCATAGAAACTCTGATACCTTATCAAAGCTACCTCTCCTAAGCTTAAGCTATTATTAGGTGAAAGATGATAAATAGTTCTTAAAAAGTGGACTTTAAACTTAATTGAACCTAACATTACAAAACCTCACTATATCAGCTTGTAATGGAGGTTTGCAACTACTTATATATTAAAATTTGGTCATATCTCTAATTGATGTGGAATAGATTTATATCTTCCAAGCTGAAAAATCTTGTTCTTTTATTGACTTCCAGTTTTATACAACTTGATCTCGGAAAGCTACAGATTAAAAATGAATTCAGTTGGCATGGATCTCAAGCAGAAGATCCTTCAGCTGTGCATATTGATCTTCTTCATGCTCAGGTACACATTTCTTGTCACAAGTGCTCTCCAATTAAAATCATAGGCATCATATTCCTGAGTCAAAATGAAATGACAGATTCTGGGTATTAACATGTCTGTTGGAATTGATGGTTGTCTTGGAAAACCAATGATACGTGAGGGTCAAGGACTTGATATATTTGTCCGTCGAAGCTTGAGGGATGTTTTCCGGAAAGTTCCGACATTTTCACTTGAAGTGAAGGCAAGTCCAATTCCAAACCCTATTTTTCAAAGTCTTTTCTTGTATTTCTTTACCAATTCTGGAACAGATATATCACTTGTACCTTTCTTTTTAGAGTTTATGCACTAATAAGCATGCTGAAATTCCAAAATTATTGGGTAATGAAAAAATTTCTGCTGGGATAATTATATGTAAATTATTGTGATTCTATATACTTATTTTGTTGTGCTTGGGACAATAATAGTTAAACGTCTCAAATGACTAAACATGTCATCAAAGTTATTGAAATGCCCCATGATGGTTAATTTTTCCTCGCAAGTGGTTAAGAGTAAATGAATGGGTCCATGCAATTATCAATTTGTATGTGACTTAAAAATGACCAATAGGGTCAAGATGTTATTAAAATGTCTAATGGTGATCAACTTTGTTTCATAAGTGGTTATAAAATGAATGTTTGAATACGATTATCAATTTAAAACTTGTGGAACTAATGGTTAAATATGCCTCAAGTAATTTAATAGGTCATGAGGTTATTGACATATTTAATAGCTATTAACTGGCCAGGTGGATATTGTTAGGATGTTTTTCAGCTAGACCATTACAGCTTTTCAAAATAAAATGAAGTACTTATCCACTAAATGCATAGAGTTGGAGACAAAGGTGTTTATAGTTTTTATTTTCTGTGTGAAGTAAATTGTGTTTCCATTAATCTCAATAGAAACTGTTCTATTTCTGTTTTGGTATTTGTGGTCAGTTGGTTACATTGGGAAACAAACATGTTAGTATTTTCTTAAAGCATAATGGTGATTGGTTGAGGTGTCATAGGTGAGAACCATATATTATGTTTTTAAATGCAACAATTGACAAAGTAGAAATAAAGATTGATTCTTTAGTAAGGGTTCTTCTTAAGTATTGACAGAAATGCATGATTCCTAAATTGGTCTAGGTAGTCGTGGATTCTCCACTAAGAATCAAACCTATGACTTTGATTTTAATTGTTGAATGGAGCATTTTATCACTAAGCTAAAAGTTATAGCTAATAGTTAGGACACAATTCTTTCTACTTAAAAGTGTAGCTGCCCAAACATTACAATTCTATTTTGGTTTGACTCACTTGGTCTCCGCCGTGGGAAAATTGGTGCAACTTACAATAATCTCCTCCTCACCAATGCCCCATTAAGAATCAAACATGATTCGATTTTGACTTATCCTACCCGATCTTGTCTAATAGTCGGGGATCAATGATCCTAATTACAAAGCCCATACATACATACATACATATATATACATGTATATAAAGAAAGATCAGCTGAAACCAACTGCAACTGGAAAACAGAGGAAATAAGCTCTCCAACATATCCAAACCCAAGTACTAGAAAACCTTTATGTAGTATGAATTATTGTAGATTTTTAAGCTTTCCAATAAAATTTAATAGTTAATATTTTTCTTGTAGGGTTGCCTTAACTAGGATTTAGGTATTGAATAACAAAGATTATTAGTTTGTGGATGTGATGCTGTTGTAATCAGGTGACAAGAACAAGGAGAAGTGTAGAAACAGAGTGTAAGTGATTTCATGAATTATGTAATGCCTACTTCCTCAACTGAAACAGCAGTTCATTATAATTAGTTCTGAATTACAAGTACTTGCTGTTGATTATTAGTTTCGGAAGCTTCATAAAGTTGTGAACCTTTTTCTCCACTGGATCGAACATCTTAAAGGCCTTGAATTCACTACTGAAACCTAACAAGACACACTTCACGCTTTTGTCATCGAGCTTGCTTCTTTTAACGTCAGGGATATGAACATATCCGATACATCCAAAAACCCTAAAGTGTTCAACTGATAGCTTTCTTCCACTCCATGCCTCTTTCGGAGTCATATCTTTTACAATGAGTGTAAGAGATCTGTTAAGAACATGATTTACCCATTGCATAGCATCTGGCCAGAAAGCTTTTGGTACCTCCTTCTCTAATAACGCTGCTTTCACCATGTTCATGATTGTGCGATTTTTGTTCAGCAATGCCATTTTGCTGAGGCGTGAAGGCGGTGGTCAGCTGTCTTTTGATTCCATGCTTTCTATAGAATTCCTTGAACGCATTTGAGTTGTATTCTCCTCCTTTATCCGTTCTTAAACATTTGATGAACAATCCAGTTTGCTTCTCTACAAACGCTTTGAATGTCTTGAACTGATGAAATGCTTTTGATTTTTCTAGCACAAAATATATCCATGTCTTTCTCGAGAAATCATCAATAAAGCTTATCAAGTACCTTATTTGAGTGTTTGATGGTGGATTGATTGGACCACAGAGATTAGAGTGGATAACCTGCAATCTTTCAATGGCTCTCCACTTGCTTTGCTTCGGAAATGGAACACGATGGTGTTTCCCTTTGACACACGCCTCATAGGTGGTTTTCACATTTCCAATTTCAGGTAAACCCACAACCATCTCTTTACAGCATAATGTGTGAAGTCCCTTGTAGTTGAGATGCCCATATCGATGGTGCCACAACTTTGCCTTGTCTGAGATATCAACCTGTAGGCATCTCTCCTCCTTTGTTTTGTCATTTGATTCACCCAACAGGATAAGCATCCTATTAGCACTCATAATAGATTCTGCTATTTTTCCTCTTGAGGGATGAAAGATGCTGCATGTGTTTCGATCTCCTCCTTTGAATAGCACGTCTAAACCCTTTTCTTGAAGTTGTCCAACACTCAGTAGGTTGTTCTTCAATTTCGAAATATAATACACATCGTTGACCACATAGCTTATTCTCGTAAGAATTATTTTCACCACTCCTTTCCCACCAACCATTAGTTTGTGATTGTTCCCAAGCTTGAGAACATACCTCTTTCTCCAAACATATGGTTTGAACATCTAGAGTCCACAAACCACACATCTCCTCTTCTAGTACCTTGAAGTTCCACATACGCCATGAGAAGAACTTCATCCTTTTCTTCAATCTCTGCAAAATGTGCTCCATTGTTCCCATTTGGACATTCATATCGGAAATGTCCAAAGTTGTGGTAGTTGTAACACTCGATTGTTGCTTTGTTGAATGTGCGTCCTCTGCCCTTGCCTCGACCTCTGTATGATCCTGTGCCTCTGCCTTTGACATTGAGAGCTTGATCATCTTCTTCATGACTGATCTTCTTAAATTTCTTTTCATGTACAGACAGAGAGCTTTGCAGTTCTTCAATCGTCATCTTTTCTGTGTCTTTTGACTCCTCGATGGACACCACCACATATGTGAACTTGTTAGTCAGAGTTTGAAGTATTCTCAACATTCTTCGAATCTGACATGTCTTTTCCGTTGTTTCTCATCTTGTTGGAGACAAACATTACTTTTCTAAAGTAATCATCGATGTTCTCTTCATTCTTCATTTCAAAAACCTCAAAATATCTTCTTAGGGTTTGGAGAAGAGACCACTTCACCCTTTCGTTGCCTCCAAACTTTTTCTTCATTGAATCCCAAATGATCTTGGATGTTTTGCGATTCAAGATCTGTTCAAACACAACCCGGTCAATTGCTTGGAACAAGTAGTGCTTCACTTGATGGTCCTTCATCTTGAGCTCCCGAAGATTCTTCTTCTGCGCTGCAATCACTTTGATTCCCTCTGCCGGTTTGGTGTAACCCTTTTCCACTAGACTCCACAAACCCTTGGCATGCAAGAGGTTTTCCATCAATTCACTCCAACAGTCATAGTGACCATCAAACTGTGGAATCTTGGTGAGTGTTTTGTCGTCGCTCATCTCTCTCTTGGATCACTTCGTTTTGCTTTGGCTCTTGATACCAAATGTAAACTTTAAGTTTCAGAGACTTGGCAAATGCACCAGAATGATCTCACTTTATTCATAGGTTCCAATGCCTTTTATAGGAAATACATGAAAAACTGCAAAACAAAAATAAAGGACACAACTCAACTAACTCCACTAATAACAAGAAAATAACAAACAGAAATTGACCTGTTCTAACCCTGGAGAATAGGTCTTTATTGAAATAATCTAAAAACTTATTCAACAGCATTGTGGACCAAGCCAAATACATGCTGAATGCCACTAGCATACATAATTTTAGTCTCATGCTACATTTCTAGCACATTTGTAAGAGTGGTAGTGGAGCTATTATGGGAAAAAACCAAGCCTCACATTGACTATATGTTCAACATTCTTTCGTCCTTATTTTTCTTCCCCTAACAGTTTCTATGCCTTCCATTTCTTACTACAATGCTAATCACATTTCCTCGGTTACATTTTATACAGTCTACTGATTAGTGGGCAGGTTATTTCAATATGCACTTTTCAACAGTAGAATCACTCAATCATGTTGATAAATAGACTTAAGGCTGATTATTTTTTCATTTTCATAATTTTATCAACCTGGTTGTATAATAATACTAGTCAACATGTAGGGATTGTGATAGTCATCCAGGCTACCTGGCCAGTGGGCAGATTGCTAAACATGCACTTTTCAGCAGCAGCATCACACAATCAATAGCGTTGTTAGGATGCCCCTTTTGTACTTCTAGTGAATCTATTGAAGCAAGTGTAGGGACTCATTCTCCCTCAATAAATTTTTATTTCTGTTCCTGCCAAGACACCTTAAAACAACATAGTATACACTGCTATAACATTTTCCCCTAGTTGTCTAGCCTACTGCCCAGCAGTTACTTATAAGGAGTCTTCTAGATCTGGCTCAAAGCAAGTCTCCAAACAGAATATATCTAAAGATATGAAAATCTTTGTATCTCATAATAATTCAGTTTCATACTGCAAGTAGTTGTTATGCTCAAGTTCTTGTATTTCAGTCCAAAAAAGGGACCAAATTCTAATTTTTCTGTGCTTGTGAGCAGGTGGATCTATTGCATGGTATAATGTCAGATAAAGAATACAAGGTGATTTTGGATTGTACATACATGAATTTATCTGAAGAACCAAGGCTTCCTGCTAGCTTTCGTGGTGGAAAATCTGGTTCAAGGGATACCATTAGACTTCTGGTTGATAAGGTTAATCTGAACAGTCAACTTCTGTTGTCACGAACAGTTACAATCATAGCTGTTACAGTTAACCATGCGCTACTGGAGCTTGGTAATGGCACTGGTGGGGAATCTCCATTGGCTCATATTGCTGTGAGTTCATACTTGAAGAAAATAAGTTAAATGTCTACACAATTGAATTCGTTTCCATGGCATTTCTTCAATAGTTTGATTTTATTTTAGCTGAATCATTTCACCTTTTGCACTTAGCTTGATATGTGTGAATGGAACATGCACATCTCTCATTCTGCTTTATATTATTGTGTATTCTGCAGATGGAAGGTCTATGGGTTTCATATCGTATGACCTCTTTATCAGAGACAGACCTTTTTGTGACTATTCCCAAATTCTCTATACTAGATGTCCGCCCTGATACAAAACCTGAAATGCGTCTGATGCTAGGATCTTCTGCTGATGCTTCCAAGCAAGCAGTTACTGGAAATGTTCCCTTTTTGTTTAACCCGAGTAGCTTCAGAAAGACCACCAGTGAAGCTGGAATTGATGATATGCCTATTTCAACAATGTTCTTGATTGACTACAGGTGGCGGGTGTCGTCCCAATCATATGTAATTCGTGTGCAGCAACCTCGAGTCCTTGTTGTGCCAGATTTTCTTCTTGCAGTGGCTGAGTTTTTTGTGCCTTCTTTGGGAGCACTAACTGGAAGAGAAGAAAAAATGGATCCAAAGAATGATCCAATTAGCAAAAATAGTAGCATAGTGCTGATGGAATCAATTTACAAGCAGAAAGAAGATGTTGTTCACCTCTCCCCATCTAAACAGTTAGTTGCTGATTGGGTAGGCATTGATGAATATACATATGATGGTTGTGGAAAGGTTATTTGTTTGTCTGTTGAAACAGATGCAAAGGAAGTTCGCATAACAAAGTTTAGACCAATTATAGTCATTGGACATGGCAAAAAATTGCGATTTGTTAATGTAAAAATTGAGGTAATATGCTTCCTCTCAGTCTGTAATTAATTTATAATTTCCTTTGTTTATTTGAGAGTTCTATAGTTTATTTTTTTTCTCGAAGGAATCCAAAGCTTCCTCAATGTTACTAATACTAATTATAATAATTTGTAAAATGTACACCTTTAGAAGAATACATGCACACTATTTATTTGTTCTTACATTGTCCAGTAGCCACTTCAATGTAGAATTTGGGTTACTACCCTTTCCCTATTTTGCTTGCTTATTAGAAGCTCACAGTTTTGTTATTTATTCACCAGAATGGTTCTCTTCTACAGAAGTATACATACCTTAGTAATGATAGCAGCTACTCAATATCTGGTGAAGATTGTGTTGACATGGCAGATCCAGGCAATTTTCCATCTAATGATGAGAAAAGCCTTGACAATGTGAATCAGTTGTCAAGCGATTCTGCTTATTCTGAAAGTGGTTCAAATGGAACTCAGAGTTTTTCCTTTGAGACCCAGGTATGATATTTCATGTTTCCATGAATAATATGAACAAAGCTTTTTAATGCCACATATGCATAAAGACATTGCATTTCTTCTTGTTATTACCATTAGTGTATTTGGACTGCCTGCATTTATTTTTGTCGCTTGGTAGTTCATTGATCAGAACTTGTATATTAAATCATAACACCACCTGCTCACCAAAGCCCTTTTACTGCAACATCAGGTCATATTTGATCTAGATACTAGAATGGGTGTACTTAAGTCAATTTTTTTTTTATCAAATTCTGTAATATCTGCTTTTCTCTTTTGACTAAAAGTAGTGTTTTGAAATGACAATAAAATGCTGTATAAGGGGATGATTCATTTATGGAGTAATTAATTTTAGTTATTTTAGATTAAGGTGGGTAATTGGCAAGAGAATTATTATTTGTAGTTAGGAAATTCGGCTTTATCCCTTTTGTGATATCTTATCCTCAGGACTGTACTTTGATTCTGGATAAGGAATTGTTGTTGACCCCAAAGATTGGATTGCCTGCCCTAGTTGGTGTATTGTTGTCGTAGGTTCTCTGAATCTTTGGGGAACTTGACTCTATTATTGACTCTAATGCTTAGTTTGGATCCGAGTGAATACTATTCACTTGCATTGAAAGACATTGATTTGCAAGAGAATTTTACATTTGTTTCAATTCAATTGTTTTGAAGCACGAAAGGTGCTGATTTGCGGGAGAAGAAGAAATTGGCACCATGCAACAATACGAACAAAAACAATGAATTCTAAAGAACTTATGTAATATAATATAATAATAATAATAATAAACTAATATATTTATATAATAATAATATAAATGTATTTATATAATAATTTAGATGTATTTATATAATAATTTAAATGTATTTATATAAAATTTAAATGTATTTATAAATAATAAAAAAAAAATAATAATATAAATATAAAAATTATAAAATAATAATAACATATGTAAAGTTTAAAATAGTAATAATATATAAAAAGTAATAAATTTAAAAATAATAATAGTAATTAAAAGAAAATTTAAAATAATAATGAAAAAAATTATAAACAATAATAATAAAAATAAATATAAATTACAAATCTAATAATAATTAAAATAAATTTATCAAATAATAATATTAGCAATAATTTTTTATTTTTTATTTTATACAAAAAAAATTATATATGTATCTATAATAAAAATAAAAATATTAAATATTAAATAAATTTAAGCAATAAAAATATTTAATAATATTATTAATAAAAATAAATACTAATAATTAATAATAAAAAATTATTTATAATAAATAAAAATAAGTATTCAAAATTTTAATTACTAAAATTTATTAAAAAAATTATTTCCTTTTTAAAGATTAGGATAAATTTATAAATTTACATTAAAATATTTTTAAAAAATTAAAAACTCCCTCACAAATCACATCACTCACCAACTTTAATAAAATTTCTTCACAAATTCATTCTAAATACCTTAATCCAAACAACCTAACTTTCCTCCCAAATCACTTCAAATTCACTCCCTCAAATCCTCACCTTTCTTCTCCCTAATCCAAACACACCATAAATGTTTAGAATCTAAACAACCTAGATCATTTGGTATATTCTAATAGAATCTAAACAGCATTGGCAACTGCATCATTTGTTGCCACAATTTTGCTTGGTTCTTTCCATTGCTTGACTAATTACATTAAAATTGGAAAGCAAATTACAAACGTATTCATCCGTTTTCCTTCTTGAGTTATGTTGAAGATGTTCAGAAACAGAGAAAATACAATGAATATGAAATTCCTACCAACATTCTTAATTGAAAAAAACTGGCTTTGGTTTTTTGGTTCAACATGTCTAACCTATCAATCCGCACTGAACTGAATCAATAATTATCCAAGCATAGGGTCTATTTGGAAAAAAAGTGAGAAAAAAGGGAAATGGACTTCTCTGTAATTTAAAAATGAGCTCATGTACACGTTCAAATTGGGTATTTGGAAAAGCTATAAGAGACAGCTTGTACAAATTAGTTTGTGCATAAACTAATTTTTATTTATGGAGAAGTTAATTTCATTTTTTTAAACTTAATTTTCTCTCTTAGAAGTCTTTATGAAAAAGTTTGTTCAAACAAGCCCTTAATTTCATTATAATCCAAGCCCAGAATAATAGCTCCCCAAAATGCTTTATTGATGCAAGGTAATGTTGTTTAGATATATTTGTCTAACTTTAAACCTACCCACCCCCCGAGAGATGATATTTTCATATTCTTTTGTTGTCTGATGGCTATTGTACTTTGTTGTTAGGTTGTTTCTTCTGAATTTACCTTCTATGATGGCACTAAGTCATTTCTTGATGATTCATCTTATGGCGAGAAGCTTGTTCGTGCAAAGTTGGATCTAAGTTTCATGTGAGTTTCATCATATACAGCATTAAATTTTCTTGAGAGAATTATGGTTTTGGAATTCCTGTTAGAAATATTTTCGGTTTTGGAACAAAGTGACTACAGACATGTTTGGACGTGCTTTTTCATAAGTACTTCTAAGAGAGAAATCTAGAGAAAAATTGAAAT
Source organism: Phaseolus lunatus (assembly GCA_013389735.1). Taxonomy (NCBI): domain Eukaryota; kingdom Viridiplantae; phylum Streptophyta; class Magnoliopsida; order Fabales; family Fabaceae; genus Phaseolus; species Phaseolus lunatus. Next base: position 23,208,322 of record CM023859.1, on the reverse strand, counting down.
TAGAATCTCTATAAGGTAAAATTAGCTTTTTCATTTTTCTTTTTATTTTTCTCTCCTAGAAGTGTTTACGACAAAGTTTGTTCAAACAGACCTAATGCCTGTTCAGGGTTAGACCATTAGCTAATAAGCACTTTCTGAACATTATGAAACTTTCTTAATTGTTTTTCAGGTGGAGTTGTTTTGCGCAAGAATTCCCAAACTATATCTCCTAATTTTCTCATAACAATTTTGTGTTCAATCTATCTCTTTTGCACTGATTCTTTCAGAAAAAATTCTAAGAATTTGTTGGATTAAAACTTGACCTGTTAGTTTCTTTAATATATTTGAGTAGGTATGCCTCCAAGGAAAAAGACACTTGGATTAGAGCTCTGTTGAAGGATTTCAGTGTTGAGGCTGGTTCTGGTCTTACCATTCTAGATCCAGTGGATATTTCAGGGGGATATACTTCTGTGAAAGACAAAACAAATATATCTTTGCTATCAACGGACATCTGTTTACATCTTTCACTTAGTGCTCTTTCTCTTGTGCTAAATCTGCAAAGTCAGGCATCTGCTGCATTAAGTTTTGGAAATGCAATTCCTCTGGTTCAATGTACCAACTATGACCGAATTTGGGTGTCTGAGAAAGGTTTATTCCTAACTATGGAATTTCCTGGTTGCAATTTTTCTTTTATTTTTATGTAATCAATTTATCAACTTGACTCATCATTTTTTTGCAGAGACTGGTCATATAACTTTTTGGAGGCCTCGAGCTCCTGCAAATTATGTTGTATTGGGAGATTGTGTCACTTCAAGGTTCTTTATTTTTTTTCCATTTATACCTTGCTTTTGCATTCTAATCTTCAGGAATTCACTTTCCCAATAAAATATTTTTAGGAAGTTTTGAACTTGGTCAAACATCAAAATCACATACATCAGGAAAATGTCATGAAATATAGTTTAAGATGGTCCTTTTCTAGACGTTGTTGTACACTCTATGCTTTGTGAAATAAGAATGAGAGAGAGAGAGAAGAGAGATTCTGAACCACCAAATCTGTTGCAACTGAGCTCTTAATTGCCAAAAACAATTTCGGAATACAATAGATAATATAGTTGTTCTATTAGTATTCTATGTTAAACATTTTGCCAGTGGATTTGGTTGTAAATTATGATTTCTTTTCCTCTTTTTGATAGGACACATCCTAAGTTACATAGATTCCTTACAGTGTTAATTTTACATTTCCATGTCTTTTCAGGCCAATTCCTCCTTCACAGGCAGTAATGGCTGTTAGTAACACATATGGCCGTGTAAGGAAGCCAGTTGATTTCCATCTTATTGGGTCATTCCTCAACATTCAAGGGTGTAGTGGAAGTGAAGATCATTCTATTGATGGAAATGATTGTTCTCTTTGGATGCCCATTGCACCCTCTGGGTACACAGCTCTAGGCTGTGTTGTGCATGTTGGGAACGAACCACCCCCGAATCACATTGTTCATTGCTTACGTTCTGATCTGGTAACATCAGCAAAATATACAGACTGCATATTGAATATACCATTAAATAGTCACTTTACTTCTGGCTTTAGCATATGGCGCTTTGATAATGTTATTGGCTCATTTTTTGCACACTCTTCCACTGGTTGCCCTCCCAAAGACAGATGTTATGACTTAAATCATCTGCTAGTCTGGAATTCAAATCGAGCTCCCTTGATAAGTCCCGTGCCAGATTATCCTTCTGATCATGAAAATAAAAATGCACAGACAAGCAAAAGTGTGAATACGTCTGGATGGGATATTCTCAAGTCCATTTCAAAAGCAACTAACTGCTATATGTCTACACCTAACTTTGAAAGGATATGGTGGGACAAAGGCAGTGACCTCCGCCGTCCAGTCTCCATTTGGCGACCAATCGCACGTCATGGTTATGCTGTCTTGGGTGATTGCATCACTGAAGGGTTAGACCTGTTGCCCTCTATGCCTTTTTCTAACTTTCTATGATCTATGATTTACTCAGCCTACTTCGATGTTTTGGTTGGGACTAATATTTTTTTCTTTCTTCTCCTGTTTTCAGCCTAGAACCTCCTGCACTAGGAATAATCTTCAAGAATGACAGTCCTGATGTCTCTTCAAAACCTGTTCAATTTACCAAAGTTTCCCATATTGCAGTGAAAGGGATTGATGAAGTTTTCTTTTGGTACCCTATAGCTCCTCCTGGTTATGTTTCTCTAGGATGTGTTGTCTCCAGATTAGATGAACCTCCACGGTTGGATCTGTTTTGCTGTCCAAGGATGGATCTGGTTAGCCAAGCAAACATTCATGAGGTCCCTCTTTCAAGACCTTCAGGTTCAAAGTCTCCTCAATGCTGGAGCATATGGAAAGTAGAAAATCAGGTTAAACATGACATCCAATTCACTTGGCTCACTCTAAAAAATTATTTTCTATTAAAGGCTCTATTTATGTGTGGTATTAAGAAATGTCAGTTATTCTTAGAATTTGGGTTTGGGTCTAAATTCCCACACCTAGCATTATTGAGTTTGGCTCGTGGTTATTGTAGTAGGTAAACCAACAACATAACTGGAACAGTTTATTATCTCATCTAAAAAATTGAGTCTAACTCGATTTCACAAAACTGAATTGTAAGGTAAGGGTTACCTTCAACTTATATACACTAATTTAGCTTTATCTCTACTCCATGTGGAATTTGGTTTTTTTCCCAATTTGGGTGATGCTAATTTGATCCACATGCTATGGAAAAAGCTTAGGGGAGCATCCACATTCCTAATTTATTATACAAACTTATTAAAATACGAAACTCTTTTAATTTTAAAAACAAAAGCAGAGAAATTTTAGCAGGAATTTATGATCATATTAAGCTATTGTTACATACCATATTTTCAACCCTCTGCCCCTCCCAAGTGAAACAAAAAAAATGTACTTATCATACTGTGTGTCTGCAGGCTTGCACATTTCTAGCTCGTTCTGATCTAAAAAAGCCATCAAGCCGATTAGCATACATAATTGGTGATTCTGTGAAGCCCAAGACTCGTGAAAACATAAATGCCGAGCTAAAGCTGCGATACTTTTCCTTGACAATTTTGGACAGCTTATGTGGAATGGTTTATTTTCTATACCTCTTATGAAATGTGAAAATAGTTGTCATTCTTCTCTATATTTTTCTCCAACAATAATTTTTAATGTAGGGAATAATCATTATGTATTATTCAACTTCCCTTACAGATGAGACCCCTATTTGACACTACAATTACTAATATTAAGCTTGCAACCCATGGAGGACTACATGGGATGAATGCTGTACTGATTGCTTCAATTGTTGCATCAACCTTCAATGCACATTTAGAGGCATGGGAGCCTGTTGTGGAACCATTTGATGGAATATTCAAGTAATTAACATTATTTAATTTTCTTCGTACAATATTTTAGTTACATATTCATGATGATTGTCTAATATGTTCTTGTTTTTAGCATGAGTCAATCCTGTTGAGAATATTCCATTAATTACATGCTTATTTTATAACTTGTTCAGGTTTGAAACTTTTGATACCAATGCACAATCACCATCAGGAGTTGGGAAGAGAGTTCGAATTTCTGCTACCAGTATCTTGAATGTAAATGTTAGTGCAGCAAATCTTGAATCCTTTGTAGGAAGCATTCTTTCATGGAGACAACAGTTAGAGCTTGAAGAGAAAACATCGAAGCTAAATGCGGTAAAATTCAGAATAAAATTCAGAATACCCTTTTATCCTTTAAAGCTCACAACTCTTAACCTTGCTGTTTGGATTTGCAGGAGGTTGGTGGTCAACAAGGCAAAGGAGAAAGTACTACTTTTTCTGCACTAGATGAGGATGACTTGCAGACCGTGGTAGTTGAAAATAAACTTGGGTGTGATATTTTTGTCAAAAAAGTTGAGCATGATGTAGATACAGTTGACAAACTGGAACATGGCAATTGTGCTTCTGTCTGGATTCCACCTCCAAGGTTTTCAAATAGGTTAAATGTAGCAAATGAATCTAGGGAAGCACGTTATTATGTTGCTGTGCAGATACTTGAAGCCAAGGTTATAATAAGTTGAAAATGGTTTATACATAATTCCAATCTCCTTCCTGATTTTCCTCCCTACCCAGAACATTGAATTCAATTCATTTCATATTTTGTAGGGCTTACCTATCATTGATGATGGTAACAGCCACAACTTCTTCTGTGCTTTGCGTCTTCTTGTTGACAGCCAGGCATCAGAACAGCAAAAGCTTTTTCCCCAGAGTGCAAGAACTAAGTGTGTGAAGCCTGTTGTATCAAGAATTAAAGATCAGGTTGAAGGTAGAGTAAAGTGGAACGAACTTTTCATATTTGAAGTCCCCCGAAAGGTACTGCATTGTTAATTGATTGGTTTTATAATTTTGCTTCACTTTTTATTCCAATTTGCTCATTAACTGAAATTTTTATAGGAAGATCTTGAGCTGAAAGTTTGGCCTACTAGAAAATGATGCCATTACTTTAGAAATGTTATTTTTATTAGGCAACACATATTTTCATATATCTACATTGTCATCTTACATCCAGCTGGGGTTTCTCTATTTTATTAATTCTTGATCAAAGATTTTGTGTTCATTTAATTCTATACTCCATACCTGCTTTAGTATTAACACAAGCTGTAGTATGGTCATCCCTTGGAGTTTTTGAAACATTTATTCAGTCCACATTTTCGCCTACTTAACACCACCCTATGTATATGTGTGTGAGCACATAAGGTGTCTGCATTCATCAATTTAAACTATGTAGGCATTCACCGCATTTACTGTTACATTGAGAAATTCATTACAGGCCCCTGCTAAGTTGGAAATAGAAGTTACAAATCTCGCAGCAAAAGCTGGGAAAGGTAATTCTTTGATGACTTGTTCTGTGAGACTTTATACATATCATGGATGTCCTGTTGACTTTGTTTGTACAAAGTCTAATGCTATTGATTGAATCCATTGGAGTAATTTAATCGATTAAATCAATGTTCCTATGTGATATGTTTTCTTTCAATTTCAACCATTAGTTGTCATTTATTATTTGGAATTATATATTTTCTTCCAATTCAGTTGCTTTTTTCCAAAACTTATGTAGTCAACATGCAGGGGAAGTTGTGGGTGCACTATCCTTTTCTGTCGGACATGGTGCAAATACTCTAAAGAAGGTTGCTTCTGTGAGAATGTTTCAACCACCAAATGATGCCCAGAGTATTAGAGCATATCCACTTAGTAGATTGGTCAGTTTCTATAATTTAATAATTTTGTAAGGATTTATCTGTTTAATGAAATTACAAATGGTCTTTTTTTATTAAAAAATGAATCATCAAATGTCTAGAATTTTCTATTTACTTTTATCCTCTTTCACTTATTCAGGTTGAGCAAAATGTTGAAGCCATGCATGATGCATGCCTCTTTGCTTCAACCTCTTATTTTGAAAGAAACAAAATTGCTAACCTTCAAAATGATATGGAAAGTGAGAATGATGCTGATAGAGACATAGGTTTTTGGTTGGGGCTCAGCCTAGAGAGTGAGTGGGTGAGTATTCGAGCGCTGCTTCCACTTTCAGTGACTCCAGTATCATTACAGAAGCAATATATTGGTATGGAAGTTGTGATGAAAAATGGAAAGAAGCATGTAATTTTCAGGGGTCTTGTTACAGTAGTGAATGATTCAGATGTTATTTTGAATATTATGACAAGCCATGCATCTCATAGTATTGGTCCCTCACTTGGAGTAAACAGTTCTAATACTGTAACTGAAGAAGTCTTTCAAAATCAGTATTACCAGCCATCAACTGGTTGGGGTAACAATTGGCCAGGGGTGCACAATTATAATCCTGGACATTGGAGCACGAGGGACTTCTCAAACTCATCTAAGGTCAGTATATTTATATATTTCTGTTATCCCTAGTTAACTCTCCCAAGTAAGATACCGTCATTATGATTATTGTCCTAACTCACTTGTATCATTTTGAAGGATTTCTTTGAACCTCCACTTCCTCCAGGGTGGAAATGGTCCTCAGGTTGGTCCATTGATAAGTCTCAATACGTCGACAAGGAAGGCTGGGCATATGGGCCTGACATTATAAGCTTAAGATGGCCTCCAACTTCTTCACAGTTTTCAACCAAATCAGCCTCTGATGTTGTGCGTCGAAGACGTTGGATTCGTACTAGACATTCTTTTTCTGACCAAGGTACAGAGTGCTTGCAGAGTGGAGCAAGTACTGTGCACCCTGGTACTTCTGCTGTTTTATCATGGAGAAGTACATCCAAGGACTCTGACCAATGTTTGCAAGTTCGACCTAAATTTGATAATTCTCAGCCCTCATACTCATGGGGTTGTGCTATTGCTGTTGGTTCAAGTTATATATATAGCAAAGATCAACTATTAGATCCAGGTTCTAGATTACCTTCTGTAACACCCAATTGTTCTTTGAAGCTTAATGAGCTTGAGAAAAAAGATATACTTCTGTGCTGTAATCCTAATAGTGGAAGTAAAAAGTTGTGGTTTAGTGTGTGTACAGATGCCTCAGTTCTCAATACTGAATTAAATGTACCTGTATATGATTGGAGAATATCTATCAGCTCTCCTTTGAAATTGGAGAACCGGCTACCTTGTCCTGTTGAATTTTCAATCTCAGAAAAAATAAAGGAAGGAAATTGTATTGAGCGACACCATGGTACCGTATCTTCTCGTCATAGTGTACATATCTATTCAGCAGATATTCAGAAGCTGCTGTATATTACTTTGAGTGTGCAGGATGGCTGGGTCATGGAAAAGGTGATAACTTCTATTTCGAAGTGTCTTAAATTCTGTGTTTTGCAATTTAGCTCATATGGTTAGACTTCTTTACTCTATTCATTTGCTCAGGACCCAATTCTAGTGCTGGATCCTTCTTTCTCAAATCACGTTTCATCTTTCTGGATGATTCACCGGCAAAGTAAAAGGTATGTAATCTGCTTTTCATTCAAAGTAAGTAGCATAAATTTTATTTTAAGTGATTTGCATTTGTGATGTATTAAATTCTATACAAACATTTCTTCCAATAATGTTCTGAGAGATAAAGTATTTTGACTTTCATATTTTGAGTAGTATTTTTCCTTGAAATACACCCATGATGTTGTATATTTATCATATCATCAAAGCAATGACTACAACTTGTTAAGTATGTTATATTCTTTTGCAATGAAAACAGAAATATGAAATTTGTTTGTCCTCCAGCATAACGTTGTCTATGTATATGTTAAAACAGAGAACACAAGAATTTGGAGTGAGTACTGTGCGACTGAATGTGTGACTGAATACATGATGGATACACGTTTATATAGACTCGATACATTTATTATGCATGAATAAAGAATATTTTGTTTCCTCTAAAATAAATATTACATTACTAAAATTGAACAAAATGTATCATTTTGATTCTCAACACTCCCTCTCAAGCTAGAATATATAAATCATGTGTACCAAGTTTCTTTTGGTCACAAATTTGATGAGGCTTGTGGCAATATCTCCTAACTTGATTTTCTGCCTTATGAAAATTGCAGTCAATCTTAATTTGTTTACTTGAGAAGAATTCAACTATATGCGAGAAAAAATATTTTATTGAATTGAATAAATGAAACACTACTTAGGCATCTCTATCTGTCAAGAGCACACTTGCAGTGATAACACTTGAGTTATGTAAGAAAATAAATAATTATTTTATCAATAACAATCACACCAATTACATTCTCGTCATCTCTATTTGTAATAATTAAAACCTTTGAAAAAGGAAATAAAAATCTATTGAAATGAATAGGAAGATTCTAAAGATAAGTTTTCCTAATTACTATGGAGATATCAAGATATACTTTTTATCCTAATAATCTCCTATTACCAACAATTACAATATCCTCTTGTAGGCTAACAAATATTTTCTCTTTACTCAACACTCCCTCTCAAGCTAGTGAATGGAAATCTTATTCATAGCTTGCATGTGAGATCATGAAATTGTTCTATGGGAAGACCTTTTGTAAACATATATGATAAATGAGGCCCGGATGGGACATAAGAAGCGGTCATTAGGCCATTATCTAATTTTTCTTTAATGAAGTGTCGGGCTAACTCTATGTACTTGCTCCTATCATATTGAACTATATTGAGAGCATTGCTAATAGCTGATTTATTATCACAATAAAGAGCCATAGGCTCTTCACATGTCGCTTTAAGATCGTTCAGAATAATTTTCAGACGTAACAATTCACACACCCTATGTGTCATAGCTTGGAATTCAGTCTCTACTCTAGACCTTGTAGCAACATTTTCTTTTTACTTCTTAAAGTTGCCAAATTTTCACCCATTAAGAAGAATATCCTAAGGTGGATCCCTTATCTATATCGGACCCTGCATCTCACACCGAGGACTAGATATTTGTGGTGGTCTAATATTAGATGGATAGCAAGTAGTACAATAGGCCCAACAAACATAGCTAGGATAGGCTCTAATACCATAATAGGTCAATCTCACAACCAATTGTAAGGTAAGATTTGCACCCCACATTTATATTCGATTTCGCCATAATCTTGTTTGATGTGGGATCTTTAACACCTATTCAAGTTGAAGAATGGACATCTCAAGCATGGGATTAGATTTTTGTGGGTGGTCTAATAGGAGCCAAGTAGGGGGTAGCACAACAACCCCATCAAACTTGACTAGGATAGGCTTTGAATGCTCTGGTACCATCTTAGTAAATGGGTTCGTGTCTAACTTAACCTCACAAAACTGACTTCTAACATGAGGTTTGTGTTAGAAGGTGCATTAATTGTCCCATGGCTTAGGCCAGGTTGGCCAAGTCATAATTGAATTGTGGTGCTTTGTGTGTTATATTCTTAAGTAGAAAAGTTGCGTCCTGACTATTAGCTAGTTTTTAGCCTAGTGGTAAGCATTCGATCCAACTTGATATTAGAGCCAAGATCAAGAGTTTGATTCCTAGTGGGACAATTGTTCACAGGGAGATTGTTGCAAGCATAATTAACCCGTGGCATAGGCCAGGTAGGCTGAATCACAATCGTAAAGTTGGATTCCTAATGGGAAAATTGTTGAGAAAGAGATGGTTGCAGGGTGCATCAATTGTCCCGTGATGTAAGCGAAATGAGCCAAGTCACAATCAAATCATGGTGCTTGGGCTATTATGCTATTAACTAGGAAGAATTGCACCTTGACTACCAACAATAGTTTTTGTTCTAGTGGTAAGCTCTCAAGCGAACAATTTGCACCCAATTTACATGTTATGATTTGGTTATATTCTTAACCGATGTGAGATCTCCAATACCCTTGTCATCCAAGGAATGAACATCTTGAGCGTGGAATTAGATATATGAGTATGATAGGTTTTGAATGCCCTGATACCATATTAGGAAGTGGATTTTAAATCCATCTTAACCTCACAAAACCGACTTGTAAGACGAGGTTTGCATTCTCTTATATACTATAATTTGGCTTATTTATGTGGGATCTCTAACATACTTTTTCATGCCGAGGAATGGACATCTCGAGCATGAGACTAGATATTTAACAACGACTCAATAGCAGGTACCATGATAGGCCCAACAAACATAGTCAAGAAATGCTTTGATACCATCTTGGTAAGTGAGTTCATGCCTGGTTCAATTTAACAAAATCGGCTTGTAAGGTGTAGTTTTTACTTTACATATATATTATGAGTTGACCATATCCCTAGTCAATGTAGAATCTTTAACAAATTTCAATATCCTTTTGTAACTTAACAAAATGTTTTCTCCTAACTCTACATGTTAGATCCTCTCGTAGTATACATGATTGCAAGCAATATGTAAATTTGTTTAATTATCATAAATTACTATCATTGGCGTAGCCCTTTCAAACTTGAGTTCTTTAAGTAGTTGTCTTTGTCATATAAATTCACAAGTTACTAAAGAGATGTACCTTAGTGCTTGATCTTGCTATATCATTTTGCTTTTTACTAAGATATTTAATTTCCTCCAATCAGCACTCAATGCCCATAAGTGAATCACCTAAGTTTAGGTGAACTAATCCAATCAGCTCTAAGTATCTATGCTCATGTCCACTGTCTTCATAAACAAGATCCTTGTTTGGAGTACTCTTAATATACTTTAATATCTAAATCACTACAGTCTAAATACTTGGCAAAGAGAACTCAAGAATTGGCTCACCCATTAGAGGAATATGTACCAAGTGATTGTGTAATAGTTTAGTTTACCAACCAACACTTTCTAGGATGTAATTAGGGCTCCCTTTGATTAGGTAGTAATTTGACATTACAATCCTTGGATTGATATAGCTTGGCCAATTTCTTCTAGTATGCTAAGAACATAGTTCCTTTGCAGAACTTCTATACCTTAAAATACCTAAGCTCTCCAAGGTGTTTAGTCTAGAACTAATAGGTTCTACTTGAGGTTGAGAATTCCATTTTGGTCACTGTGTCTAGTGAAAATATCATTAACGGATACAATGAGATAAATGCTTTTCTTAGGTGAATGGTGGTGATAGAAGACAAAGTGGTTGGTTTCACAAAAAATAAAACCAAATTGTTGTACAATAATCAAATAGCAACCAAACCATATTAAAGAGGATTATCTAAGACCATTAGGGGACTTGGAAAATCAATAAATCATATTAGAGGATTCCCCTTGTGTAACTCAACCATACAAATTGGCTTGTAAGATAAAGTTACACCCCACTAAATTAATAGAATTTGGTTATATTTATAATCAATGTGAAATTTTCATTACATCCCCCGAGATGGGACATCTCAAGTGTTGGTTAGATATTTTCAAGAAATATGATAATGGTTTGATATTAGGTGGCCAACAAATCTCAATATGATAGACTCTTAGAAAGTGAGTTCATATCTAACTAAATCTTACAAACCCGAATTGTTAGCTGATGTTTGCACGTCACATGTATATTACAATTTGATCGTATGTTTAGTTTATATAGTATCTCCAACAATATATTTTATCACTTTTTCTTATGCCTTTATATTTTTCTACTAGAACTAGTTTACTCCATTAAGGAGTTTACACACTTTGTATTCTTAAAATGAATGCCCCAATTTATATGATGTGCTTGTTGTGTTGGGTAGAAAGTTGAATGTGGAATGGTATACTTTCACTTGTGCAAATTTTAGTCTAATAATGCATTATTCCTCCTTACAATTTTTTTCCCAAGAGTTATGCAATGGTGAACAACTGTTGGCTATTCTTTTTAACAAACTCTTTGTTCAATAACACTGCCAATTTTCATTTTATTTAATTAGAATAAGCTTTATTTAACCTTGACTATCTTCATCATCATTTTGCAGGAAATTACGTGTGAGCATTGAACATGATATGGGTGGGACCAGTGCTGCTCCAAAAACATTAAGACTTTTTGTCCCTTATTGGATTGTCAACGATACTTCTCTATCTTTGGCATACCGGGTGGTGGAGGTAGAACCTCTGGAAAATGCAGAGATGGATTCTGTCTCACTCTCTAGGGCAGTTAAGTCTGCCAAGACTGCCTTGAAAAGTCCCATAAGCTCATTAGATAGAAGGCATTCTAATTCAAGAAGAAGCCTGCAAGTGCTTGAAGTTATTGAAGACAACAATCCATTTCCAAGCATGCTTTCTCCACATGATTATGTTGGGCGTAGTGGAAGTACAATGTTTCAATCTCCTAAAGATACGTATTTGTCACCTAGGCTGGGCATTTCTGTTTCTATGCAGTCTTCTGAAGTTTACAGCTCTGGCATTTCTCTGCTTGAACTCGAAAAAAAGGTGCTTTTTAAAAAATGGGCTAACCAACTAGTCTATCTCTTTTACTTACATAAGTATTTCCTCAGGTTTATATCATGGTATTTGTTGAATGTAAAAGGCTTAGGCCATAGTTTATATTATTCTGTTATTGATTCTATTATTATTATCATCTATAAATAAAGAACTCTATATGTGTATTTTACACAAGGGATATCAATTCTATATTTATTTTTTTCGTTCTTAACAGTATTTAATGTTCATTGAAACTCTCCCAGGAACGTATTGATGTCAAAGCTTTCGATTCTGATGGATCTTACTACAAGCTTTCAGCATTGTTGAACATGACTTCAGACAGAACAAAGGTTGTCTATAGTCTGTATACATCATTCCTTGCCTTTACAAGTTAATAAATCAAAATCATTTGATTATCTCCCTTTATTCTTCTGGAAATTCCTATTATCAATGCCTATTGCATATCACGTGGTTCAAGACCAACCTATATAATTTTAGAATCGTGATTGTTCATGATGCATTTTAGGAAATTTTATATTAATTAACCTTCCTTGCTGTATTTTTGTTAGTATTAAGAAGTAGGATGAGTCTAACAGTTATGGTTGCGTGAGTTAGGCTACAAGTTCCATCTCACCATCATTGCTGACTTTGTTCCTGTTGAAAATCAAAACAATGAATAAAGATTGATGTTCAACTTTGTCGTGTTATTAAATCCACTATTCACATCTCACACAAACCTATTTCAGTACCTAATGACACAGCGTTTGTATTGTGTGTGCCAAGATCTCTTATCACTTCTTGCTTTGAGGTCCTATGTCCACTTATCTTGGGTGGTTTCATGCTGCCTTGCATGATTTCAATGAGCTCCCTCCACCATTTGAAGATGTGAAGAAGGAACTTCAAAACCACTATATGTTCTTTATGTCCTTGGGCTTTTATGGTTGCTTTAATGGTTTGGCATAAAAGTATGTTGCTACCTATGATCAGATTTTGGAATCACCAGTAAACTCTACTATGACTATTGCATCATCTACATTCCTCCCTATCCCTCAGAAAATAAACACGAAGACACATACTTTGACCGCAAGGAAAATAATTGCCTTTGCATAACAAAGTAAATTTAGATGCTCTCTCTATGTATTTCTAAAAATTGTCGAAAATACGAACATTGTCACCACATTAAACATACAATTGATAGGTGTTGAAAGCAACATGAAACCCCCTCATTCACACTATTATCAAGAATATATTGTTGAGTTGAGTCAATTGCTACTTCTACATCACTGGTTGATCTACCTTTAACAACATTTGAAGACTTTAACAAATGATGTGCAACATGTCAATCGACTAGTAACATAGCTTTGGTGGCACACTCATAATTTATCTACTTGTCTATCTCAATCTCCTTACTTTAGTTAGTGGCTCTGACTCTGGTGTAATTGATCACATATATGATAATTGTTTTCTTTTCTCCTTCTATATTACTGCTATCAATTTGTGTCCATAATTGCTACCAATGCTTCACAGACACTAGCTTGAGACATTGGTACTACCCACCCCCTCATATCCTTTACAATTTGAGTTTGTTTTTTATGTCTCTAATTGCCCTAATTTTTTTTTATTTTGTTACACGATTAACCCAATCCCATGATATTATTCTTCTTAGGAGGTGCATTTATGCTTAACTAAACCTCATAAAATCATGTTGTATGGCGAGGTTTATATCCCACTTATATATTATGATTTGGACATATCCTTAGGCTATTAGCGTTGTTCACAATTCAATTTAGTATGATTGGACCAAGAACATAAAGAGATTTAAAGAAAAACTAGATAGTGGCCGTATCATCCTTCTTATGTCCCATCTAGGCTTTAGTTAGCAAATCTATTTATTGAAGTTCTTCTCACTGAACAATTTCATGATCTCACATGCAAGCTAGGAATGATAGATATCCACTCATCAACTTAACAGAAGTCTTGATTGATAAGCTATGGTAGAATATTGTAATTAATTACAAGTGTTTTGTTAGGATATGTTAGAAGATTTTAGAAATCTTTGTAATCATTACTTTAGAGTTAGAGTTCTCAATATACAGAGGCAGATGTACTGTCTCAAAGAATCAATTCAATAAAAACTACTCTCTCATTCAGTTTAATCTTTTTCAAGTTAATATATGACAGATTATTCCTAAAGTTGAGCTATAATTAACTATTAAGCTATTTAATGTCCAGGTTGTTCATTTCCAACCACACACAATGTTCATTAATAGGTTTGGATGTAGTATCTGCCTGCAGCAATGTGATACTCAGTCAGCTGTATGGATCCATCCCACTGATCCTCCAAAGCCTTTTGGTTGGAAGTTATCAGCCAGAGTTGAACTTTTGAAGGTATGTTATATTAATTTTCAAAATATATGTCTAACTTACATTACATATTTGTATTATTTCCTATATCTAATAAAGGATCCTATATTGATTCAGTTGCGGATTGATGGCTACAAATGGAGTACACCATTTAGTGTAAGCTATGAAGGTGTAATGCGCATTAGCTTGAAAAAAGATGTCGGAGATGAACCAATGCAAATAAGGGTAGCAGTAAGAAGTGGTGCCAAGAGATCACGCTTTGAAGTTGTTTTCCGTCCAGATTCATTGTCAAGTCCTTATAGGTTTTTGTTCTTAGTTTCTTCCCTTTGAAACGTCATAATACTATCTGTTCTTTTTTCCACATTGAGGAAGGGAAATATAGGAATTCACTTGTATTCATGTATTATATTGGAAAGTCCTATGTTTCCTGCCTCTTTTAAATGTCTTTTGGTTTTTAGTTGAAAACAAACCTGCTATGTTTTATTAACATCTGAAGTAGAGTGGATTCCCCATTTCTTCATCTATTTATATCGTCATGATCTTAATTTTGTTAAGAGTCAAGACCAAAATTTTCATGGACTCGTTCATGACAGACTTCATCAGCATTGTGTTTGTTATTTAGCTTTTTAATGATTTCTAAGTGCATTTATGTTCACAGGATTGAAAATTGCTCCATGTTCTTGCCCATTCGTTTTCGTCAAGTTGAAGGTATTAGTGATTCCTGGCAGCTGCTTTTTCCACATTCTGCTGCTTCGTTTCTATGGGAAGATCTGGGTAGAAGACATTTACTGGAACTCTTGGTAGATGGAACTGACCCAACTAAATCGCTAAAGTATGATATTGATGAAATTTCTGATCACCAAGCTGTCCATGTAAAAGATGGATCAACTAGAGCCTTGCGTGTTACTATAGTAAAGGATGAAAAATCAAATGTTGTTAAGATAAGTGATTGGTTGCCAGAAAATGAACCTACAGGAGCTCCAAGAAGACATTTATCATCAATGAATGATTCTCAAAAGCAACAACTAATGTCAATTACAGATTGTGAATTCCACATCAATGTTGATCTTGCTGAGCTTGGGATATCTATTATTGACCATACACCTGAGGAAATTATGTATCTCTCTATTCAGAATCTTGTGCTGGCATATTCAACTGGTTTGGGCTCAGGAATTAGTCGGTAAGATTTGCAACAGCTGTATCTTTGAATTTGGCTAGAACTTGCATCATGGTTATTTATCTTCCATTAGTTATTTTCTCGTGTCTTGGTAGATCTAACTATCTAGTCAACCAAGACAACTTGATCATTTGCATAAAAGATTTAAATTAACTGTAGAAGGTTTATTTCTGTTTAGTTTTCCTGTATGTACAATCATTTGATTTTGAAATACAATTTCAATCCTATTCCAGATTCAAAGTCAGAATGTGTGGGCTACAAGTGGACAACCAGCTGCCATTAACTCCAATGCCAGTTCTCTTCAGACCACAGAGAGCTTTATCAGAAACTGACTATATCCTGAAGTGCTCCATTACAATGCAGTCAAATGGATCCTTGGATCTTTGTGTCTATCCGTATATCGGTCTTCATGTGAGCATCACACTTACTATTCTGAAAAATAAAATGTCAATGTTTAAGTTTATAAATTATGGCACTGTTTTATTTTAATCATTGGTTTCTTTCACGCAGGGGCCAGAAAGTTCTGCTGCCTTTCTAATAAACATTCATGAACCTATTATTTGGCGCCTTCATGAAATGATCCAGCAGGTGAAGCTCAGTAGGCTGTATGATTCTCAAACAACCGCTGCATCAGTTGATCCAATCATTCAAATTGGGTATGTGAGACTCTTTGAAATGTCTCGTTATATTTGTACAGTTTGCCTGAAACTGCATATGACATTACATTGAATTACAGTGTACTTAATATTTCGGAAGTTCGATTCAAAGTGTCAATGGCTATGTCACCAAGTCAAAGACCAAGGGGTGTTCTTGGGTTTTGGGCATCCTTAATGACTGCATTGGGTAATACAGAAAATATGCCTGTAAGTATGTGAATTTCTTTCTGTAAGTTACCTTAATTGGTGAACCACTTTCAAAATCTGTTGTACTTGCTGAACGCACGTTGTCAATCTTATGTCTCATTTGTTTTCAAACTAGGAGTACATTGTGTAAGTTTCACAATGTGATTAAATTTCCCCTAGAGAATGACAACTGAGTACTAGGTTCATAAATATTATCTTCTTTGTACAAGTAAAGATGAAGCATAGATGTAGGATCACAAGACTGACTTCATATATTATTTGAAGGATTGAACTAGAATAAAAAGGGTAAAAAAGGAAAGAAAAAGAGTCAATTTCTATATTAAGTATGAAGCCCCTAAACACCAATTCTGCAATAAAAAGAAATGGTAAATAATCTCATAAATTATCCCAAATATTTTTTATCACTCTAGAAATATTTAACTAATTGTCTTATATTAAGAAGTGGACTTTAAACCTAATTCAACCTCATAAAATTGCCTTATAAAGTGAGGTTTGCACCCACTTATAAACTAAGAAATGTTCTAATCTCTAGTCGGAGTAAGATCTTCAACATGTTATAATAACATGTTATAATATCACATAAATGTTTGTTCACTTTTAGGATATGAGAACAAGGTGAAATAATGCTAACAATGAATATTTATTCATTAACCAGGTTAGGATAAACCAGAGGTTTAATGAGAACGTATGCATGAGGCAGAGTTCTATGATTAGCATGGCTATCTCAAATGTCCGAAAGGATCTTCTGGGCCAACCACTTCAGCTTCTCTCAGGTGTGGATATATTGGGCAATGCAAGTAGTGCACTTGGACATATGAGTAAAGGTGTAGCTGCATTGTCTATGGATAAAAAATTCATTCAAAGTCGACAGAGACAGGTTTGATTGGACTTTCTCCTGTGCAATTTTTACCTTGTTTCTGATGCTTTATATGTTAGACATTTAATATAATATAATGCAAATACGTACTTTTAATATAACTTTGTGTGCAGGAAAACAAAGGTGTCGAGGATTTTGGTGATGTTATAAGAGAGGGTGGTGGAGCATTTGCTAAAGGTTTATTCAGAGGGGTAACTGGTATTTTAACAAAGCCTCTGGAAGGAGCAAAATCTTCTGGCGTTGAGGGTTTTGTTCAGGGTGTTGGGAAGGGAATTATTGGTGCAGCTGCACAGCCAATGAGTGGAGTTTTGGATCTTCTGTCAAAAACAACAGAAGGTGCTAATGCTATGAGAATGAAAATTGCATCTGCTATAACATCAGATGAACAACTTCTCCGGAGGAGACTGCCTCGAGTTATAAGTGGTGATAATTTGCTTCAACTATATGATGAGTACAAAGCTCAAGGACAGGTAACATGGGTTCAGCTTGCTATGGCAGATCTGAAGTTCATCTGTTATTTTAACATTTGAGATTTAATCTTAAAATATTGTAAATGATATATGTTCGATACAAAAAAAGTTAATTCTAATTGAAATTCTAGACACAGTGGTTTAGACCCATGATGAGAAGATTAAAGTAGAGATATTGCCTTCTGTCACTTTTGAAGAAACAAATGTTCGAATTATATACAATTTAATTCTAAATTGTACAACATTTTGACAGATATTGTGTTTATACGCTGAAAGGAAAAAGCTGGAATTGACAGATTGAGCTTCATTAGCTGTTATCCTTAAAAATTGTGATCACTGTATTTCCAGGAGATACTTAGCAGCTAGTGAAAGAGAATGTGAATTTTGTGGATGGCCATGTTATGAAAATATTTTACTTTGTAATTTACTGATTATACTGCACTAGTAAATAGTCCTATCAATGAAATTTACCTCATGTCCTTTTCCTACTCTTGACCATTGCCATACTTCTGTCTTGAAGGTGATATTGCAGTTGGCCGAATCAGGTTCATTTTTTGGTCAGGTTGATCTGTTCAAAGTTCGCGGAAAGTTTGCCTTATCAGATGCTTATGAAGATCACTTTATGCTTCCAAAAGGAAAAATTCTCATTGTCACGCATACAAGAGTCATACTATTGCAAGTATGTAGTCGTGATTGAAAACAATGGATAAAACCTCATTTTCTTTAATCGACTGTTACTTATCAATATTTGTCTGTCATTGCCAGCAACCATCGAATATTATTGCTCAGAGGAAATTCAGCCCTGCAAGGGATCCATGCTCAATATTGTGGGATATTCTGTGGGATGACCTTGGTACCATGGAACTAACTCATGGCAAAAAAGACAACCCGAAAGGTCCCCCCTCAAGGCTCATTTTATATTTGCAGTCTAGGTCATTGGATATGAAAGAAAATCATCGCATTGTAAAATGCATCCGTGATACCCGTCAAGCTCTTCAAGCTTACTCTTCTATTATGCATGCATTGAACACATACGGCCCAGGAGTATCTAAGGTATGTTTTATTTCGTAAGTTTCAGTTCTTCAAGCAATTGTTTAACTAGTGACCACCAAGCCTAAACTGTTGGAAAACTAACGGACTCAAAACATGCTTAAAAATCAGTTATTTGTTCCCAGTGTTTATGCACACAATATTAAAGCTGACTTCTGAGTGAAATTACTGTCTCTTTATTCAGGGAGTTCAGAAAAATAAAGTGACAAAGCCATATTCACCCCATGTTGATGCCTCTAGTGCTGACCTAACCCCCCAACAGATGCCTGGATCAACCCCTCTCTCCTCAACTTTCGGAAGCAGTGCCCGTCACTAGTACAATCATTGTTCATCACTTTCAACAGTCTGGACAGGCCTGTGCTCTATTGAATTCTATCAGCGTACTTGGTCAAGATGAACCCCAGTTGCCCTTCAGTTTCAATGGTATCACTTTTTTCCATTTTTCTCACCACCATATCAGCATTGAGATTATAATGCTGCTTTCTGGAACCATATACCTACCCGATGATAACAGTTACGGTTAGTTGGAGGGAATTGGTTCAATATCTTTGAATCCTCTAGAAGGCCCGTGTCTCCCATTTTTTGTTCAAATATAATATCCAATAGCTCTTGTATTATATTGAATGTAATAGCTTTTGTTGTACATAAACAAAATCACACAGCCCAGATAGGATAGGAGGATCCTACTTGCCCTCATCATGCCCTTTCAAGTTTCATATCCTCATATTACGTCTGCTTTGCTTGACGAAATACGATATGTGAATGTATCTTCCATTTTTTTGGAACCATATTTCAAAAATTGTTAATGCTTCTCAATAGGTACTATTTAACTTCCTCTCGCGATCGACTAAGCAAGAATATAAAATGCTTTCTTATTACAATCACAATTTCTGTACACACTGAATACTGGTAGTCATTAATTATATTAATATATAATATTTTAAAATTTACGCTTACATTATTAAAGTTATATAACGTCATTTTCCTCCAATTATTAATTAAATTACATTAACGTCATTTTAAATCAATAGTTACTTCATAATAGCAAAGGTAAATACTAGTTTAAGTAATAATTGAAAACTACAAATAATGCAACAAAAAAGTTTTTCAAAAAATAAATTCAAAGATTTGATATAAAAGATAAATGTATTAGATGGTACAGAGTTCAACGATCAAATAAATCATAGAGGTGCAATATAAAAAATAAATAAACGAAAGATGATCAAAGCCTCAATTTTTTCCATAAATTAAAATTTCAGAAAAAAGAGCTGGTGACAATTTTATGTAAAAGAAAATGATTGTAGATAAATAAGTAGATGGATAAGTTTAGAGTATATATATATTACATATCCAAGATCTAGAATAAGTCATATATGGAGCAATAAAATGTATGATTTTATTTTAATTACAATGATATGTAAATGAAACTATCTATATTAATTTTTCAAGTTGGGGATATTTTTTTCTTTAGGTTCACCAATTAAGTTTTCTTTTTTAGTTTTGTTATGTTACTTTTTTAATCTCAAGGAGTAGACGTGATGTTAATGATGTAGTAAATAAGTCTGTACTCAAATCTTTTTATCTGAATTTAATTGAGTAAAATAAATTATTTTTTTTGGAAGAATTTAATGAAGACTTAAATATGGTTTTAGTGGTGACGTGTATTTTGGTCCTCCAATTAAAAATTTTCATCTTTAATAATTTAAGTTTTATTTTATTTTAATTTATATTTTAAAAAATTATTTTTTAAAGTAACCTTATTTAAAATTTAAAAATTATTTACACATTGTTTGGATCCAAATAATTATTGTTCATCCAGATTGAAAAGTAACTACATTTCTTGTTTGGATAATGAGGTTTGCAGACATTGGATTGTGTGGGAAAACAAGAAAAAATGAAAATTGGTTCCTCCGTTTTGAGAAGATTTGCAAAGAAAGTGAAGATATATAAGTCATTTACTATGTTACCCATTTGTCAGTTATGATAATTCAGATGCCATAACAGGGAAGGTTTTTATACTTGACACCATCACTAGAGATTCGCATCATGACACAATTTTTTTAGTGTTTTGATTACTGCATGTTGTAATGTGATGGGTGATAAGTTAATGAAGTATCAATATTGGGAGGGGAGTGGTGAGTTGTGTGCTTTGAGTTGAGAAAAGAGCTAAGTGTGAATGTTATGAGGAGTTTGTTTGTCACAATGTGTGTTGATGTAGTGTTGTGTGTGGCTCGAGTTGTTAGTGCTTAATGGGCTTGGCTTGGCATGATGTGCAATTATGGTCTGTGTGCGATGTTCGTAACGTCGGAGGTGGTTGCAGAGGTAATTGACGCACTAATTGTTCTCACACGCAGGTATACAGCAAATCAGAAAATTGATTTTTTTTGTGTGAATCAATTTTCACACACAAAATATTTGGATAATTGATGTTGGTATCTACAAGAATTGAATTTGATGTTTTATGTGAGGGATAATCAATTATCTGTATGCAAAATCGATTATCCCTTTGTTTTTGAATATTTATTTATTTATTTGTATTTTTTTATTTTGATGTATGTATGCTGTGATGATTTTATTTATGTATATATGTAATGATATTTTTGGTTTGACATAATTATTTATTTTATTTTTATTTTGATGTATGTGTATAAAATATATAATGGTAATTAGGTGATTTTTTTTTAATAAGGTTTACTATTTTCACAAAAATACTATGATGGCATGTGATTGATAATAGTAATTAGGTTTAAAGACGTAGATATGTTTGAAATATTAATATTAAATAAGTTAGTTACCAAATTAAAATTTGTTTTTGTATAACTTGTAAAACTGATTTTGATAGATATAATATAAATAAGGATTTAACAGAAAAAAATTATAAATATTATTTTGAATTTACAACATAATTTTAAATATAAAGAATATTTATATTTCAAAATACTATTTTATAGATACTTTAGATATAATATTAAATTTTTTAAATCAAGTAAAAAAAGTTTATAAATATTATTTTTAATTTATAAAATAATTATAAGTATAAAGAATATTTAAATATTTGAAAATCAAATAAAGAAACTTTATAAATATTATTTTTTTAATTTATAAAATAATTATAAATATAAAGAATATTTAAATATTTGAAAATATTATTTACAGATACTTTAAATATAGTATTTAATTTTTTAAAAAATCAAGTAAAAAAAAAACTTTATAAATATTAGTTTGAATTTATAAAATAATTATAAATATAAAGAATATTTAAATATTTGAAAACATTATTTACAGATACTTTAAATATAGTATTTAGTTTTTTAAAAAAATCAAGTAAAAAAACTTTATAAATATTAGTTTGAATTTATAAAATAATTATAAACATAAAAAATATTTAAATATTTGAAAATACTACTTTACGTATAATATTTTCTTTTTTAAAAATCAAGTAAAAAAACTATATAAATATTTTTAATTTATAAAACAATTATAAGTATAAAGAATATTTAAATATTGGAAAATACTACTTTACATATACTTTACATATAATATTTAATTTTTAAAAGATCAATTAATATTTTTTATAAATATTTTGAATTTATAAAATAATTATAAGTATAAAGAATATTAAATTTTTGAAAATACTACTTTACAAACTTTACTTATAATATTTAATTTTAAAAAAATCAAGTAAAAAAGTTTATAAATGTTATTTTGAATTTATAAAATAATTATAAGTATAAAGAATATTTAAATATTACTATTTTATAGATTGTAACCGATATTGTTTTAACATGTTGTATTTTTCATAACCTTTTTCGTGGGATGGATAATGATGATTCTTTGTTGGAAGAAGTTAATCGTGACTTGATGTAAGGAAATATATATATGTGTTACACTCGCAAACTCGTAAGGATAACTACAAGTTCGGGTCACAAATTAGGAATACTATAACAATTAAAATTTGGACAGGTTATTGTAATAATTAATTTGATTTAACATCTGTTAACTTATCTTTATATTCTTGTAAAAACAATTTGATGGTTTAATGTTGACATTCAACCTTTATTAATGTTTATGTATTTATTTTGTTGCAAAAGTTCAACCTTTTTTATTAGGTTTTATCATGGATCATGGGAAGGATATTGCTCTGGAGTTATCGGCAAGTATTCGTGAACATAAAAAAATAGACTACCAACATAGATTTTCGACTACTAAATGTCATTATCGATGAGACATCTATGGGTAACCGCATTTACGGTAGTTGGATGATGCAAGGTTACACAAACATCATTAAATCCCTACATCAAAAGTGGATTGGTAGGGATTACAAAAAATAATGTGGAGAACAGGCAAAAAAGCCTTAAGGACAAACGTGAGATCCATGATCTTTATAGTGGATTGAGTGGTTTCACTTGGAATCAAACCTTGAAAAATCTTCGAGGCCGAGGATGAAGTATGGGATGTGTTGATAAAGGTCACGTATCCAACCTAATGTTGACTTATCGTATGCACTAACCAGTAATTATGAATATCAACGTATTTCTTTTCATTAATGAACAGGCAAAGCCCTTAGCCGTAAAGTGGTATGCTAATCCCATTAGGCACTACAACTTGATGGAAGACTTATGGGGGCTTGATTGTGCTACTGGCCATGGTGGGAGAACGGCACTATAGTCATCAACTCGAACTCAATCTCATCATTTTAATGTAGATCTTAACAATCACAATATGGAGTACATCCCAGAGAAATCGAAAATTGATATGCAACCCAATGTGAAACTCCTTGCTTAGATGGCCCAAATGTCGATTCATACAATCGTAACCCTAATCTGACACCTCCATTAGTGCCACCTCAGCCATCCTAGCCATCAGGTGGTACTTCTTCTTCTAAGGACTCAAAGAGAGAAGCCCTCATGGTGGACGTCATTGATCTGCAAATGAAAATGCTTAATACAAGGTTTGAAGGATTAACCAATACCCATGGGAGGGGTAGTGATTAATCAAATAGGTTATGTCATATTGTTGAGCGACAAGTCATTTCATCTTAGATTGTCATTTTGTCATCATAATGAGTGGCTAATGCTACGGAAGAAAATATGCAATATAACAGATGTTATGTTGTTGTAGAAGAAGAACGAGACTCCATATTTCATGAACACACGTGCACACTCTATCGTACATCGACTTTCCAGTACTATGAATATGATATCTAGGAGATGTTAGTGGAGATGAACATACAGGATGAAGATCTATTGGATAATTGTTACAACTTCCTGTGTGGTCATCAAATGTGGTGGAACAACTCTTTGGCCTATCTCACGAGCGACAAATGAAAAAGCTCATGAAGATAATGACTACAAATCCCTAAACTATATAAATATTTTGTTGTATTTTATTATGCATATGTGTTTTTTTTTTTTGGATCTGCAATGTTATTTATGACGAATTCTATGCACATTTTTATTTAAATATGCTTTAATTCAAGTTTGTTTCAACCAATATGAGTATTCAAGTATTTCATGCTATTATTTCCAATCTATTTTATGCAATATTTTATTGTTTTGGTTGTTATCATGAAATTTTATGCAAATCTTCATTGAGTGCAATTATAAATATTTTCTAAATTTTGTAGATATGACGTCTTCATCTATGAAGAGATAACGCAATGGTCGACATGATAAGGGAAAAATCTTGCTGATGATTCAGTTCCTCATGCACTTACTCATTGAGGACGTCCTTAATCATTCTCGGTATTTTTCTAACTGAGACCAAAATGCTTGGGATGAGCTTTGCTCACAAATCAATTAAGGTCATGCATTTTGGGTTCTTCGAAGAAACAGGATTTGAGATCCAAAATCATTTGGAACGTCAAGGGTTGAAACAATTTTTAATGTTTAGATATTCATGCTTTGACGATATGATCGAATTTTTTTATGCAAATCTTGGGATTACAGAGGATATCTCTATTCGAAGGTCAACAACAAGAGGATTATTATACAACCTCCAGATTGGATGTTGTTGGTTAAATTGAATTATCAAGGACTTCAATTAAATGGTGCAACCTCTCCTGAGCACCTAAACTACGGTTGTGACACAACATTAGCAGGCATGTTGAGGCCAGGGATGGAGGCTCATAATCTCAGGAATGTTGGTGTTCTGAATGACAGACTACTTCAGTACACATTTGTTCATATTTTCTATCCTTGACCTAGTAATTATTCTCAATTGCAACACGAAGATATTTTCATGTTATAGGCAATAAAGAATAATATCTTGATTAACTAGTAACATTACATAATGCAACACATGATCAAATGCAGGGACAACAACATACCCCTACCATATGCCATGTTCATCTCACAGTTTATGACGGCATGTGAAATTGATTTATCTCTGAAATTATGTATGAATCTTGAATGGTATCACTTTTTTAGAAAAAAAAATCAATGAACAAGTTAAATATCTATTAGGTACATAGTGTGTGACAGCGTGGAACGGATGACTTGGAGGATGACGGAGATGATGAAGATGACGCCGACCCAACCATTTCAAAGGAACATGTTGATGGTAGTGTGCTTCAGGTCCCAATGTAGGATCACTCTACAATGTCGCCACAAAATTTGAGTGGATTCTAAGCGTTGCAGGAATTCAAAACTATGAACCTCAACATGAACACACGTTTCGACAAGGATTAGCTAGTTTTGTAGAAGATTTGTGAAAGACTTTAGTATTATTGTTGCACGTTTCAATGAAATAGTAAAGAAAGATGTAGTGTTCAAATGGAGCCAAGAACAAGCACATGCTTTTGAAACTTTGAAAGACAAATTATCAAGGCACCCATCTTAACACTCCCCAACTTTACTAAGTCATTTGAGATTGAGTGTGATTCATGACTGCATTGACGAGATGGAAAAACAAATTAAGGATTTTCGTAACTCTTTTAAATGATAGATATTTTAATGTATCATTCATATCATTTTCTGAAACATTATTATTATTATTATTTATTTCATGTTTCTTTATATATATATATATATATATATATATATATATATATATATATATATATATGTATATATATATATATATATATATATATATATATTTGTAGCCTACGTTTAATATTTCTTATGCATGTACTTTATCCATGAATTTTACTTTAATAGATTATAATTTACTACATTAATATTTATTTCATAAATATTTTTTCCTTTATCAAATTATACCTCCAACACAATATTGAAAGTAATCTACTCCAACACAGTATTGAAAATAATTTGCTCCAACAGTTTCCAAAAAAATCTTTTAATTGCATACAACTATTATTCACAAATAAATAATCCACAATTACAATATTTTTTTGAATAAAGTATCTGACAATCATAAACATTATCCGAAATTTTTATATCATTCATATTTTTTCCTTGGTTAGCTCTAACATAATTCCATAAATAATGTTTCAATTACCAAAAATAATATTTCAATTCAAAACAAATAGAATTCAATCAAATTAATTTTTCAACAATTTTTAAATACAAGAGTAAATTTGTAAACTTATATTTTTATCAATTAAAAAAATATAATTTCAATCAGCCTATCATATCATTTCCAAATTTTCATCTATTTTTCCTATCGTTTACCTTAATGCAAAGAACCTCAATTTTTTCACATTTTTTTCTTCAAATCGTCTCAAATGAACTCGCTAATCCAAATTATTAATGAAAGAAGGGTGATAATATGTTAACACCGTATATAATATTCACGGTTTAATTACCTTATTCGTCCCTACATTTAGGGTCAATATTCAATTTAGTATAGTGGTTTTTAAAACAATC
Organism: Phaseolus lunatus; assembly: GCA_013389735.1. Taxonomy (NCBI): domain Eukaryota; kingdom Viridiplantae; phylum Streptophyta; class Magnoliopsida; order Fabales; family Fabaceae; genus Phaseolus; species Phaseolus lunatus. The sequence continues at coordinate 23,181,893 of CM023859.1, read as the reverse complement.
AATTTGGTCCCTATGTTTTTTAAAATATATACAAATTGATCATTTTCATTAATTCGTACCTTACGACGTCAAAAGTTGCTTATGTGGCAAAGAGATGAGATTGAGAGATGTGACATGTCAAGTTTCACCTTTTCTCTTTTCTCCCTCTCTCCTCCACCTTTCACCTTCCACCACCACCTTTTTCCCTTCTCTCTCTCTCCTCCACCTTCCACCACCACCATTTTCCTTTTTCTCCCTTTCTCCTCCACCATCTTCCAACTTGGATCAAAGCGTGGTATGGTAGTAGTATGATTAAAGCGTGGGCATTTGAATAGGTAAGAGGTGTTTTCATGGCCAACCTCTCTTTATAAACACTTCCACAACGCTCACTTCTATGTATGGGAGATCATATAATTTGTACTTAGAAAGATAAAAAAATTTCATTACCTTGCAGTCTATGAGGCTCGGACACTTCTCTTAAACGGCATGTCCGCGTCGAACACACGTATCGAACACGACATTCCTAGGACACTTATCGTTGAAGTGTACAATTCAAAAAAATATTTGTTGGATTTTTTACAATTCTAGCACGATTCTAACACAATTTTAAAAATGAGAAATACATTAATTTTCTAAAAACTCAAACTTATAGTATAAATTTTTAGTATGATTATAAAAATAAGGAACAAATCCTTTTGAACTAACCATGAAAAACATTTTTCTGCTCCAAAAAAATTGAAAAATACTTGTACACATAAAATTTTTATTATCAATTTATAAAATTCATAATTATATAATATATAAGATTTTCATAATTATATAATATATAAATTCGTGTTCCCGTGTCCTACATTTTAGAGATTATACGTATCTCCATGTCGTATCAGTGTCCGTGTCAGTGTCCGTGCTACATAGCTTGCAGTAGCCATGAAACCAAGTGATATCATCATTTTCCATCCATTGACGTTAATGCTATAAAATAATGAAATTTGGTCTCATACAGCAAAGAGAATATTTTACAATGCATGAGAGTGCAACATTGTACCAAAGATGGAAACCATATGTTACAAAGGAAAAAATGGTAGGTAATACATTTCTTAATACCTTTTTTTCTTAATACTTGAAATTAATTCTAACTCATAAAATAATGTAAACTTCAGTCCCTAATTTCATGAACTCAAAATCCTTTAAAAATATAATTTTGGAAAAAGAGTGTGTTTGCATCTCTCATATTTCAACAATGTAATGTGAGATAATGCAAAAGTAATATACCATATAGATAGAGCATCAATTTGGACCTTTGCATTTTCCATGTTACCTGTTAAAATAACCAATATTGTTTTGTACCAGAGCTCAAGACTGTAAAGTACACAATAGAATAAAGTTATTGTTCACAATCTAAAAAGTGTTAGGAAAGATGACTTTAAACTAGAGGGGGGGGAGAATTGTTTAAAGAGGTTTTCACAAACTTTTACAAGCTAGAATGAATATCTTTCAGAAATCAAATGATTAAGCAATTCAGTTTGCCAAAACAGCAAGCAAAACAGCACTGCCAGGAAAACAATCGGTTGTTTCTGCGAAACAATCGGTTGTTTATATCAGCAAACAACAAACAAACTGAATTTAAAGAGTAAGGGATAGAGAGATTGTACACAACTGTTTATACTGGTTCACTCCAACCCAGAGCTACATCCAGTCTTCTCAGAACCCCTGAGGAAATCCACTAAGCAATCACACCTTGATCACTTACACAACAACTAAGAGAATGACCTTGAAAACCTCAAGACACACACTCTCCTTGGCCAACACTAAGATTGCTGATCTTGAACACCTCAAGAACACATAGCCAATCTCAGCAACAATACACAGAAGAAATGTTTCAGCAGTTACACAGATTACACTTGTTACAGATGAAGATCTGAAATCAATACAAGTAGAAACCTATCCCAACACTTTGATCAATCTCTTTAGCTCTTAAGCAATCTCAGCACTTTGAAAATTCTCTTCTTAAGAACTTTGTCAAAAAGCATTCTCATCTTTAAAACAGATTTTTTGAATCCATATAAAGAAAGTTTGTTATCAAATCTTAACAAACCCATAAAAGCTTTCAAAAAGATTGGTCAAAGCATTTAATGACTAGAACGTATTCAGTTTCAAATCATTTAAAGCTCAGTCAAAGAAAACGGTTATTCTGTTATGGTTCCAAAACAAACAATCGATTGTTTCCTCGAATCAATCGGTTGTTTTGTTACTTAACAAATTTCCTCTTTTGAAAACAGTTTTCAAACTTTCTCAAAACATCTAAGTATAAACAATCGGTTGTTTCGACAGAACAATCGGTTGTTTCAACTTAGTTTGAAAAACACTTTTGTTTTATCAAAGAAAACTGAGATGCTAATTGCTTTGAGATTTAATCTAAGGTTGGATTACACTTTAAACTACCCCAGAACAAAACAACAAAGCAGCACAGCAGCATCAAGCAAGCAGAAGCTTCATCATCCTTTAAAGGATTTGGATTCTTCAAAACCATGAACACCACTTGGTTCAACAAAAAGGTCAGCAGAATCTTTTGTTGGAAGCTTACGGTTCTACACACTAATTGAGTATAAATTATTATTTATAAATTTTACATATTATATATACATATACATAATTTATTGTTTTATTAATCTTGTGTGGAGACAATAATATATAAAAACTATATAAATGATAACTAAAAATTAAAAGTAATATATAATATGTTGACCAAAATTTTTGAAGGAAGATAAAAATTTGTACATACCAGAACATCATTGGCAAAACATAGGAGAGTAGTGAAGACAAGGGCAAAAGCATCAAGTTCTCTTGAGCCAATATGACCAACAAAAGCTTCACTTATAATATTGAGACCAAAGGTGGAGAACCTACTGAATATGGCTGGTGCTGCTACTATCCACATAAACGATTTTCAACCCAAACTTTGCACTTCTCAATAAGAAAATGGAAAAAAAAAATGTGAGCGTTATTGAAAATGGAAAAACTTATGAGAAAGGTTGTGATCCAAGGTGAAAGATGATGATGGAGAAGGGAGAAAAGGGAAAAGGATGATGGTGGAAGGTGGAGGAGAGAGAGGAAAAAAAAGGGTGGTGATGGAAGGAAAATGTGAAATTTGACAAGGGAGATCTTTTAATCTTATCTCTCTGTCACATAAGCAATAATTGACACCGTAAGATTTAACAGAAATGATCAAATTTATATTCATTTTAAAAAACATAGAACGAAATTGATTTTTTTAAAAATTATTATACTAAATTGAATATTAATCCTAAATGTAGAAACTAATAAAATAATTAAACATAATATTCACTTAGCAAACCAATATAATAATATTTTAATTAAATTTATTTATTTATTAATTAAAAATATTATTATAATTAGTTATAAAGTATATGTGTTTCCTCTATCCGTGTAAAAGAGATTTTTTCTTTTTTCAATACCTAGTAGAAAATACTTAACAACAATTTCAAATTTGGAAGATGGAAGGTCAGAGATGAAATGAAACAGCTCCTTTTCTTTTTAATTTAACATTATTTTTATTGAGATTTTAATGAGATGTCACTTTGTTATTGGATGTGTTCAATACATCAAATTTAGGTTAGTGTCCATCCATGTCTTTCGCATCACCAAACACCACGTCCAGTGGGTGTAGTGTAGCAGTGAGGAAATGGGAATGGTGGTGCAACTATGGAGGAATTTCAGTGTCACCCATCGTCCCACCCTCTCTCTCTCTCTGACTTCAAACCACCATTTCAATGGTCAGTCCCTCTTTTCTCTCTCTTCCGTTCTCCGGATCTTGTGCTTTTCTACACCTTTGTGGAGGAAAAAAAATAAAGGTGGAGGCTTTACAACAAATTTTCTTATGCCCCATAAGATTTGAATTAAACGCTGACCAGAACATTATGTTATTCTGGGCTGTTGTTTCAGTTCTGCTGCACAGAACTTGAATATCAGTTGCAGTGACCATTACTTACATTTAAGTACATGTTTTAGTCCTTGAAGTTAACAACTGAGTCATTTAGTCCATGATGTTAAGGATCTGCCTACTTGGTCTCTATTCTTGACTACTATAGTCATTTTGGTCCTTGACTTTGGAACACATTGGTCAATTTAATAATCCTTATCTTTGATGTGCGTCAAGCATTTGATTCCTAATGTAGGGATCTAGTTGATTGATGAGTGTTGAATTTAGCGATCAGTTTGTCAATGTTAACACATGCAGGAACTAAAGTAATTGATTATGTAATCTTAGGGACTAGTAGAGACCGACTGGTCAAACCAATTTCAGGGTAAAATTGATTGTCGATTCTGAGAGTCAGGAACTTGGTTTTCTTGTTATAATATCAAGGACTAAATTGAATAGAGCTTATGGTATCAGGGACTAATTTTATGAAATACTCTTCAAGATTTTTTGAAAAAAAATAATGAAAGATGATTGTCAAAACATGTCAGTTAATATTCAATAATCTGAACTTCATTCACTTTCTGCACTTTCTCTCTATTATGGTAAATTGAACACCAAATTGCAAATCAAGTGCTTGTGCTCGTAATGCATTTTCAGTATTTCAATAGGTTACTCTGATGCCCATCCGCTCATATACCATGCCTTGTTATGGTATGGATTTCCCTATGTGGATGTGAAAAACCTGGATGTGCTCCTTCCCCATCATCAGTAGCAAAAGATAATTCATTACAATAATAGGATCTTCTCCATTGATTATATCAAGTCAATTGTATTCTGTCAATAAGCTTTTATTCTTTTTTTTTATCGAATGGGTGGTGCGACTCTATCCATTTATTTTGTAGTGAAGTTGTATAATTTATCTGCATGCAGAAAAAAACTATATTTAGTTAAAGGTTTACTGAAAATGAGGAAGTGGTATGGAGGCTTGTTGATAATAGCTTTGGGTATGATGTTGTTTTTTGTCTACAACCTAAAAGGAATTCACTCACAGAAGCAGTCAGCAAAACAATCAGCCTACAATTTTTTTAATAACCATACACCAGATGATTCTATCAAACAAAGCAGCAATCTTTCAGTAAACTCTTCTGAGATGGAACTAAAAAGGGTACCGAAACCAACAAGAAGGCCATATTTGGTACATGTTGCAGGGCTTGATGATCTGTATGGCATGAAAAATTTATCCAAAGGAGAGATGGATTCTGTGCTTATTTGGGATTCCTTACGTACCTTGCTGTCAAGGTCGGATGCTTTGGATGGAACCGCTCAAGGAATTAAAGAGGCTTCTGTAGCATGGAAAGAGTTGATGTCCACCATTGAGAAGGACAAAGCTTCTAAGGTTAATCAGATGGTTGGCCCTGAAAATCAAAACTGCCCATTCTCTGTGACCTCACCTGGTAAGGCTGAACTAGATAATGGAATCACTCTTGATCTCCCCTGTGGTCTGGTTGTAGATTCTTCTATTACACTGATTGGAATCCCCAATGGACAAAACAGAAGCTTCCAGATTGGCCTTGCTGGGCAAGAGCGAGAAGCGGAGCCAAATCCTCCAGTTATCTTGCATTATAATGTTAGTCTTCCAGGAGAAAACATGACAGAGGAACCATATATTGTTCAAAATACATGGACTAGTGATTTAGGGTGGGGAAAAGAGGAAAGGTGTCCTGCACATGGTTCTGCCAACATCCAAGAAGGTATATTTAGTAATTTTTCATTATAATCGTGAATTTTTTATTTTTATAAGTGATGAGCAGTTATAGATCTTTAATTGTTAAATTAGTCTATTCTGCACACTCTAATGGATAAAAAGCACTTTTTAACTAGAAATATCTTCCTTTTCTTGTAGAGGATGTAAAATTGTAAATTTATATCGTAACCAGGATGATGTCTTGTTTAAATATCATTTCTCCCCTCTGCAATAGGCTATAGCTTTGTAAGACTACTCATATAGTAATTCATAACAAAAAGCTCTTTTGTTTTGTGTTATTGTGGACCCATTATTATTCTTGAGTGCAGTTGTTTAAGAGGGAGGCTTGCTGTAACTTCTAAATTATTTAACTGGATGTTGTAGTTGATGGACTTGTTCTCTGCAATGTGCAAGCAGTCAGAAGTAACACCAAAGGGAATGGAAATTTTGGTCAACCTGCTAGTATACCTTCTAATATTTCCTCAGAAAGTGCACATAGAAATGCTATTTTCCCCTTTGCTGAGGGAAATCCTTTCACTTCCACACTGTGGGTTGGTTCAGAGGGATTTCATATGACTGTGAATGGAAGGCATGAAACATCTTTTGCATATAGGGAGGTATGGTATGGGAAGAGAAATACTGCTAAAAACAAAAGCTTTTGATAGACTAGTCATTTTAACCTTGTACAGGTTTTATGAATGCAGAACCTTGAACCGTGGTTAGTCAGCAGTATTAAAGTAGCAGGCAGTTTAAGTCTCTTATCAATCCTGGCTAAAGGTTTACCTGTTACTGAAGATAATGATATAGTTGTTGATGTTGAGAATCTGAAGGCTCCTTCTACCCCCAAAAAAAGGCTTATTTTGTTAATTGGAGTATTCTCTACTGGAAACAACTTTGAGCGTCGCATGGCCCTGAGGAGGTCTTGGATGCAATATGAGGCTGTACGTTCTGGAGAAGTTGCTGTCCGATTTTTCATTGGGCTTGTAAGCTATGCATTTTAAACTTGTTCAAGTGGTGAAACTATACATTAGTATAATTCTTCTTCTAGTTTAGCACTAGTTCTGCCTCCCAGAATTTTGTTAAAGATCTGCTTTCCTGATTGCTTATGCACTTCTCTTTGTTTGAAAGAAATATGAATGAAATTGGCTGGTTTATAAAGGAATTGATCAATACTGACCTTCATTGTTATACGTATAATCAGTCAATGGTTCCTAAGTCAAGCTCTTGCCTTTGTTTTATGATTCCTTAGATCAATTTGAAAAATAGTTTAGTACAACTGAGGACTGGAATGCTAGTGCCATATTCATTAAGGAATATACACAAGAAGTTACATTATGTAGAATGACAGTATGAAGTGGTTCGGATATTACCTGAATTGCTGAAGTTGGATTCATTATTAAAATGAATATTTAATTTATTTTAGTGTTTAGCACAGGGAAATGGTGATTGAAAGCTAAAACCAAAGCTGCTGATCTCTAGCACTCTAGCCCACAAAATTCTGCATCTCGAAGTCCACCAAGCATTCTAAATTATAGCAATTTTTTTAAAAATCTTTTTCTCTTTTCAAATAATTGTTGGGTGACATTTTATTTCATTTTATTGCAGCACAAGAACAATAGGGTTAATTTTGAGTTATGGACTGAAGCTCAAGCATATGGAGATATTCAATTAATGCCTTTTGTAGATTACTATAGTTTGATTTCTTTGAAGACAATTGCAATTTGCATTATGGGGGTAAGTTGATTAAGATATTATGCACATAATATATTGGGATTGCTATTGTTTATCTAGATTCAAATTATTGAGTCAACTGCTTACAGCCCAAGATAGAGTGGTATGAAGGTATATATTTATACACTTTTTTTTGGTGATGTATGAAGTTTTACACTTAATTGCACTTTTGATTCTTCAAATGTTGTAATTATACAATTTTGGTCTCTTTCATTTTTTTAATATTTAACGAAAGCATTGGATAGTACAGTTGCTAAAATGTTACCTGAGGCATATGGAGGTTTAAATTACACTTTTGGTCTCTAAGGTATGGCAATTGTGAGGAATCAAAATTGTAATTAAGACACCAAGATGTGTTGGGCAAAATGTTAGTTGTCATATATTGAGTATCACATCAACAAGTTTTGATAAAAAATTAACTAAAGATTTACAGAGTTACCAAAATTACACAGTTGCGATAAAGGAGGAATCCAATATGCAATTGAAACTTGAGAAGCCAAAATTGTACAATTGCAATACTTGAAGGACCAAAGTGCAATTAAGCCAAAGTTCTAATAGTCCTTTGCACTGATAAATATTTTACAATGTATAACGAAATAAAAAATAGCGAAATGTGGAAATAATGTTCAAATCATAATATGATTGAAAAGTTTGATCTGCATGAGTTATGATTTTGTTTGATCTGCACGTATACACTTCAATTAAAGCTCTAACTTAAGAGCTCTTCAAGAGTTAACTATTCCTGTAATTATGGTTCTAACTTAAGAATGCCAGGAAACAGCCCAAGAACAGAAAGGGGAGAGCTTGAGGGATACAATCGAAATAGTAATCAAAATTAAAAAAGAAATAGGAATAATCAAAACAGTAAACTTATATTGAAATTGTTGTGAAAGATGTGATACAAAATATAAAAAAAACACTAATTACTACTCCTAAAAGATCATGCAAGACACTTTGTATTCTAAAGATCCAATAATGATATTCTGAGTTATTTTTTCTAACAACCTTTTTTTTCTGTGACAGTCATTTTTTATCTAAGCAATGGTTTTTGTAACTGTATCTGTTTATCGAATCAAGAAGTTGCTTGCAACTATTTTCAAGACCATAAAATGATTTCAAACTATTGAACAATTGTTAATTTGTTATATATCTATTCAAATATATCATTTAAAAGTTGTGTAGACTCTTTCTAAAAGGTATTTAATGTGCTCTTATTTTGAAATTTGCAGACAAAAATCATCCCTTCTAAATACATAATGAAAACAGATGATGATGCCTTTGTTAGGATTGATGAAGTGCTTTCCAGCCTTAAAGAAAAGCCATCCAAAGGCCTCTTATACGGTCTTATATCTTCTAAATCATCTCCTCAGAGGGATGAAGGCAGCAAGTGGTACATCAGTGAGGAGGTACTCATGCCTGTATGATGCTATTGATTAATTACATTAGCATTTTCCCCAAATTTATTTCTATTATTAATTATTATAATTTTAGGAATGGCCACATGATACATACCCACTATGGGCACATGGTCCTGGCTATGTTATCTCTCGAGACATAGCAAAATTCGTTGTCAATGGCCACCAAGAAAGAAAACTCAAGGTAAGAATTTCTTCTTTCCCATTACAAGATGGCGGATTAAAAATGTGTTTTTTTTAGAGTCTTTTCGATATTTCAAGGATATGCTTGTTAAAGTTTCTTTTTAATTATTATTTTTTATCAAATATATTTCAAAGTAGTTAACTTTTTAAAAAAAGAATTTAATAGTAAGTCACCTCAGACATACTGGGCTATATTTTTTTTCTCTCGACCATGATAAGAGAATGAGGAAAACAAGATGTTAAACCAATATAAAATATACAATGAGAAAATGAAAATGTTAGGAGAAGAAAGGAAAACATATAATAAAATTTATGAAAAAATTTAAAAAATAAATGACTGTAGAATGAGAAACTAAAAAAGAATACAGAGGAGATACCAATAAGGAGAGATTACCGAAAAGTAATTGAAGATAAGAATATGGTGATACACATGATAATTTGCATTGGCTCTTAATTCATACTTTCATTCCATGATGTAAATTCATTGGATGATGCACTGTATGAAAACTTTCTTCTTGCTAGTTGTAGGTCACCTGATATATTCTCAACCTATGATAAGAGAACAAGGAAAACAAAATGTTAAGTCAAGATAAAAGAGACATTGAGAAAATGAAAATTTCTGGAGCAGAATGTACAAGAAAAATGAAGGAATTTTAATTTTACAACATTAAATTAGAGAATTTATTAGACTTAAAACAGTATAACATTTATTCATTTTTTATTTAATTAATAGTACCTTAAATTATTCTCACTGTTCCTTTTTAAGTGTTCTTTAAGGTTTTATGGAGAAACCATTAAATACAATAAATTTTCTTACTTTAATAAAATCTTTATGAGATTTTCTATTTTACCCTTTTCATATTTACATCAAATAAATGTATGTATGAAACCTAATTAAATATTAGGTAAAAGGTAAGGGTATAAATAACAAAATAGTAAACAATGGTGTGTTGAATTTTGAAAATGTCAGCTAAACAGAAACAAAAATCTGCCAGAAACGGCAAACTTAAAAGAGAATGTAGGAATTATTTATATATCCTCCACTATTTTCTTAAACTTTTTTAATTAGACAAATAATAATATATTCTCTTCGTATCAAATAAAATACAATATTGATTTAAACATTCTTTAAACATGTATAAGCACGCACAGCGTGTGTGTATATATAAGTTTATAATATATTGGAGGAATTTAGCTGAATTTTAAAAAACTGTAACAATTTATCTTATTTTATAGTAATATATAATATTTTAACTGTAATAATAGTGTGTTTAAGTATTAAAGTTTGAAACATTTTAGGGGCGTGGAGATCCATTGAGCTTTAAGAAGCTGTTACAATTTTTTGTTTATTTCAGTTTATAATATATAATAATGATGTGTTGCGTATTGGTCTACTGGAGTTAAAGACTGTTACAGTATGCGTGGAAATTGATAACGTTCCAACTCTATCGGTCAAGAAAAGTTTAGGTCTATGTTACATAGATATATAAATAGATATAAAGTGTTCTTGGTAAGGCTAATAAGATAGTTCTTATTTATAAGTTAGTTTAACTGCTATAAGAGAGTCCAGTATTATCTTTGTATTGGTAAAAGAGTTTAATTGTGATCATTGCATTGCTCCTATGTTTGCCCTCTCATATGTCTTTAATGAACAAAATTTTGTATTATTTATTATTTGACTGGCTTTTGTTATATATTTCTTAGCCCTTTAAATTGGAAGATGTTGCGATGGGCATATGGATTGAACAGTTCGCAAATGGTGGTAAAGAAGTGCGTTATATGAATGATGAGAGATTTTACAATGCGGGATGTGAATCAAATTATGTACTTGCCCATTATCAAAGCCCAAGAATGGTGTTGTGCCTTTGGGAGAAATTGCAGAAAGAACGCCAACCAGTATGCTGTGAGTAGATTATGTCTATGTTTTTTACTTGTAACAGTTGATTCTGAGGTTTTAGCTTTCTTAAATGTTTAGGTTATATGTAACTTACCACTAATCGTCTTACATCTATGTTGTATCCTACTGCTCATTCATTTATTCATTCATTACAATCATTTCATTAGAAGAAAGAAACAATTAGTTTAACGCTTAAAACTGTTTTGCATGAAAATACATGTAATATATTTCTTGCTTACTCCTGCCATTTTGGTGCTGAACAATGAACATTGAAGTCTTGATCGCTGAACATATAGGATGCAAACATCGTGTTTTTGGTCCTTCATAATATTACTTTTCCTTTTAATCTCCCATTTTGAAGGAGTTATAAATTAGTCTTGTATTTTTGTTGATTTCCCATGCAGAGCCTTTGTTAGTTTTGTTCCAGAAGTGCTACTTTCTGGTCCCTCTATAATACCACTACTTTCCATTTGGTCCCTTGTATCCTATGATACTACTGTAGCATGTATAAACACTATACAATATTATGCATTAAAGGCTTAATTAGTGTAAGTATACTACAATACAGTTGGCCCAAAAATAAGGGTTATCTTAGATCATGCTTAGAAAGCAAGTCCACATTGATTATAAAAATGAAAAGTTAGTTGTTGTTTGGTGGGTAGAGAGAGCAAAATCAAACTCAACTCATCGCAACCAGAGTATGACTAAGCGTGCCACTAACATTGGATAACTATATAAAATTAGAGTAGGATTGAAATGGAAGCTACTGGTGCTTCCCACACCTTCTTTTCCAATAGTAATAATAGTCAAAACCAAGACTTAACCATGCATTCAATTTGAACATTGTGTGGGAAAATGGGGACCAATTACTTCTCCTTCTTATTAGTCAACTCCTTAATAACCTTACTACGTTACTTCTATATGGAAGTCAACCTATGATAAGTCCCCATTAATTTTAACAATTCGTAGCCATATGTTACTGCTATACAAGTTTTTACATTATTTATGATAATTATGATAAAAACTAGCAAATAAACGTTTTTTAATTAGATATCAGTGTGAAGTTTATGTATTATTATTTATTTTAATTATAAAACTGGAGTTTACTAGTCAAATGTTTCACAAGATCCAGCAACTCAATGTTATGCTGTGTACATGTTATCAGCTACATTATGTTAGTTTGTTTCAATAATTTTTCATATACAAATGTTTAACCCTTAACATCTCTACATGTTAAAATCTTCTTTGCTTTGAAAGTAATTTAAAAATAATAAACATTTTATTTATTTTTATTTCAAATGCATGTTATATGTAAGGCACCCATCACCATTTTTGTTATACTTTAGTCTCCATTACATGATAAAAAGTATGGCATCAAACATTAGGATACAGGTAAGGTGGAATTCCAACAAATGCGCATTTGGAATTCTGGACTAAGTTTTTTTTTTTTTTAAAAAAAAAAGTAAACAATTTTATGAGTGAATTATAATATTTTATATTGTTAGTGTGTTTATTACTTCTTCTTCTAAGATATCATAAAAGCCATTCAAGTTGTTTTAAGTGATGATGTATTAGTAATTATTCTTGTTATTGAATGAACCTTCATCCACATTAAACGTAATCACTGATTAAGCAGGAAATAACTAATAGCAGCGCAAAATTTCATTGAATTTGAGAAAGAAAAAGCAGTATAAATTTAGGAAATGTTAGTATTATTAGATGAAGTTCGTACAGAATTAAGGAATAAAGTAAATGATTCTTCTCAAAATTTTATTTTATACTCACAATAATAAAAACTTTACAAAATTTATACTGATAAGTTCATCCGTGTTAAGAATGATTGGAATATTTTATATGCATCCATAGCCACAACCACAACTTTTTTTTGACGTGGTTGTTAGTTATTCACTAATTATTAAGTCAACGTCTGAACGCAAAGCTACAATCCTCACTGTTCATAATTACTTATACGCAACCTCAACCTTCAACCATACAACTCATGGATTGCCACGTGCTTAGCCGCAAAGTTTAACTTTTAAATTTGCATTAATTAATTAATCTGTGGGTCACTAAACTAACGTAAGTAACGTTAATCATAAGCAAATCTAGGGATACTTACGTCATTTCACTAATTCACGAACTTCGTTTATCTTAGAAGAGGCGTGACGACTTCACGCTCTTGTCCTCGCGTCACAAAATAACCTTTGAGCGAAGTGTCTAGAAAGAGAGGAAATACAAACACGATACGACACCGTGTTCCAGGGGCATTACTGAGTTTTCACGCCACGCGCACCGACGTGCTTATTAGTGCGTTGGATTAAGCACCCTTTTAAGTATCATGTGCGCAGAATTTGAAGCAGACACATACACATAGGTGAAAGAAAGAGAAGCCCTAATTTTGTCACTGTTCTCTTCTTCTTCTTCTTCACAGAAAACTCCAAATCTTCGAATTCTATTAAGGAAATTCTAGTTGGTTGATTTCGTTGCGGAAAGGCAATTGAAGATGATCGTGAGCCCGAACATGGTAGCGGAAGCGGAAATTATCTGTCAGCAGACCATTCCGATGTTGGACGTGAAGTATCATATTTGCGTTGCGCAAGAACACAACGTCGAGGTCGAGGTTTCGCCCAAATCGCCTTCACCTTCTGTTCCGATCTTTGGCCAAGTATGATTTTTATCTCAATCCCTTTGTCTTTTTTTTCCTTTCGGGTTTGATTTTAATTGCGGTTATTATTGGTTTGATATGCTTGAAGGAATTGGTTTTTGAGTCGTCTTTTTAGGTTAGTTTATTGTCAAATCTGAATCGGGTTTGTGAATTTGATTTTGTTTCTTTTTATTGATAAATGTGGGAAGATCAAATATTCCTCTGGGTATGTTTGGTATTGAAGAAATAAGTAGAAAGGATGAAAGTAGAGAAGGATTAAGCCTAGGAAAGACAAATAGGTAAGAAATAAATTGAATGTTTAGTTGTTCGGTAGAGAGGAGAAATATGTGAGAAAGGAGAAAGTATTTTGAAAGTTGAGTAATTTGATAGAAAATAAATAGTTGAGGAATATAGAGTGTTCTCATCAGTTTTTTCTCCTCCCCTCCTCCCAAAACCAAACAATGAAAATTAGCTCTCCTCTCTACCAAACTAGGCACTAGTGTTTGTGGAGTTTATGAATCTGAATTTTGGAAGTAGAATTTGGAATTGGATATTTATTTATCGCCATTAACACGTAGGTTCCTCACTCATTTGAAATTTATTTATTGCCTTTTAGTTGTTTCGAGCTGTTATGCTTTGTAAGTTTAATGGTCAGGTTCATGTTTCTTCTTTAACACTTTGATTCGATCTCTATAATTTTGATGTGCTGACTTTTGTGTTACATGTTTCTTAGGCAGTGAATCACTCTGATATCATTAAACGTTCCAGTATGGAGAGCCCTGCAGTGAGTTTTATCCCAAATGCGCGTTCTGGTAGCTATGCTGAGATTGGGCCGCGGGTTTCTATGGATGATGAGCACATTTGTATTGACGATCTAGGTGCTCATCTTGGATTTGTGTTCAAGTATCCGATACGGAGTGCTTTTTATGCAGTTTTTGATGGTCATGGAGGGCCTGATGCAGCTGCTTTTGTTAAGAGGAATGCTATGAGATTGTTTTTTGAAGATGCGGACATGCTGCAGACATATGACACTGATGCGTTCTTTCTAGACAAGTTAGAGGATTCCCATAGGAGAGCTTTTATACGGGCAGATCTTGCCTTGGCTAATGAACAAACTGTTAGTAGTTCATGTGGAACTACTGCATTGACTGCCCTTGTACTTGGAAGGCACTTGCTTGTTGCTAATGCTGGTGACTGTCGGGCAGTTCTTTGCCGGAGGGGTGTGGCTGTTGAGATGTCTAATGATCACAGGCCAAGTTTTCTGCCGGAACAGCGGAGGGTGGAGGAGGTAGGTGGATTCTTTGATGATGGATACCTCAATGGTTATCTTTCAGTAACCCGTGCCCTTGGGGATTGGGACTTGAAATTTCCACTCGGTGCTGCATCTCCTCTTATTGCTGAGCCAGATGTTCGACTGGCCACATTGGGCGAGGAGGATGAGTTCTTGATCATTGGGTGTGATGGGATTTGGGATGTAATGTCTAGCCAAGTTGCAGTTAGTCTTGTTCGCCGAGGATTAAGAAGGCATAATGACCCACAGAAGTGTGCTATGGAACTAGTCAAGGAAGCATTGCGCCTGGATACATCGGATAATCTCACTGTGATTGTTGTGTGTTTGTCGCCCATTGAAACCATTGTTGAATCATGTCCACACCAAAGGCGAAGATTCAAAGCTTGCAGCCTGTCTGAAGAGGCCCGTAATAGGTTGAAGAGCTTGATTGAGCGAAATTGACTGTAAATGCAATTCTTGTGATTTACAAATGTTCCTTTATTAAAAAAAATTAATCTGTTTTTTAGGCTGTTTCAGAGAGCTAAAAAGCAGCCAGCAGTTTTGTAGGGATAGAAGGGATATTTGATAAGGGGTAGAGGGTTCAGACCTATTTAGTTCTGGGTTTTGTTGGTATAGAGACAATCGTAATTTTGGCGGATTAGATTCGGTGGCCACCATGGCCGTTCCCATTTTAACAGTTTCTGCTGCTGTAAATACGAATGATTTTAGGCTTTCTCAGTAGTTCTCTGGGTTGCATGCCACTAAAAATTGATACTCATTTCAAATTTAATTCATATTTACTTTGATGAGGTGTCGTCATAGCCGAATGCATAGCTAATTTCTTGTTTGAGCCTTGTTTATTGTTTCAGAACCTCTCCATGTTTTATGGATGGATATGCATGGCCCATCTTATCACTGTAGGACCTATGTAATGGGGCAATATTATCGTATGGCATCATACAAGTTAATCCCTTATCACATGTGATGAATTTTTTAGGTTATAATAGAGATATTATTTTCAACTAGTGTTGTTTTGTCCTCTAGGAGGGGGGAATGGAGCCTGTCAGTTGCCGTAGTCCAACCAAATACTGAGAGGCTTTGGTAAGGTGTGTAAGGCCGTTATTTCGTTATCTAAATCTTGCAAACGTATGACTAGGGAAATTTGTTCTGTGGCATCCTTATTCCCAGATGTTCCAACTATCAGATCCCTTCTTTTTCAGATCCTAAACATATGGCAGCCGTTTCTGCCTCAAGAAGATTTGTCTATGTAACCTCTAATTGATTATGACCATGAAACTGCAATCTCAAACATATAGTTGTAAAAACTCTTCAGTATTTGTTTTTTCGGTGAATATAAAACTCTCTTACAAAGATTTCTTGCTGAGTTTTAAACCTTTAATTTAAGGGAGTGATGATAATGGTAATACTAGTGGGTTCAGATAACAGTGTGGTAACAATAATAGAAAGAGCCATTATTAAAGAATTTTGAATTAAAAATTCAAATTTTGTTGATTTTTTCTTGATTTTTAAAATAAAGTGTTTTAAAAAAATTATAAAATAGGTATTTCAATATCTTGTCATGCATTGAATTTAACATAGTAAAATATTTAGTATAGACCCGACCATTGTTCTGCAAATCATGGTATTTTTACTCTTACTACATTTATTTATTTGATTAAGTGTATGCTACTCCAATGAGTTTGTCATCAAATCAAAACCTAACAAAGATGCAGCATCACAGCAACAAATAACTCCTTAAACGTGTTTACACTTCAACTCTTGATTGCATGTATAGAAAAAACAAATATATGAGGAAATATAAAAAAAAATGCCTCTTCCACTCAAATTTTCCCATTACAAATCATTTCCAAAACTGTAATTGCTTTGTTAAAATGATGTTTTCAAATTATGGAAAAATGAAAAACAAATATCATGAAAAGTTGAATTTTGAGAATGACAAATTATTGTATACTTTTAAAAAAAAATAATGTTATGATATTTTTTATAAGCAACTTTTCATGTTCTAATAAAACATAAAAGTATTTTTTAGTCAATCACTATAAATTTGAAAACACGATGTTAATTAAAAATAGTTTTAAGAAAACAATGTCCCTGCTTAATTTAATATGATTCTAACTTGTTGGTCCAAAAAGCACAGCCATGCGAGAAAGTAGAATGAATAAAAAGCAATTTAGCAATAATTAACAGAAAAACATGAGATTTAAAGAAAGTGCAATAAAAAATAGTAAAGAAGGGAAAGAAGTGCATCTAAGGGCTGAGATGGTACGGAGAGTTAATCGGAAACATTAGTTACTTGTCATTTTTAATTTTAATTTATTACAATTATAATATTATAATATAATGTGAGAGATGAAGGAGTTTATATATAATTATTATATAATAAAGGGAAAGAGCATGGGTTGTGTGGTGTGTTAGGTCGTGAGAGGAAGAGTAACAACTAACTCAAATCAAATCAAATCCAAAGGAATCGAAGCAAAGACAAAGAAGAATCATGGCCATGGCAAGCTTGGCTCGAAGGAAGGCTTACGCCGTCGTTTCATCATCCAGGTCGTCGCTTTTCCTCACAACTTTCAGGGGATTCGCATCCGGATCTGACGAAAACGATGTCGTCGTCATCGGCGGCGGTCCCGGCGGCTACGTTGCCGCCATTAAAGCCTCGCAGTTGGGTCTCAAAACCACTTGCATCGAAAAGCGTGGAGCTCTCGGCGGCACCTGTCTCAACGTTGGATGCATCCCTTCCAAGGTGTATTACCTTTCCGTTTTCCTCTTCGCGCTTTTTTTTCCTTTTTTTTATGAATTTTTTCTTTTCTTTCTGTACGGGGTTGGGAATTTGGTTTCCAGTTCGTTTATATTTTCTGTGTCGTTTCTGATTGCTGTCTATTTTTTTTTTTTTGGAAGAGATTAAAAGGAAAAACTCTTGAATTGAGGATTTTCGTTGTGAAAGGCCTTATTTTGGCGTTGCAGATTTTTTTTTTTTTTTTGAGTGAGAGGATGATGTTTTGTTATGGTGAGGTGGTGGAGGTGGCAGGGGGAAGTAATTGGGATGGAGTGAAGCTGATGAAGTGTGTGTGAGCATGTGTTTTCATTTCCTCTTTGGGGTTTTTACTATCTAGGAATTGAGTGCAAGTATGTTTCTGTGCTGTTTTTTTTCCGCGGATTTTGCATATTTTTCTTGTTGTATGGATGAGTTGCTTGATTTGCAACATCAAAATTTAAGGTCTCAACCGGAATATTAGCTGGATGAGAGAACTCTTATTGTTTGGCTTTCTAATTTTTATTCAATAAATTGATTTTTCTTCAACAAGTCTTATCTCACTAGGTGGGACTGGTTTCATGAATTAGTATGGGACTTGGTAAAAAAATAAATTATCAGGGATATAATTCACCTTGAGACCCTGCCCTCCAATAAAGTTCATCTCATTCATTGTAATGTATTTGATTTTCCATATAAAGACATTTCACATCCTGCTGCAGATTATACTTTAACTTCTTTTCTATAATTTTTCTGTATTGATCACCAATATGATCTCAATCGTTGTATTTTTAAACAAATATGATCCCATATACAAACAATGTCATCTCATTTGATCCATCCATCTATCTTCTGAGAAAGACTATGGTTTTTGTTGTTGTGTTTCCATTTATAGTTTGAATAAAATAATTGATGTAGCATTTTAGAGATCTATGTACTCATTTAGGAGGGTACCTCCATATTTTGGTTCAGGCGCTTTTGCATTCTTCCCACATGTACCATGAGGCTAAACATGCATTTGCCAACCATGGAGTCAAGTTTTCATCTGTCGAGGTTGATTTGGCTGCCATGATGGCCCAAAAGGATAAAGCTGTTTCGAATCTTACCAAGGGTATTGAAGGACTGTTCAAAAAAAACAAGGTAAGCTATGTCAAAGGTTATGGCAAGTTTGTTTCACCATCCGAGGTCTCTGTGGATACCCTTGACGGTGGAAATACTGTTGTGAAAGGCAAGCATATTATAATTGCCACTGGCTCGGATGTGAAATCTCTACCTGGCGTCACTATTGATGAAAAGAAAATTGTATCATCAACTGGGGCTCTTGCTTTGACTGAAATCCCCAAGAGACTTGTAGTCATTGGGGCAGGCTACATTGGGCTAGAGATGGGATCGGTATGGGGCCGACTTGGCTCTGAGGTAACAGTTGTTGAGTTTGCATCAGATATTGTTCCAACCATGGATGCCGAGGTGCGGAAGCAGTTTCAGCGTGCTCTTGAGAAGCAAGGCATGAAATTCCAGCTGAAGACGAAGGTTGTTGGAGTCGATACTTCTGGGGATGGTGTGAAGCTAACCCTTGAACCAGCTGCTGGTGGTGATCAAACTATACTTGAAACTGATGTTGTCCTTGTATCTGCGGGTAGGACTCCATTCACTTCTAAACTTGGGTTAGACAAGATAGGAGTTGAAACTGACAAGATCGGACGGATTTTGGTAAATGAAAGATTTGCCACAAATGTCTCTGGTGTTTATGCGATTGGGGATGTAATTCCAGGCCCAATGTTGGCACACAAGGCAGAAGAAGACGGGGTTGCTTGTGTCGAATACATAGCTGGTAAGGTTGGCCATGTGGACTATGACAAAGTCCCAGGTGTTGTCTATACAACCCCCGAGGTTGCATATGTTGGGAAGACGGAGGAACAGGTGAAGGCACTTGGAATTGAATACCGTGTTGGCAAATTCCCATTTCTGGCTAACAGCAGAGCAAAGGCAATTGATAATGCTGAAGGACTGGTGAAGATATTGGCTGAGAAGGAGACAGATAAGATATTGGGAGTGCACATTATGGCATCCAATGCTGGAGAGCTCATTCATGAAGCAGCAATAGCATTACAATATGATGCGTCAAGTGAGGACATTGCACGTGTGTGCCATGCACATCCAACAATGAGCGAGGCTGTGAAAGAAGCCGCAATGGCCACTTATGACAAGCCCATTCACATATGAAGAGCTATTTGCTTCTTCATTCTCGTTTCATTTTTGTCCAACAATTTTACATTGACTTGGAGATGATACCGCCTCTGTTAAATTTAGATTCAGGTTTTTAAATGCAAATTATCCCCTTGTTTACTTGTTTGCATAATAAGAGGAATAATTGTGTTGTTCTTGTCTTTGTTCAATAATATATATCTCCCCTTCTCTCTGGGACCATGTTATAATTCTTACAGGGCGAAGACAACTTAATGGGATTGCGGAACGGTTTGATTACCACATTGTTGGGTATTTATAACTTATTTTTTATCTATCCATTTCTTCTCATTAGCAGGAATTCTTACATGAGCAGAATACCTGAAGGAATAAAAATGGTGATCAAGCATGTCATATTGAGTTCGTGATTAGTTTTATCCATCAACTATCGTACTCGTCTTCAAGAAATATATGGAACGTTTCAGTTGGAGAAAATATCGGTGAAAAGGAAGCCATTAACATCGGACAAGATAGAAAGATAGATAAAGAGTGGTAGAATAGCTTTAAAGAATAAGCAATAATATATGTTGGGGATTGGTACGTTGTTACAATATCTTTAAAGATGAAATTAGAGATATTTTCATTTACAGAATCTTTATTTTTGAGTGTGAAGAATAAATTTTTTTGTTAGTTAGAATGTTATAAAATAATGAGTTTTTTTTATTTATTTTTCAATAGTTCTAGCCCCGTAAAGTTTTTATTTTCATGTCAAGGAAGTGGAAAAGTTAATTAGAACGTGAAAATTATTTTAATTATTTTAATTATTTTAAAATTGAGAAAGTATTTCTAAAAATATCAAATGTCAAACGCAGTTTTTATTAACTCAAAACAAACTTTTTGAAAGAAAATTGAATTCAGTGTATAGTTTAAGAGGAAAAAACTTCTTTGTAGGAACAGAGCACAGTGTAAGCAGTTAAACACATGATTTATCTCCATGATGTATTTGTGATCATAAGAGCCAGAATCTTCAAGATGAACAGCTGCCACAATTATTTATGCCTTCTTATTTTATCTATTAACTTCCTACACTGTATTATAAAAAATTATGATTGTTTACGTCACGTGGATTGATGTTTTTTTTTTTTAATGTTATTTGTAGTTTAGTCGTAACCTTAAGGACAGTAAGGCTTTTGCCACGATGCCTTGTTTCAAATCCTTTTAGACATGATTAGCTTTTGCCACGATGGTTAAAAGTAATAATAACTAAAGGTGTTTTTTCCTTCAATCCCAAATCTCAAATAGACCAGATATATTACTTATTAAGCAGATTGCAAAAGATACAAAACTTATCAAGTTATAAATACCTTAGAAAATACAATCGAAGACAAAAAATAAGATAACTATTAAGTGGCCGAGAATAAAAACATTATATAAAACTTTTAAGTTATTAGTAATCTGGCCACGATCACTTACGCTTGAAACTAAGAATCGAATTGCTCTGCAAAAAAATCGAGTCCTAGTATTTACTTAAAAAGAGGAAATGGAACAACCAAATAATGAACAGACACAAAATGTGTTCTTTGAAACCACCTATGGCGAGTTGTGAATGTGTTCTTTGAGGCTCTCAAGGAATGGAATAAACAGATGTCAGTCTAAAATTCACACCTGTTTCTCTTTAGCCCCGTATTTTTCCTTCCCACATCGAATACCATGTCATTGAATAGCATTTCAAATGCTCAACAAGCATCACACCCCATTAATGTGATCAAAGGTCTTATACCTCTTGGGAGACCAAGACCTTCCCATGAACAATAGCACTTAGACCATCAACTAAATACAAAACCGTAAATAATTCTAGTAGCAACTCCAATCTTCAACTACCTTCAGTCATATGCAATCCTCTTGCATATTATCTGGTCGCTTCCTGGCTTGCAAAGCCAATCGTGCATCTCTCTCTCGCTCAAACTCACGATAATCTGTTCGTTGTAGGAAAGAAACCTTGTCCAAATACTGGTTGGAACTTTTCTTATAGGCGTCAAGCTCTACATCCATCCCCTTATTTTCTTCCTTATATTCTCCCCAGTCCTTTTTGGTCTTGTCAAGTACACTGAGCTTCTGTTTCTTCTTGATTTGTTCAAGGACAACATCCACTGCAGAAGGTGGAGGAGCTTTGGCTCTTTCCATTGCCTCCTTTGAGTCAGAATCAACAAGCTTTTTAACTTCGATTTCTTGACCAGCAAAATCCCGTACCTCAGTAATCTGATAAACAAAGGAAATCAACAAACACTGAGACTCATGCCCCACATGGGTGCTGGGAATGCTAGATCATCAACCAAGTTGAAATCCAAAGCATTTCAAATTTTCAAGTGAAATTTTTTTGGCATGGTACATACTCATTGTGTTGGGCTTCATAATAGGACCCCTATTATATGACATATTGAAACAGCTGGATATAAACTAAATCATGTCCTGTCTATATCAAAGCATTTTATTATATAACTCAGGCGTCTCTACATATTGAAATAAAAATAAAGAATCCAAAGCATTTCAAATTTGAAGTGAAAAATTTTGTGCACGGTATATACCGTAATTGCGTTGGGCTTAACAGTAGGCACCCCTAGTATATTACACGTTGAAACAGCCTGATATAAGCTAAATCCTGTTCTGTCTATGTCAAAGCATTTTTTTTATATATAACTCAGACATCTCTACATATGGAAATAAAACTAAATAAAACATTCAAGTCTACATATTTTGCGCTTCCATTTGGCTAATTGCACACAAAATTTTCCCAATTCAGCCAGATTAGCACATGACCAAAAATAGGTACAATAGATAGCACTATGCTTACCACAAGTTTCCCCCTGTTTGAGGCAGCCATGGCAGCATCATCTTTCACTGCTGCAAGAGCAGCAGCAGCAATCTTCTTGGCTTCTTCACTGGTGCCGCTCTGCGTCATGCCATGTTCATTATTTGAAGCACCTTGCCCGAAGGATCCAGTTGCCTTTGGTGCCAACCCCAAATAAGACATCCAATTCTATGTTCAAAGTTATCAGGAAAGAAATTAAATTCTGTAACAGTGAAAAATGTTTTATTTTATTTTTTTACAAGTGGCTTGAAGAAGAGAACAACAGCAATTCCTTACAGAAGTCTTTCTTGCAGTTTTTTTGGGGGCGGAATTAGGCTTGCTTGTAAATCTATTGAGGACCTTATTAGATACTCCCTTATTCATTTGTTCCCACATGGCATCAGCTTGAGCTTTTATTTCTACCAAGAGAAAGAGCATGTGATGTGACCAAGTTTATCCCCAACAAAAACATTAAACTCTCCACCACAGACACAATCATTGTCAAAGATAAACAAAAGTCTGAACATGCATATCGAAGCCAAAACCTCACCAGTATCCTCCTGTTTTGCTTCCAGGCTAGACCCCATGTCAGGTTCTTTGACAGACTCAGCTGAACTTGCGTTGACAGTATCTGAAACATAAAACCTAAATTTGATTCAAAGAAACACCATTTTATATCCCAAAAAGAGACCTACAGCGATAAAAACCTTATATAGGATTCAAGAAAGAAGTGTATTCAACCATCAAGACCCATCGAGAAAATCTGAAACTTGATTTAACTTTACCTTTACCTATGCGTGTAACGAAACAAAACATCAACCAAAACAAAATCAAACGTTAAAATAAATGAAGAAATGGGGAAATGCAGAGAACTAGGGTTTTCACAGTCAGCAGGAGAATAGAAAACGAGAGTGAGTGTGAAAAAAATGAATAATATGGGTATTTAAAAGTACGCATAAAATCACGAATCGTGTCAGGAAGATGATGTAGAAGAGATATCGGCATTTTGAGCAGTTTGTTTTGGGGGGAAATGGAATTATGGGCGTTTGGATTGAAAGCTGAAAAGAAGAGGAAGGGGAAACAGAGAATGAATAGAATTCAAAAGAAAAGAAAAGCCTTACCGGCAGAGCTCATCTCTGGCGGTGACGGTGGCGGTGGAGAAGGCGGAGGAACACAGCCCAATAATTCGGCTTTACCTCCCTTCTATGCTCTCCCTAAAATACCTTCCATTTTCTTTACCCAAATCACCCTTCTCACTTTCTCTATGATTCTGTTTTCTTTTTTTTTTTTAATTAACTTTTTGGATAAGGTAAATATTTAATTTATTACAATGATATTTAAAAAAAATTAATTTCATTCCAATTTTTTTTTTTAAAAATTATGTAATTTGATCATTCTTATTATTTTTTCACAAACAATATTAATTGATGATGATTTGGCACACAATGTTAATGGTATACAAATGTGGAGTTATGACATATGGAATGTCCACGTATACACTCATATTTAGGATTTTATCTTCTTCACCGAAATTACTATGGTGGTGGAATGGAATGGTCGGCAGCTGTAGTTTTAGGATTTTATCTTCTATTCATTTTCACACTTTCTATCTCAAATCAACCATGAAACCCTCATTTTGTGTGATGTGGAAAGAAGTAAGTTTTGTTGGATTCTTTTTATAATGGTTGTGTTTCCAAATGGCCATTGTTATTCCCTTTGATTTGTTTGATTT
This sequence comes from Phaseolus lunatus, assembly GCA_013389735.1. NCBI lineage: Eukaryota > Viridiplantae > Streptophyta > Magnoliopsida > Fabales > Fabaceae > Phaseolus > Phaseolus lunatus. The sequence continues at coordinate 23,157,553 of CM023859.1, read as the reverse complement.
AATTACCTTTGAGCTCCAAATCTACCACTTTATCAATATCCAACAATTAAAACATTCCATGAGAAATCATTAGGAGCACATGTGGTCTCAAAAGCACAACATGTAGCATCAAATATTACACATTTAACATAAAAGTTCACATTATATTCTTGATTGCGTTGTTAATTTTGCCATGAAACAAGCAAACTATGGTGGTCCATTTGTTGTTGAGCGAGAATGTGGCTGCTAAAGGAAAATGGTTAGGATTAAGAGAGAGAGAAAAGAGAAGAAGTTGAGGTGAAGACGAGATTTTGATCTAGAGATTTGTATGTATAACAGTATCACTCACACTTTACATTATAGGTACTATTGTTGAAAATTTAACAGAAATTATCAAATTGCATGTTTTTTGAAACCACCAAAATGATTTTCTTAAATCATTATAATAAATTAAATATTGATCTAAATATAGAAAAAAAATAATTTAAATTTTTTTCTTTTATCAATAAACGTGAATACATACAATACCTGTAATTACGTTATTAATTAATAAATTAGTAAAAAATACTTTTTTTTTTTTCAGATAGTAAGGAATAGCGAAGTAAATTTCGTGCCGTTCAACAATTTTGTTTTCAAATATATAATTAGGAATTAAATAAAAAAAATGCAGTTATCTATTAATGGTTTGTGTTGAATATTGTAGATAGTTTTTATATATTCTTTGCTTAATAATTTACAGGTATTTTCCTTTTTTTTAGTTAGTTCATATATGTGAATCAAATTTCACCTTGTTTTATATACGACGACATTAATATTTTTTTAGTGAATTTAGGAATTCTCCGATTTTCATATGATAAGATTACAAAAAAATATTGGAAATGAAAAATATCAAAAGATAATTCAATTATTTTTTAAAGTATGAGTTGTGAGAAGAAAGATATGGAGATGTAGAAAGAATTTTTTATAATTCTTAATTCATAACAATTTCACGAAATTTAGTAAGACTTGATAATTTTTTATAGATTTAATTACCTTATTTGTCCTTATATTTAGGATCAATATTCAATTTAGTACCATAATTTTTTTAAAAATCAATTTGGTCCCTATGTTTTTTAAAAAATATCCAAATTGGTCATTTCTGTTAAATCTTTAGGCGTCAAGTATTGCTTATGTGACAGAGATAGATGGGATTAGGTGTTATGTGAGATGTGAGGTGTCAAAGTGATGTGGATTGAGAAATTAGTTTAGTGAAAAATCAATTGGAGATTAGGGTTTTTTAATTAGAATTGGGGATTAGGGTTTTTTAATTAGAATTGGGGATTAGGGTTTTTTAATTGGAATTGAGGATTAGGGTTTTTTAAATTGGAATTGAGGAGTACACTGTAGAAGAAAATTTGCCTACTTCGCCAGCCAATTCGCAGGAGGGGGTTATGCGACAAATGGAAGCGAGTTGTGCGACGGATGTTGCACGGTGGCGTTCTCTGCAAGAGAGAACCAAAGGTTTTCTATTCCAGGACGTCTCTGCAACCTGTGCTCATAAACAAACTAATGCTCTTATCTCTCAGCTACACTTCATAGCTCCCACTCACCCATCCCCGTCATGGAACTGTAACACCACCGATAACTTTTTCCAGCAACCATTCGCTAACGGTGAAGAGTGTTGCTACCTGTGAGGGTGAAGCTAATTTTCTCACCTCTGGACAAGGTTGTTCTTTCTTCCCCAATTGTAATTTAGAAAACCCTAAATACCAATTAATTTTTACTAAACTAATCTCTCAATCCATGTCACTTTACACCTTACATTCACAAAACACCTAATCACACCTGTCTCTGTCACATAAACAGTACTTGATGTCCTAAGTGAGATTTAATGAAAATGACTAATTTGAATACTTTTTAAAAACATAGGGACCAAATTGATTTTTTTTTAAAACCACATTACTAAATTGAATATTGATCATAATGTAGGGATGAATAAGGTAATTAAATATTTTTTATATTTAATTATATTTTTTTATCTTTCTAAAATACACAAATTGTTTAGATTTCAATATTATTAGATGTAATAGTCGGATTTAAGTTTTATTTTATAATAAAATTTAAATATAGTAATATATATATATATATATAAGATATTATTTTATACTATTTTTCAACTAGAATAGTAATAATGTGTTCACATGTATTACTATAATATATATATATATATAATAAAATATTTTATTACTCATTTATTAAGATCATAATATTATAATAATTTATTTTTATCTATCTCTTATTACTTATGAGAATAATGATGTAAGATCATTTACCTAATTCATCTAAATAAAAAATAATAATTAATTTAATAAAAAATTTATTTAAAAAATTTATATTTAAAATCTTATTTTACCTATTTAAAATTTATATTCAAATAATTATTTTTTATTTTTTATTAAAAGTCAATCCAAACTGTATTTTACGAATCAATATGAATGAACCAATTTTTATTTTCATCCCTAATTATATAAATAGAAAAAAACACTAGCATTCATTTCCTATTTATCTTTCAAGTTTAAAACAACTCTTTCTTTGCCTTTAAGTATCAATTGGATCACTTCAACTAATTCTCCAATAGCATTTGTATCATATAGAAGTTCACTAGTTAATAAAAATAATTCACAAATATTATACAAAAAAGTTATCTTCATTATCATTACCTATTAGTAAATCAAAATCAACCTTTAATTGTTTATATCTTCAAACTTTGTGAAATGATACACATTTTTTTTTTAAATATATGGGATATCTTCGACCCTTATTATTCCTCTGAGAAAAGCCTACTTGTATTATAGTGTCTACTATTACCTTTAACTTCAAAAATTTGTAGAAAATAAGAAACATCATCTTTTAACTGATTCTTCCTTCTTCTTTTTTTTCCATCTCCAAACGTGTCATTTGAGCATATATTTTGTTTTCCCAGTACATTATTTGTCATATATATATATATATATATATATATATATATATATATATATATATATATATATATATATATATATATATATATATATATATGAAAAGTAAGGTAGTATCGATTGAAATCTGAATAACTTGTCATTTATAATGATTATATTGAGAAAACTTTGAATATATAGATTCATATCCATTTGAAAGCATGACGTAAAAAGATATTGATGCATATGTCATAGAAAATATATATGAAACCAATTTGTCAATTAACTAATCATATTAAGCTAGTGGTGTCATTATATTTCAACTTTGAAAAATAAAAGACTAATCTAAGATGGGTTTAGTTGTTTTCGTAGTTCATCATACTCACTCATGTGTAATTCCAAATAAGATAAATTTATACTATTTTTCAAATAAAATGTTTTACTTTGCATTTTATACCATAAACATCAATATCACAATGTAGACATGCCAAAGTTGAGTTGGATAAATTGCAATAATATTATCCAAGTGATATAGAGATACTATATAAAATGCATGTATATGAAATTTTATTATCCTGAAACATATAATAAAAATATATTTTTATATAATAAATAATAAAAAAATATATAATTTATTTTTTTAAAGTAGGTGAGGTTGATCTAAAAGAAGATTAATAATAATATAGATTATTATAGATGACATAAATTATCTATAACAAAGATATGAATCAACTCACAATCGAATTGTTTTAATAATTTTTTCTCGGTTGATCATAGGTGCAATTCTTGTATGGTGAATATAGGTTAGTATATTTTATTCTCAGCTATGTAATTTAGGACTTTTATTTTATTTTGTTCTTTTAGTAAGATTTGCTGCATCAATATACAATTTGTGGTATTAGAATTTCCTGCATTTAGAATACCCAAGTTGAATTGTGTCTTCCAAAGTTAATTCTTCCTGCACTGAATTTTGATATTTCAAAAATAGTGACTGAAACTGATTCGGTCGCTACTAATGACGCATACCAAAATTAGCAATTGAAATATGTTTGGTCATTGTAATGAGAAAAGTTAGTTACTCTATTGTTTTACCATAATTAAATACTTAACCCCTTTAGCGTCTGAACATAATAGTCATTTTTTATTATTTCAATGATCAAATTAGTGACTGATTTTTTCATTAGTTTTTTATCGTTAATTTGGTCAAATTCTGGTTACAAAACCTTTTTCGACAGAATAGTGATTGAATAAAAAATGTTAGTCCCTAAATAGTTTGTAATTAAGATTTTTGCTTTTCAATTATACCTTTAGCGACTGATTATGGTGTTCATTAAAAAAAGATTTTTTTATTGCATATTCATATTAATATATTTAATTAATTTTTTTTTATTATCAGTAAAAAAAAATATTAAACATGATCTAATATTGAGTATATTATTTTATATTAGATTTATTTAAGTACATCATTTTATTATTTTATTATTTTTTATAACTATATGTAATTAACTAATTAAGTATTTTATAGCTGTATATTCAATTTCAGTATAAAATTTATACCTACCAAACTGAATTATTTCAAATAGTTTGGAGAGGCTACTATTTAATTACCATATCATTTTGTTATATATTTATTCTATTAAATATTTTATACCTATATATTTAATTTTAACATAAAAATGGTTTATGTTAAATATTTTATTTGGGATAAGACAATTAGTTTATCATTTTCAATTCATTACTCTTTTATATTATATTATACTATATTATATTGATTAGTTTATTTATTTATTTATTTTTTGTATTTTACTAAAAGGACTTTGATGTGAATAATTTTGTTAATTAATAAGCCTATCAAGATTACAGTGTAATTTTTATAAAGGCTATAAAATATTATAAAATTCTAATTAAATAATATGTGTTTTTGGGTGGTTATAAATAGTATTCGAAGTGATAATTAATAATGGAATAAATGAAATTATGTAAGTGATAAGATATACATAGTCGTTAGTTTTACTAAGAAAGAATAAAATTTTCAAAACTATCTCCAACTCCTATTTACAATTTAGCAAACCCTACTCCGTTGAATATCTTTTGGTCATTTTCATTTAAGAAAAATATTATTTTTCTATTAAGATTTTACATATCAATTACCAGAACGTTGATCGATCCAATAATCCTTTTATAACTTTACATATCTATAACTTTATTAGTATATTTATTTAATGAATTAAATAACTTATAAAGTGATATTTCAGCATAAAGTCTATGTCTACTAAATTGAAATGTTGAAAATAATTTGGGTAGCCAGCTATATTTACATCAATATTATTATAAGCTTATTATTTTATATCCATGTTCGTATAATTAATTTGTAGCTATACATTTAGGTTGACCATGAAAAATGTATTGAAGTATTTAAAAATATTTAGGAATAAAATTGATAACTTTTATGTTTAATTATTCTCTTGGTTGGTGACTTGTAAACATTTGCATTAGCAATGTGATGTAATAATATGGATGAATTACGAAGAAGATTGAAAAGTAAAATTAAAATTGGTGTAATAATAATTAAGGAAAGAGTTGGATCTGAAACGTTATCCTGTTTGTCAAAGTGAGAGGAATGGTTTGAGTGATGATAAGAATGGGACATTATCTGTAGCAATGGCACCAAACAGATGGCTTCTCTTGCTCTTCAGTTCACCGCTCTCAAGTGCTCTCCACTCTCTTCTTCTCCCCTCTCCCAACCCTCCCTTTTCACCCAACATCGCCACAACCACAGGCGCTCTTCAACTCCCATTGTCAACTCAATAGCACTATCCAACGCACAGAACAAAGAGAGAACCCAGCTCAAGAAGCTCTTCGAAGAAGCCTACGAGAGATGCCGCACTGCTCCCATGGAAGGTGTCTCCTTCACGCTCGAAGACTTCACTGCCGCTCTCGAGAAGTATGACTTTGATTCTGAAGTTGGATCCAAGGTCACTGCCGCACTCCTTCTTCTTCTTTTCCATTCAACCCTCAATTGGGTCATCGTCAAACTAAGAAAGATCATCTTTTTAATAAAGATTGGGTTATGTGTTTCACTCAGGTTAAAGGTACTGTGTTCTACACGGATAACAATGGAGCAGTTGTTGACATCACTGCAAAGTCCTCGGCGTATTTGCCACTACAGGAAGCGAGCATCCGCAGGGTTAAGCACGTGCAAGAAGCGGGCATAGTGGCTGGGTTGAGAGAGGAGTTTTTGATCATTGGTGAGAATCAAGCGGATGATAGCTTGATCTTGAGTTTAAGGTCGATTCAGTATGATCTTGCATGGGAACGTTGTAGGCAGCTTCAGGCAGAAGATGCTTCTGTGAAGGGTAAGGTGGGTTTGTCGTACTACCAAACTACGCTGACTTCAGTTACTCCTATCCTAACTCAAGCAATAGGGTTATTTTGATAAGATTATTGTATTAACAGATTGTGGGAGTGAACAAAGGTGGAGTGGTGGCTGAAGTGGAAGGGCTTAGAGGGTTTGTTCCATTGTCACAATTGTCAACGGTAAGCTCTTGACTTGAGCTGTATTCACATTTATGGACTCACTCCAGGTTTAAACTTGCTGTATGCCATGTAACGGTTCAAAAATATCTTATCAGTGAATAAGTGCAAAACTTTTGATAACATTCCATATAGACAGTTAAAAAATAACTTCCTGTATTCTCATTGAAGTCCAAATTGAGTCATGCGTTTTTCTTCGAAACTTTTTTGCTTCTACAAGTTAAAACTTATATCATTTTGTGTGTTGTATTGTATCCAAGAATAAGTGCACATTGTCAGTGTAAAACATTTACTAACATTCCATGTAAACAGTTAAAAGATAACTTCTTATATTCTCATTGAAGTTGAAATTGGGTCATGCATTTTTCTTCAGAACTTGTTTGCTTCTACAAGTTATAAATTAGACCAGTTTTGCATTTCTGTCTTTCATTTAGCTTCCGTGACAATGGGTTTAAATTTTTTATACCTTTATCAAACAGCTCAAATTCTTCTCATTTTGCTTATTATCTTATCAGAACTCAAATATAGAAGAGCTTCTTGAAAGGGAGCTTCCTCTTAAGTTTGTGGAGGTGGATGAGGAACAATCTAGACTTGTCCTCAGTAATCGCAAGGCCATTGCTGGCAACCAGGCACAGCTCGGAATTGGTTCAGTGGTTACTGGTTCTGTTCAAAGTCTGAAGCCATATGGTGCCTTCATTGACATTGGTGGAATTAATGGCCTCCTTCACGTTAGTCAGATCAGTCATGACCGTGTAACCGATATCTCAACTGTTCTTCAACCTGGTGACATATTAAAGGTAAAAACAATAGTGAGTAATGTAGAATTTTGGCAAGATTGGACATTAAAAGCTTTACAATTTGTTTAGGTGATGATCTTAAGTCATGACCGTGAGAGAGGTCGAGTAAGTCTTTCCACTAAGAAGTTAGAGCCCACACCTGGAGACATGATCCGCAATCCAAAGCTTGTCTTTGAGAAGGTATGTTATGAACAAGCTTCTTGAACCTTTTACTCATTATATACGTAAATTATAACGTGTGTTTGCAAATGCTTCAATTAAAAACTCCATTTATTTCCACTTTTAGCTATCTAATGCCATAGTTTGACATCGTATAGGAAGCTTAAAAGAGGTTTCCTTGTTTATTTTAGTTGTTGGAGATCATTTATACACACACATACAAGTAGATAACCCTTACTCTATGTTAGATTTTTGAGATTGAGTTAAGCCTAAATGCAAATTCTAAAATAGTATCAAAATTTATCTCAGTAATTTTTTAGAACTATTAGACCATCTGTTATCTGTTGAAATTGAGAGAGACTCTAATGTGAAAATATTCTGTAAAATGAACCCGTAGACTCAGCAGCTTATAGCTGTTTTGTCAGAGCAAGAGCAGTAAAAGATCTAACTACCTGTAACTGAGGTTACAGATACAGATACAGAATTAATTGGGCATAGGCTTGTCTTAGCTATAGGAGTAAAACTGCACTCTAAACTATTCGGCCATTATTAGATCATTAGAAGATACTCATTTAGTCATGCAAAGGAAGACAATTTTCACCTAATTCTAGAATTAAGTTTAGTGCATACACAAATTTCTAAGCTTTTTCCTTCGATTTGTGTTACATGTTTTAAATCTATTTATAAATCAATTTTCATTAGCTTTGGCATTTTTGAAGGGGAAGTCACTCACAATTCTGAACTTCTTTCGTTATATAGGCCGAGGACATGGCTCAAACGTTCAGACAGAGAATAGCCCAAGCAGAAGCTATGGCTCGTGCTGACATGCTTAGGTTCCAGCCTGAGGTATCTATGGGTTTATTATTTCTTCAAAATTCTGAATCTGGATAAAAAGGGAGAAACAGCAAATGTTTAAAGTGGGACTAATATTGAAAAACATAGCAAAGTCAGGTTCTTTCTGCAGCTGAAATATTGGAGTTTCTGTGACAAGAATAAAATGATTTAAAAATGGATCTTACATGACAAGGAAAGGAATTTCATAGTGCATTTGCATAAAAATGGAATTTGCTACTTCAGACATGTTTCTCATGCACTTACCTGACGTGAGATACGAACATATATCTGATTCCTGCCACAAGAAATTTATCTTGGGGTTTGGTATCTTCCTATAGCATCCATACATACATACTGGAGATATGGTAGATGCGCATTTCATGGACCTATGTCACTCATTATTCCATTTTGTTTCACAGAGTGGATTGACTCTCAGCGGTGATGGGATCCTGGGACAATTTACTTCAGACTTGCCCGAAGAGGGACTAGATCTGAGTGAGGTGCCACCAGCTGAAGAATCATGATTGAGAATTTCGAGGTTTTTTTTGTTACATTTTGTAATGGTGCTTGTAGCAATCAAATATTGTTGCCGAACGATGTATTGATGCAAATGTATTAATGAGTCAAATAAATAGAACTATTAATATTATCAATACACTCTGAAATGATTGTTCGCTAGAATATTCATCGTTCAAGTAACTTAGAGGAGTATTTATAATCATTGTTACACATCTACATAAATAGCAAACCGCACAAACGCTTACGTTGTCATAATAGGTTATTATAATTCCGGCACTGCTGTTGAGACAACAATGTTCATATTCCAGTTCTCCATTTGCTTTCTTCCCTATCTTTTTCTACCACGTTGAATACTTTAGATTTATGATAAAACAATAAGTACGTCAGATTTCAATATTCTTGAAGAGATCTCATATGCAGTTGTATAATGATTATCAAGGGCCAGTGGTAATCGGATTTATAATTAAAATAACAAATAACCAAAAAAATGGAAAAGTTGAAAAAGAAACAAAATATAATTGGAAAAAAAAATATCTTGCCTCAAAAGTCTAAACTATATAGATGAAATCCTCTAAAACAATAATGATATCTTACATTAAGTTTAACAGATTAGTGATGATCGAGTGTACGATTGTTAAACTTAATATTCACCTCAATCAAATTAATACAAATTTAATATTGTTAAACAGTACGTTAATATTTGTCAGGAATGAGAAATCTGTGCTTTCACTTTTCCTTCAAAACCCAATTTCCAGACTCACCACCCTCAAATGCAAAAGTACAAAATCTCCGGGTGGAGTTTTGCTTTTATGATCATAGAAAGTAATCAAGAAAACCCCTGCCAAAGTGTGTGAATTTCAAAAAAATAATTCACATTTTAGGTATGTACATTTAGATAAAGGACATAAATTGGCAATCAAGATTGAATAAGAATACAACTATATATATATACACACACACACACATACGTACAGTAGCACACATGATATTTTTATTCAGCTCTATCCATCCGATTATTTTCCATTTCCTGTTCAACTAATCGTCATCGGAGTCAATCTCTACCAAGCTTCAAACCTTAAGGATATCGTAAATTCCACTTCATACTTTTAACTTAAATCAAAGCCAGCATCGGAATTTATGGCATACAGTAGTTTGGTTTCCAATTGCTCCTTACTGCAACATTTTTGTCAGGGGAAATGATTTAGAAGAACCACCAGAAACTACTTCAACAAAAAATAATATGAAGCACAACGAGACAAGTCATGCAGAAACTCTCCCGAATCATAAATAATATTTTAAAAGCATATTTTTCTAAAAATTCCGTTATATTGTTTTTATCTCAATACATACTTTTCCAAAAAAAATAAAAAGAACATGAGGATGTTACAAATGCTCCCCTCATTCCTATCAAAATTCAAATCTACCAAAAATCAAAAATATTAATTCTAGTTAGAAAAGAATCTACAAAGGATCTATTTTTTACATGAAATGTATATCTCCATACCCTATATCTTGGAATTATTTTTTTGAAATAATTAAATATAGAACTCACTGCCTGTAGCGCCAATAATGACACATTTAAAAAATCTCGACCTATGCCCTGTGATGATCTTAACCCTGTTCTTTCTCAGAATAAATTGTTTCAAACATAATTCCAGTCAATTAGTGCTCGTTATTTCATATACTTTTCACAGACTAAACAGAATCTCTTAATTTTCGTTCAGAATTATCAATTCAAATATCGCCGATTCTGGTTGTTCTAAAAGTCTACAATTGTAACTACAGAAACAATTCTATGCCGGTCTGCAAAGGTAACCTAGCCTAGGACAAACCTTGTATAAGGCGGAAGCTTTAGTAGATTCATACAAGTAGCCGATGTCGGTAATCGATCAAGTGATTCCTCCGCAGCATTACTGGAAGCCCTACAACGAGAGACATTAGACAATTCTAATCTGTCATCCTTGTCTTCTAGATATGCTTAGTAATGCTAGAATTAAATATCAGAACATAATTGCTGGGGCAGCATTCACCTTTGTATGCAAAACAAAGGTTCAAGATTTCGAAAACCAAGCAATGGCCCACGAGAGCAACCAGTCACAAACCTGTAGAGATGATAAATTTATTATCCATATTGAGATCTGTCATATAAAAGGGCTACCGATTCATGTATATATGTATTACTTACTTCAAAAATTTCTTCCTGTTTTCCAATGAAAAGCCTTTAAGAACTTCCCAAAACATCTCGATAACATAATGCTCCTATCGTAAGAAACCACATGTTAGACTTCAATAGTGTCAACAAGAGCAATTCCTTTTAAGTCTAATGGGGTGCGTGGCCTCGTCATCAGAAAATTAATGATTGAGATTTGAGAGGTAAGACTCGGCAGTGTATTTAAACAGAAAAATGTAAAAATGTATGCTACAACATCCACAAACTTCTCATGTGGATCTTATTGAGTTAACATGTTATTTTGTTCCTTACTGACTAAAAGCACAAAAAAAGCCAGAAGGCTTACACTATTATAACCTCCTGCATAGTTGGTGTGCAGCCGTAGATCAACAATATCCAAGCTGTCAACTGAACCTGATATCAGAAGCTGTGGAAAACAATGATGTCAAGCAAGTTGGACTCCGATGAAACACAGAAGTGTAGGATAAAACTACTTAAACATCACGTCCAAACAAATGGCAATAATAAATACAGAAGTTTAGGATAAGATTTCGTTAACATTGTAATAACTAATGATCATTACGAACAAAATTACAACTTAAAATAAAATTCAGTTATGTGCCTTTCTTGGTTTTACAAGGTTGGATTATTACATATTCTGGTTGTTGAATACATCCTTAACCCCACCACAGGACCAATTATCAAAACCAATATAGTTAAAATCGCAATTTAGATGTGGAATTGTGCGATTCCACAATTTCGCACAACTCCATTTCAGATCCCATGCAAGATCACGACAGAGTGAGATCCTGCAGATTGTCCAGCAAGATCTTCCAATCGGTTGAATTGCTGTTTTTTGCATGTCTTGTCCATTCTACTTCCAGATGCTGGCTTGCCTTCTCAGGTCAATGGGTTTTGGGTTAAAACCCAAACGCAATTTAAAAAAAAAGCCACAACATAAAACAATCTCACACGTACTGTTCCACTACTTACCTACCACATAACGTAACTAAGAACATTACGTTTCTCCTTCTTGAATTTTGTCCACTAGGCAACATTGGAAACCACTAGCAGTCGCAGACTCAGACACGACACGGCAGTGTTTTACTTTCGCATCTCCTCCTTGTTTGTAACAACATACATAACTCCTTGTTCACTTTTGCACATCTTTCACATGTCATTTTTATCTCTTTTGCTTTTGCCTCTTCTTTTCTTAACTTAAATTGATTTTACAAACCAAAATGCACAAGCACAATTATAATGGCTTCGGGAGTTGGGGCTTCTAACCCTCTCCCTCTAGTGATGTAGCCATTGCTTCTATCAATGATGACAGTTCCTCCTCACAAAATGTTCGCTCTAAGAAAGTGGAATAAATGCTTCAGGTAGTAGACCAGACTCGGCTTGGAAGATGGAAGAATATGCATTGATGAAGATTCAAGAAAAATTCAAATCAAATTTTTCCAAAAAAGGGGACTTTAATTCTTGAAGCACCATTGGGCGGGAACTCAAAACGATGTAATTTCGTGCATTGATGAGTGGATTATGGAAAATGTTGAAGGAGACAATGACAAACGTATGTTTAAGTGATGATCCAAATTCAAATGAAGATGATGAGCACTTAGTGAAGGTCGAGGCCAAGGTGGTTGGAAAATGGATTCTTGCCATCGCACCTCTAGAGGAGGATGTTTGTATTGATGTGCTTTGTGAAGGAAATGGAGCTAATGAAGATCTTGAGTTTTGGTTTTAATATGAAAGAGTTAATAATATGTCTACTGTTTAGGGTTTAGCCATCTAGGTGTTCTTTGTCTTGGACTTCTAGAGGTGTTTGTTACTAAAAAATTATGACTTTCGACATGCTTTCTTTCTTACGGTTTACTATGAACAGTTTGATGACACATTAACAATGTGATTGACTTTGTTCCAATTATTTGTTGTTTTCATAGCTGTATATAAACACACACACACGATTTTGTTGTTCATATTTTTGTAAAAAGTAGAATTTACAATCAGTGGTCCCATGAATTATAATATGATGAGCCCTTTATGATCCTAACCATAATCTCGATTTTGACTACCTTGATCAAAACCAAGAATACAGTGGGAAAAGGGAACGACACAGCTTTCAAGACCCAAAATTGAACAGGATTATTAGAAAAAACCTGAAGTTCATGTTCATTAAACATATCAATCCAATCCTTCTGAATAAGTCGCTCAAATCCCCTCAAGAAATGCGAACTCTGTTGGCGTATCTGAAAGCACAATTATTTTATTATTTAATTGCAATATGGAATGATTAGTAGTACAAGATGCAATATAATTACTTTTTTCAAAAGAATTTTACCTGAAAATTCAAGCGGTGATTGGCTACAAGATGAATAAAAGTAATAACATTCTCATTAGTGACACGTAGGTTCCTTCCCCTAGGAAGCAGTTCCTCCTCTGTTTGTTCTCCATATTCATTATTTACTATAACAAAGTATAGTTCCAAGTCCGAAATGTCTCCCTTATAATGCTGTTAGTCAAACAGATTAGAAGGGCAATATTGGGTCAATAAGAAAATATCAGACGTCCTACAGAAAAAATATATCATCTGGACAAATTACAGATCACATCAAGCCTAAAACCCAAAGCCCATACATGAATACTGTTTAACTAGCATAGTTTGTATTTCAAATAACTTCACAGTTGTATATTTTATTAATAAAAAACTACTAAGTTCATATTAGACTTTTACCAGCCTAAATTACAGAACAAAGAAATCAATATTTAGAAAAGGAATTATTTGAGTAAATAAAGTCAGAATATTAAACTAGACGATGAAGTGTATATTTTTTTGCTATTTACCCGTATTATTTGTAATGGAAAGACTAAGAGTTACCTTAAGCCTCTGTTTGGATCCATTGATGTACTGTTAATGGAGAAAAGGACACACAGATTCATGGCTTACTATTCATGTTTGTATGAGTGCAAAAACAGCGGAATTGTGAAGATGGAAAGCAGAGGGGGATGGAAATGCCCCCTCGTGATTGTAATGAAAAGAGTGGAACGACTGGTAGCATGTTGTGTTTCACAACTTTGGCCATATCCTTCCAACACAGAATCATGACCCTTTTTGGGTTTGTTTATGTGCATGAAGAAAAATTGTAGTGCATTGCAGTTATAGGACATTGGAAAATCACCAGTATATACTGCTGGTTTATAGTCGATTATGTCATCACACATAATCAATGTCTAAAGACATAATAATGTTTTGAAACCCAAGGACAATCAATAAAAATGAATCATTAGTCTAGTCCGGTGGCTATGTTTGTCAACAACTACACATGCATATTTATTGTATTTTTTTGAAAATGCATTCCAAACAATAATATAATATAGAAAAAAATTTAAATCAGCTGGTTGCATTAATCTGAGATATTTAATTCATCTAATTTAAATGAGTTTATTCTTGTAAAATATATATTTAATTTCAAAAACTAAATAATGTTTAAAAATATTATTTCCATTACATAAATTAATTATTTCTATTTTATTATTTTTCAAATTTAATTTATACTCATTCTTATTAAAATACAAACAAGGGCATTTTTGTAATCTGTTATGTTTAAAATTAATTTATTTTTTTGCTTCCACATCAATCACACATAGTACAAACTTTCTACTCATTTTCACTCTCTTTCCCTCAATCCAAACAACTTCATTTTCCACCATTTTTTCCTTCCTTTCTTTCTTTTTCCACTCCCCTTTTAATCCAAACAAAGCATAATACTAAGATAGATGCAAGTATATGAAAGTAACAGAGACTGAAGTGCCATTACCTTGAGAAAAATGAGATGGCGATATAATTCGGGATCCAAGGAGGGCAAATCATTCAAATAGTTGTACCTGGTACAAGGAAACTAAAGGTGTAAGAAAGCGTGAAATAGATAATCCTATTATAAGCATGCAGTCCCTACTTAACACAATCTACTACTACCTTTGTTCCTCTTTTAGTATCTTCTTTAAGGCTGTGGCACATGAACTAGTATAATTAATGTTTTCACTTTTATAAAAGAATTATTCAACTTCTTATTATACACTTTATCTATCTTATTTATGTAATTTATTCGTTCCAATTTCTTGAGAAATGATCAAATAATTAGAAATTAGGTGTGAAAGTAAGGTTACAATTGGAAAAATATTATCTTGAACATTTCAAGTGTAAATTAAAACTACAGTTGAAAAGGAATAGAGTTTGTAAAAGGACTTCAACATATTCAGAGACAACTCAATTGCTACTAACACCACCTTGGCAATATTTTATATATGCCTTTTTTACCTAAAATATCTATTTAATCCATGAGAAATATTTTAATAAAGGGGAAAACGAGCAATAACTTTCTTACTTCATACAAATAATTTAATTGCTAAGATCTAGGTTCAAATTTAAAGTTAAACTTCTTGCAAGTTTGTTGGATTTTTTTGTAAGATCCAGTGATACCCCTATATTAACTGGAAGTGCACAAGGTTAATTGAAATCCAGAAATACAATTTATCCGTCTACAGCTATAAAAGTTATGAAGTCAATTTGTGAATCTCATACTAGTGAAAGCAGTTGTAAGCATGAAAAATAATGTATGAAAATCCAAGATTTGAGCACTTAAACTAATTCAATTTAAATGAACAAACTACCTAAAGCAGAGCAAGAGACTCCTTGAGTCTTACTTTCGTTTCAATTTGCTCAAAAAGAATGTAGCAAATGGTATATCAACCAGAATCCCTTCAAACATAGCCTGCAGACGCAAGTAGTAACAGTGAAGCAAAGTTCCAATTAAGTGCAGGCAGTACAGTTATAGGAGGAGAGATACCGCTCAAACATGACAAAAAAGATAAAATAGCACTTTGAAGTAAATTCAGGCATCTAATGCAAAGGCCTAGTTTATTAGAAGAGAGAAATTAAAAAGGGAATGTAGAGGAGAGGGGATACCTTTGCAAGAAGAGTACCAAGGAAGTGGAAAAATTGGAAATGTTGTTCATGTATCATTCCCGATCCAGGATTAGGATAAAGCACGTGATCTGCTGTTTCCTAGATGCATTGGCAATCAGCACGGCAAGAGTCAGTAAATCACAAGGAACAAAAAGGATAACAAGAGCAGGATTACAAAATGAAGTAACTTTTTATCACTCCACCTATCATCCAATTGCATCCATATTCACAGTCACTAATACTTCAATAACCTTGATTCTTTAATGCGGTCAAACTATATACATAGTAGAAAATAATCTTCAAGTTAAATAAAGACAAAAGCACAAAATTTCTGACCTTAAATAATCCATACTGCACATCAAAGGCAGCACGTGTGATGTTCTCCATGAAATCTTTGAATATTCCACCGCCATCAATTCCGGCCTCTTCAACTCCAAATTCATTGACAAAAGTCACCCGGATCTGCAAAGCAGCAAAAAGGAATCGCTCTCACATAAAAGGAGGACTTACAAGATCCCACAGAAAATAGGGAATGAATAACAAATAAGGAAATATGCCTTAGAAAAGAACATACCAATCCTCGAAGACTATCTTCTGTCAATTGACTCATTTGATTATAAGCATCTTCCAAAATATGGTCTCGTTTTATTCTGAACCGATTCCTACTAAATACAGCCTGAGATCCATGCCTTTGCCTAACAGCAGCTAGTTGAGACTAATGAAACAATAAATACACTAAAGTCACTGTAAAGTGCAAATCATCCAGCGACATATTATGATACAGGAACTTCAAAACCTTGCTTGCAGTTGCAGCTATCTATTGTAAATAGATAATACAAGGATAACCAGAAATCAAATCAAAGTCAAAAAAGAGTTTCTTACAGAGTATATTTTAACCCTGCTCGTAAATGGTATCAAGAAAGGGGCCTGTTTCAATATTTCATTTGCTCGTGTATTTTCTATTAAAGCCTGTGGAAAAAGGATTATATATTATACAAATAGAAATTCCAGTTTCCATCATATAACCATAAACAATGAAAGAGAGAATACCTGAGAGATAAATAGGTCATTCACACCATCAGCATGGAAGTTACTGTGGGATGTAAACTGCCGCCTATTGTTCCAATCTTGCAGCTATGGAAGACATTCAGAATGCAAGTTAGAACAATTCTTATGGTTATTGGTGACATTTCATATGCATGCCTCTTAAAAACAGACAGCAGGATCTTTAATACACAAAGTGGGGACAGTAAAGACTTGTTTTCAAATATTTATTCAAAAAATAGGGGAAAAAAGAACACAAGGTGAAAAAGAAAGTGACACTTTTGGAAAACATTCTCAAACCAACAGACCCAAAGAAAACTGGAAAGCTTTGGTATCTCTTTTTCTTGTGTTGATAGAAGAAAAAAATGTCATTAGTAATAGTGAGAATGGAGAAAAGGGCAACAATATAACAAAAGAGAAGATAAGTATCCCCCAAAATAGAATGAGGAAGAAACAAAAAAAAATGAAAAAAGATAAAATAACATTGTCCAGTCTCTCTGTTTGCAAATAAGACAGAAAATCCTGCCAAACACTCTTGAGCATAGAATAGAAAAGCCATAATACAAACCAATCCTAAAGCCAAACCCTAAGAGACGCCCTTGTGATATAGATATCACTTTTTCTGCTTCCAAGCAAAATGTAACAGGGACCATGATATAAGATACACGACATATGAGCTGTTTCTACCTGGGAGAGAAGCTCGGATACCGCAATGCTAACCCTCTGTTGAATGGCCTGAACAAACTGCCCCTTTCTAGCTGAACTAATCGGAACTGATTTTACTGAATTAGCAGATGTAGTATGATTCACCCACAGTAGCTGCCACAGAACCTGTGGAAACAGAAAAACTATCCAGAATTAATTGCAATTGCAAAGGTCACATCTGTATCTAGAGCTTTTGTAGAAAACATGTTTGCAATATGTTCTGGTCAATGCCACCAATATATAAAAAATACAGCATACTATATTTAGGTTTAACTCAACCAATGTTGTCAAACTCAAGAGTATACTCATGAACTAACACAATGTTGTGAGTTTTGGTGACCAAGCACGCAAACTTGGTGGTGGCATGGAGATTTCACAAATAGTTGCCAGATCGTGATCTTGCCTGCAAAATTGGAGGATCTTGGGTCACGTCAATCCTAAATGGAGCCTGTGTGGACTTGGTTTTTTCAACCCAAAACAAGTAACCCAAGTTGTATTTGGGCTTTCTGGGTCAGGTTCATTGACTCAACTTAAAATTTATCAAACACAGCCCCATTTCCCCAAGGATTTGCCAATGCAAACGATAACCATTTTGCCATCTGAACTATCGCAACCCCAATGAGCTCAATCACTTTCCTATTGCCATTGCAGGTCATCTTCAAGCATCATATCACTGTCTCCAACCCTCCCATCACCATCATCGTCCTTGTCCAAGCTCCCATTATTGTTGTTGATGCTCATGTGACCATGTCATCCCAAATTGTCAAGGGTGCACAGCATCAAGATAGCTGGCTTTTGGTAGTTGTTGGAAATGTTCTGATTTGATATTTCTTAGGGTTTAGGGTTTAAAGTTTCTTCTTAGTATTATGTTATGTCCTTCATTTATTAGTCATTATGAGTTATTTTATGACTTATGAACCAATTTTGAGACATGGTATGTATTGGATCTAAATATTTATGATTATGAGTTATTTTTCTTGTTTATATTATTTTTAATGTATGTGTATGTCTATAAGATTTTCTTATTGCATAACTCTTTTGAGTCAAGTTACGATTTTTTTATTCCCCTTCCAATCCTCTTGCGATCCTCAAGTTTGACAACATTGAACTCAACTACTTCATTCATTAATGTAATATCTTGTCCTATTCAACCACAAAACTGTCATGAATTTCCCTACAAAAATAGGCCATAAAAAAATCTACCTGTCTCAATATAATGATGAGGGTCCTAATATCATCCAGTGATAGCGGTTTCTCCTGCTCATAGAATTCTTCATTATCAACAATCATAAGCATGTGCCTGATGATAAGAGAAAAATAGGTTATGGTATAATGATTTAGATCACAAAATAATATTGTTGAATAATAATGTTTCGTGAATTGCTCGAGTTAGAAAGAACTCATAAGGCTGTATATTTTACATTGATTCAAGAGTTAAACACATATAAGTACAACAAAGGCAATAAATACAAAACTAATGAATTTGTAAAATCATGTAACCTCCTTTGACATTAAATGCTAGTCATAGACCCATTTCCAACAAATATATTCAAAATAAAATAAGTTAGGAAAAAAACTCAAGGTGAGCAGGGGGGAATTTCAATGTCTCGCAACAAGCATTTATTAAGACAATGGCACAAAAAGTTTTACTTGTAGAGAGGATAGACTACACTAGACTCAACAAGAGTATCATAGAAAATGGCGATATTGACTTGATCAGATAAAGACGCATTAGGAGAAGGAGACTTAAAATATAAGGAAGACTCAATGAAGGTGACATCCTAAAACGAAATATCGGTTAAGAGAGCGAGAGAAACATTTATACCTTCTTTGTGATTTAGTGAATCCTAAAAAACACATTTGTGTGACCTAGCAGAGAATTTATCAAGACCAAGACTATAATTGAGAACAAATCATGTGGACCCAAGGACTTTAGGAGGTAAAGGATGGAGAGGCTCAAGAGGAAATAAAATAGACTAAGTAATTTTGTTATCTATAATCGATGATGGCATGCGATTAATGAGATAACACGCACTAAAAACAACAACACCCCAAAAACATTGAGGAACCTTACCATGGATTAAAATTAGGTGAGTTGTTTCAAGGAGATGTCTATTCTTGCGCTTAGCAACCCCGTTTGTTGAGGCGTACAAGCACATAAGGTTTGATGAAGTATGTCATGAGAAGCCATAAAATTTAGAAAAGAAAGAGAAAGATACTCACAAGGCATTATCACTACGCAAAATTAAAACAGTAACTCCAAATTGATTTTTAATTTGATTGTAAAAAGTTTGAAGAATAGAAAACAACTCAGAACGATTTTTCATTAAAAAGAACCACATACATCTTGAATAATCAATAATAAAAGTAATAAAATACTGAAATCCTAAATTGGACATAACACGACTTGATCCCTAAATGTTAGAGTGAACTAAGACAAAAAGAGACGTACCACATTGAAACGCTACTAGGAAAAGAACTACAACTGTGTTTTCTTAATTGACATGACTCACAAGACAAACTCAATAACTTGGACAAATTTCGAACAAGCTTCTGCATCTTGACAAAACTAGGATAACCTAGCCAAGCATGAATGATAGATGGAGAATTCATTACAGTGCCAACATGTGCAAATGTTCACATAAAGACCATGAAATTCACATCCAATGCCAATCATTTGTCCCGAACTCTCATTGTATAAACAAATAGAATCTTTGGTAAAAGAAATAATACAATCAAGGGAACAAATGAGACAACTACTAGATAATAAGTTAAATGGAGATCAAGGTACATAAAGAACATTATCAATAGATAAAGAACGAAGAAGATGAATAGTACCAGCACAACACCATTTGATGAGACACTAGAATCATTGGCCATGAGAACATAAGGTAAATAACCTAAAGTAGACAGAGAAGAGAAAAACATATCTATTACCAGTAATGTGAAATATGGCACCTAAGTCTAGAACCCAAGGGCTAAGAGAATTGGAGTGAGGCCAGCAAAAGATGTACTTGTGTGTACAACAAAAGCAATGGAACTAGAATTATGACGATCTTCATATCATTTGAGAAATTCATTGAAAATGGCAGGTTGTCCTAAGGTATCAGATGAAGTAGAACCCAAAGTAGATGGTTGAGAAGGACCAATTTGGACGACTACGGTAGACCGAGGAGGACGACCATGTAAGACACAACACCTATCAATTTTGTGGCTTAGCTTATGACAATGTTCACACTTGTGACACCTTTTGCCCAGCTTGCGAGGGAGATTGTGATCATCACTCTAAAATACCAAAGCAGAAGAGTCATTAACGATGACAAATGCAAGGTATATCAATGGTTGGCTTACCTGGCACACGCAAAAGGGGAAAGTAAAATTAGGCATAACTGGGGATCCCAAAGTCTAATCACGGACATGCGAATAATCATCAAGAAGTCTATGTATAGCCAATAACATGAAAAACTTTGGTCGTTGCTAGAGTTCTTAAGGAGTGGAGACAGGAGGCAATAACTCATTAGAACATGAACTTTACCCAAATATTTAGCTATTGTACTATCAAGACGTCTGGGAGCAACAATATTGAGGAAATTTTGGCAAACACTATAAAGACGTTAAGTATCATTGGTGTACAATAATTTGACCCTATTCCCAAACTTTTGAACATGTCTCAACAACACAATATTTATTTTAAAAATGAGTGATAGTAGACTTGAGAACAATGCATAATTGAGCATCAATTTTCAACCAACGAAAATCCTCATTTTTAGCAATAGTGGTCACACTCTGGGTAAGATGATCAACATAACTATGACTCTTAAGCCATAATTTAATGTCGATGCCCAAGTATTATAATTAGAGTCATCCAATTTGTCAATAGACAAATGCACATTAACATAATTAGTATATATGGATGGATCAGCATAGTGGTAGAATAAGAGGCCATAGATGAAAGGAGAGAAACCCCTAAAAAACAAATGAACTCCGATCAGAATGACAAGGACAGTTCCAGAATGAGAACGGAAAGGCAATCCAAAAGTTGGTGATTGTGGCTAGAAACAGGGTCAGACGCACAGCCAAACACAGCAAAAAGCGTGGCGGTGACAAGGCTTGGAGAGGCGCGTGAGGGCGTGTTGGAGCTCCGCTCATCGTGATCTTTGCCGCATGGTGGTCGCTTGGCCGGGACAATCTTAACTGAGGTGTCACCAAGCCAAACAGCGGTGGCAGCAGAAAAAGGGCTCCGGTGAATAGTGGATTCACCAAGAAGGCAAGGATTTTACCCTAGTTCTAGATACCATGTGAAAATAAAGTAAAAAGAGGCATACGATTAATCCCCTTGTGTATATTTAGGACATAGGGTTATGTATTTATAGATAAGAAAAATTCAAAATGTATGGGCTAAGCCCATTACATCTAACAATATTCAAAATAAAAATAAAGGTTGGAAAAGAAACTCATGGTGAGCAGAGGGAAAATTTTCATGTCTCGCAACAAGCATTTATTAAGAGAATGGCATAAAACGTTTTACTTGTAGACAGGACAGAATACAGCCAGAGGTAACAGCCAGCCAGGTGCATCATTTGAGGGGTGTGATGACCATTTTTGGTTCTCATGACACTTCTTCATAAAATTCCAAAGCGTAACAACAAGTTCAGTTCTGTAAGCAAGCACAGTCATAATCCGTTCAAGTGGCAGCTTGCTGAAGGTAACATGCAAAAACCCACAAACCGCATCAACAGCAGTAACTTCTCTATCTTTGGGTCCATAATTTGAATCATTGACAGATGAAATCTCTTTAAATAGTATGTTTGTCTGCACATGTCAAAAAATAAAAATCTTGATTAAATTTCAAAATAAATGTCACTGAAATTTCTAATCAAAAGGGATCCTAGATACAAGTGCATTGACAAGAAGGCATACCAGTTGTAGAAGGAAGCGAGGATTTATGGCATTATTAATTTGCTGCTCCAATTTCCTATCTAAAGTTATTTCCATGAATTCATCTCCAGTCATATCATCTTCAGCGCTCATAGAACCTGAAATTCCCACTCTAGAACTTTAGAATTTTGAACAGATTGAACCTATCCCCAAAAAGCTAACTGGAGAGGGGAGGTTTGAAAATTCATTATAAGGAGTATTTCCCTGTTATTCATTTTAACAGCATATTATTTTATCAAAAAATAATAAATGATGGTACTCTTTAATAAAGAAGTAAAATCTTCAACTAAAAAATTGATCATACAATAGGAAAGCATAGTTTCTCTACCATTGAAAGTTTTCACAGATGGGAGTGCCTCCAGCAAAAGTGTAGTGACAGCCGCAAGGTCTATTGCCTGAAAGGGATCAAACATGGGTCAACTTCAAAACTGAGTAATGTTATTAAGCACAAGTTTCAAAGTCAATTGCATGACAGCATTGAATAATTTAAATGGTCATCCATGCAAGAAAAAGATTCACTTTCAAAGGAAATCTAAAGAAAACAATTTATCTAAAATGCTCTAGAAATGAAAGTGTTTGCCCATTACCCTAAATTCGTTAGAAGTGCATTAGCAAACTTGGTACCAATTAGAATATCAGTCAACTTTAGTTATTAAATTATGCTTACAGTTAACATATAGTACACTAACTATTTTCTGCAATTAGACCTTGATTAGCCCATGTACTAAATGCACTCATACTCATGCTACGTATAAGATGGTCTAAGTGTAATCAATGCACATGCAATTTTTTATCATCAGTTAATATTTCTGTAAGAATAAAAGAACAGTTCAAACTTCCATTATTTATTGAATATGCAGAACCTTGTGAGCCTTACCTACCAAACCTGTAAATCTCAACCACCCCGTCTCTAAGGTAGATCAACAGTTAGAGGGAAAAAATATTTGGAATTCTAACCAATGAGAAGAAAATAAGAGTCAGCACAGATTGGAAGAAAGGATGTCAATACTGTTCATTTAGCACTTCTCTGCTTTGAGTTCTACTAGAATATTAGCATGAAGCCTTGACATGAACGAGCATGAGTTCTATACTTTTATTTCTGTAACGTAATGCATACCAACACTGAACAGAAAAATACTCTGTTTATAACTAAATGATTCTTTTGAGATACTTACAAATTGACATTGACTAGAAAATAACTCTTTTTGCCTAATTTCCCAAATTTCTGTAACAAGTATCCTATCTATATATATAGCCTGTTTGGCCACATTTATAAGTGGCAGAAAAGAAAATCAAGTTATCAGGATATGAAAAGACAGCTTTTGTAATAATTATGAATCTGAATGTTGTGCAAAAGGCAATACACGATGTGGGCTCCTACAGGATGTAAAAAGTCACTGACATTTGATAAATTGTAAGAACTTTGTTCCCGCTACCAACCAAAAACATTTAGCAGAAGGTTAATGGCCCATGATTGCACGAGACAAATGAAGGGATACCTCCGTCATCTTACAAAATGTAAAACAATTTGACTCTTTCTTGTCTACTCTTTAATAGAAGTTATGTAATATGAACCTAAAAAAACAGAAGATATGTAATGCACTCCTTGTAACTCTCTTCTATGACATAATAAAACCACTTTTATGTAATAAAAGAACTGAAAGCAAAATCTAGTAGACATCATCAGATAAAAGTAAATAGAATTAAAAAATCAAAGTTCCTAATGCATATCCACCATGAGATCAATCGCTCACATTGATAAGTCAAAAAGGGAGATGAATGAGGCAAGTTATAGCAGATGGTATACTGCAAGGTCCTTACCATATCAAATGAACAGAGAGGATGAGACAAAGCAATTCCAGCAGTTTCTAATACATTTCCAAGCATACATGCATGGCTAGGAAATTCATTTGATATATCCTTAGGTAGCAAATTGATCAGATTTTGCCCAAACTTTGCCATTTGATGAATGTAAAATTGGCTCAGGTCCTCTGCCGCAAAAATCTGTGTACTAATTCAAACATATTACAAGACTTGCCAAAATTTACATATATAATATCTTTAGAGCTGGCAAAATTTTCCTTTAACATTTATGAAAAGGATAGACGTCCTTGATGACTAATACATTTCTTAAGCTTCCACTTATTACAAAGGACAGGCACTCCATCAAATAGAATGAATGGAAAGCGTACCTCTTGTAAATTAGGGAAAAGATGCCACAAAAAAGGAATTGTGATGATCTGAGAAGCAAAACTATATCTTGGATTAATATGTGAACAGATGCATGGCTTCTGACCAGCGTGACGTACTACAGCCATAAGCACACGCTCCAATGATGAACCCTTGCAGGTAGAAAAACAATTTTCTGCATTATCCTACAGGGAATCACCGTGAAGTTTAACCATTTGGCAGGTGAATAATATAATACATGATCTGAAATAACAAAACTAGAAAGTATAACAAACAATATGGCATTGGATATTTAATCAATTAGCCTAGTTTCTTCTTCTGGTGAGGTAGAATGCCCCCAATCAAGATCTAGAAGGGGAAGAGGGAAATTGGTTAGGGGTGCACTGCCGGCTTCTGGTAATAATCAATAAATGTTACTTAAGGTAGATGCTGATTCAGGAGAAATATTTTTGATAAGCTAAAATAGGCTATTGTAATTAATTACAAGTGAGTTGTAGGAAGATTCTAGAGATCTCTTTGTAATGATTACTTTAGAGTTAAAGTTCTCTATATATAGAGGCTAATGTACTGTTTCATTGAATTAATTCAATAAAATATTTCCTCTCATACAGTTTAATCTTTTTCAAGTGTAGATATTAAGAATACTACAAAAAACACAATAGAAATAAAGGAATAAGAAATATCGACAGCTTTGCCGCATATTTAGAAATGGGCATTGTCCTTGCTGCTTTTCTTTCATGAGAATATTGCAAATTCCCCCAACTTTATTAGCTTTTTCTTTAAAACACATAACTGTAAATGCAAAAAGCTCAGAGAAGCACGCATTTTGAAGAAATTTTTCTTAAAGATAAATGTGTTCTTGTCAGATCACGCATTTAGAAAACAAGAATCTTTTTCATCCACAAAAAAAAACACGGAGGAAGAAGAGTTAACCCAAATGATTATTTTCCCTCGCTCACTCGCATATTTCTCAAATACCTATCAAATTATGAATTAACTAACTTGATTCTGAAAAAAATTACCTTCCCTGTAAGAATGATCTCTCTGAGTAGGCCAAGTGCATTGTTTTGAAAAAGATATTCTAGTATCTTACAGCTCCATGGCAATTTGGAATCAATTAACAGTACTAAAACCTCCAATAAAGGAACAGCTGATACATTCAATTCCTCAGGAGTCAACAAAAGCTGACCTTTTAGCTGATTTCTGTCCACATAAATAATAAATAAGCAACGTAGCAAAGAAACCCAAAAATACGAAGTAGCAAAAATAAAATACAAGGACTTTTTTCAGTTATTAAAAATAAACGGTACAGCAAGACAAAGACCAAAGGTAAGAAACAGTCCATGAAGATTACAACTTTTAGGTTAACTATTGAAATACTTGCGTAGCATCCGATGGCCATCAAGCCTAATGTTGAGTTCAGACACTTGCATATGTTCAATTCTAACCTCATGCTCCAACTATTCAGTCTTGAGAGAGAGAGGAGGATGTTAAAATGTCTCACAATTAGAGCTGGCTAATAAACCCACACCTGCAAGTATTGCCCCTATCCTGAATTTGATGGAGAATACCGGCATTGACGACATAAGTATGAATATGGGTAATACCTTATTTTTTTTAAATTATTAAAACATCTTTTGTTTATTAGGTAACCTAAAAAACTTATTTTCGTTGTTCTATTTGGTGTTTGGTTTCATTTCGTTTAAAGAACCCTTCTTTCGCCACATAATTTTTCATTCTCTCTCTCAACTATTTGACTCGTTCAATATCTAGTAAGTCCGCTCAAATTCTCAAGGTACTTTCTCTCTCTTTGCAACCTCAATTGCACATTTTCTCCTATGTGTGGTTTCATTCAAACGATGTATTGCCTTTCAAGCAATGTAAACCTCAATTTCATCGAATTAAATCATTTGATAGGGCACACATTTGATCATTTCTACTCCTTTTTAATATATTATTTTTTGTTTATTTTTTATCATGTGAGAGTCTAACTCTCAATTTTGAGTGGTTTATTAGATAACCTAAAAGAATTATCTTATTTTTTTCTCTTTGATTCTTAGTTTCATTTATTTGAAATCTTTTCTTTAGCTACACAATATTTTGTTCTCTTTATCAATGGTTTGATATGTTCAATATCTACCAAGTTTACTCGGATCCCAATGGTAATCCTTCTCAACATTTGCAACAATAATAGATGTTGTAGTCATGGAATTTCAATTATGTGTAATTGTGTACTCTTGTCTTCCTTGGTATTTGACATTAAAGAAAAGAAATTGTGTCTTTTGACATTGAATCCTTGATAATAACATGTTTTCTTTTCTGTAATTTTTATATTTTGTAAAACAATTATTTAATTAATATTTGGGACAATATGGGAGAGGGTACGAGTATACCTGCTGCTACTCAACGAGGATTGGGATGGGACACAAATTTCATACCAGACCATGATAGGGGCAGGGATGGGTATGAATTTTTAATTCAGAGACAGAGATGGGTAGACGGGTATAGTCAAACCCACAGTGTTGCCATCCCTATTCACATTGGCTAGTAATATACCTAAAATACTCCTTATAAGTCTTAGGCAATACTCCTCCTTTAGGCTAGCCTTGGGTTGACTTAAGCATGCCGATTTCTAATATAGAACAATCATTAAACAAATTACACCTCCTAGTCTAAATATTCACTAGCATGTATGTTTAAATTACAAATTTTAATTAAATTTATAAATAACTGAAATAAGATAAGAAATGAAATATATTAGGGCAAGAGAATGGCACCAGAAAAACAACAGTTAGATATTGTTGGGTAAAAAAATTAGAACTGTAACAGGAAAAAAGTTAGTTACTCTGAATTTGAATTGTAAGGTTTTTGGTGAAAAAGAAATAATTTATTCCATTTAAGGTCCTTGTATTTCTTGGAATTTTCACATCTAAATAAACTGAGTGATAGAAAACCTAACTCACAAGAGCTCCTTCTACATAAACTGAGTGATAGAAAAACTAACGCCCAGATATGAGCACTTGCATTTTGAGTTCTTCCGCTGTGTATTTTTAGTTCATTTTCTCAGTTTTCTTTTTCTTACCCAATGACCTAATCTTTAGATACTATACTCTTTGGAAGGTCCATTTTGAAGTCTAAAGAAATGTAATATAAATCAACAGCAGACCCCAACATATTTTGGGACATTTGCAATTATTAGGGAAAGAAATGTAATATAAACCACTTATGACCTTTTATTTAATGTCTTGTAAGTTTATAAGAGCTGGCTCACAACATAACATCTGAACCTCTGTTAACCAAGTGGCTTATAATCCAGTCCTTGCCACCGCTATTCTGCTAATACAGTTGAATTTCAACACAAGGTAGATGGACCAATGCATTGTCCATAATTCAAGTGTAAAGAGATCTTATGTGATGAGTAGTGCTAGATAAGTACTATAAATCATCCATGTGCCTGCACCTAATAGTCTAAGCTTCTGGGAGAGTCGGTTCACGACAAGTTAGAAATCAGTATGTTTTGACAAGCATCTATTATATTTGCTACAAAATAATGTGAAAATAAGCACAAAGTAGCCAAACAGTAATTAAGAGATAAAACTGATTTTGTTGTTAATACTAATAAAGCTGTTGTTAGTGCTTGTAGTCACAAACCACACCAACCACAATAGAGCAAAATTATTACATAATATGAATAAATTTGAGTTCATGGCACGTTGCCAGGTGCTTTAGCAATACAAAAAATACACAAAACAAAATACCATCAGAACCAATGTAACATGAACAGGAGAAAACCTCATCAGCAAAACAATATCATAAAAAGATATGAATTTTACAGTCCAACATGAAAGATAATGGAAAAAACAGATTGGATAATTTTAAAAAGCCATTCTGCTCAGAAAAATTGGATCAAATTATGGCAGGAAAACCAACCTATTCTGATGCAAAGCACGAATACAAGCCTGTACAAATCGCTTCACTCGGTAATTCACCAAAGCATGGGTGGAAGAGTAATCCACCCCTGCAAAAAGTTTCACAACGTCCCCTGTTGCAAATATTTTAGCTCTAAGTTTAGTAACAAACACTTAAGGGAAAAATATTGGAAGGAACGCAAGAATCTACAATATTTCAAATTGCTTTTCTTCCAGCAAGAACCAGACCTAACGATACTGGCATGGTTTTGTCAAACACTTCAATACCTATGTTTTTATGAGATCATACAAAGAAATCTATAAACTAGAATTCAACCTTTGTCAAAAGACAAGATCATATAGATATCACAATTTTTTCCTCAAAAGTACAATACAAAAAAAAAACTGTAAAATCCTGTCCATGAGAAATGGAAGGCTGATTTTGAATTACCATTATCCTGAACAAACCACCAAAGCAACCGGCATATTTGCACAAGAACTAAAAAATCATCAATATTGTCTGCCTTAAAGAAATAGAGGAACTGGCAGAGGAAATCAGAATCTGGACCAAAAGAATTCCTGAATGCACAGAAGATGGCATTCATTTGATTAGTAATGGTGCAATTTACAAGTAAGATTGTACCAAACTAAGCTGCATTATTAATTACTACAAAAGCTTATAATAAAGAAAATGAACAATATTCAACAAATAATTTGTAACTATAAAAAAAATTCACCTGTCCACATTCTGGCAATACTTCCCATAGGCTTCACAGAACTGCTCTCGTAACTTAGATTGTTCAGTTTTGACAGCTTTTCTTCCTCTGAAGCATTTCTGTAGCTATAATCAGTCAAAAATTTGCATGACACATGAAATATTTTGACTTCCACAAACATCATGTGACTTCCCAGCCGTAGGGACACATTGTATTCAATTACCACAGTACACACCACACATCAAAGTACAAACAGGCAGCCAAACTTCAGGAACTACTCAACATGCAATAATGCAATCTTGTTTTCACTTTTCATGTAGCAATGAATATACTAGTGATGCCCGGCATAAATCAACAAAAAATATTATACCAAAATTTCATGACATATGCGCACAAATTGAAAGTATTGAATTATTAAATTCCTGGAATCAAAACCTTGTAATTGAAATCTTGAGCAAACATCAAATAATTCATCATAAAGTCTTAATGGTGAGGAGGCAAAGTGAAATAGCAGGAAGTGGCGGGAATCAGGCTTGGAACTAGAATTTTGTACATAATTTCCCCATAAAATTGTTTTTTATCGAATTTGGTGTCCTGAATTTTCTTGGAACTTTCTCTTCCCCAAAAGCTTGAGTGACAGAGAAACTAGAGAAGTAAAGTCCTTTGTTCTTTCACTTAATTGCATAAATCTCTTTCGCAAGTCAAATAGTTAAATTGGAACTTGGATTCCTCTTATGTATTTAAATCCTTTTTCTTTATTTCTGACTCAATCTCCTGAATTTAGAGATTCAAACACATTTTGCAAGCCTGAAACACATTGTAAGGTCAAGTCATTCATTTTTACAACAAAGTAAAATAAAAAGAATAAACTGTTACAAATTAGTAATAAAATGCTCTTTCTCCTAATGACTGCCTCATGTGGAGGTCTAGTTAAAAAAAATTGTCTATTTATTCCTCCAATGTGAGGAAGCTAACTTGTCTAGCCTCATGAGACAGTGAACAATTTTGTTTGGGGTTTTTGGAGAACCAAAACTTGGTGCAATTTCTTATGAAACATTTTTAAAGGTTTTGACAAGAATAAGAAAACAATGATTTTATAGCAGTATGTTGTTTTTGCAGTTCTTTGCATGTAACAACTAACAGGTTGGAAATGAGTACTCAGAGATTCAAGGCTGTATTTTTTTTGTCCTTGCATCTATTATGGAACAGGATCGTGTTTATGGATTTTTCTTTAGTGCTGCACTCATAGTTATTTCAGTAAAGAAATGTATATCTTTGAAAAGAGACTCCAGAGCTTCATTTCAATTTTAGTTTGCCCTTTCCTTTTTGTTTTCCTTTTGAAGAGGTTTTCCGGCCCTCCCTCAGATGTGCTTTCTCTTCTTTCTCCTTGACAGTATTCTTTTTATCGAGAAAAACAATAACAATGATTAGGTCATCTGTGAATATGATAGCACAGTAAAACTAGCGAGAGAAGCTTGAATCCTTATTTATGTGCTTCCTTAATACCAAGGTACTATGACAAGTTTGCATACCTAGACACAGAGCCAGAATACCCATCATCACTTCTTGTATCATCACTTCTTGCTAAACTTATCCAACATGATGGAATTTGAAACAGCAGAGCGATACTTAACCAAATCGATTTAAATTGCAGGAGCTAGCTAAAGGTGGTCTTGGCTCCCCAAACTTTACTCTATAAATTTTGTAGTAAACACACCCACACACACATACATTCAGTTATATTTTGGCTCTCCAAAATTCTATTTCAAGTTTTTCGCTCCCAAAAATTATTTCAAGCTTTTTGCGACCCAAAATTTTCAATCAAGCTGCGTCACTGCCATCAAGCATTACAATGAGAAAGAGCAATATAGAAACAATGATATGCAACCAAATTGCAAGACTAAAAGCTAAAATCAACCAAATGCACTTAAACCTGAATTTTGAGTACAGCAGAGTTCTGCTGGCGCAACCACAAGCGCCGGTTCCTTTCAACTCGCGTCTGTTCTAGAAGGTTCTTACGGTCCCTTTCCTTTGAGCTGCGACCTCCCAAATCGACACGCTTCCGCGTAGAAGGATCGCCGCTGAAGAACATTGTTTACAGTATTTTCTTCTGCTCGATCAATTCATGCCCTAGTTGCCATCAAGACTAAGATCGCAGCACGCAAAACGCGTTTAATTTGCAATGGGAGCTCGCTTCAGTTGGAAGAAATGGTTTTAGCCCAAAAAGTTGCCCTATAAATGAACACTGGGAACCGTGTTCTTTGATGCAAGACGAGAGGAAAGTCTCAACAGTAATAATGAGAATTCTTAATCCAATAAACCTTTTAATTTAATCACTCCAAAGCAAAATAACAATAATAACAGCAGAGATTGAAGGGAATATCAGTGTTTGCGAATAGAAGAAGAACGCGTAATTTTCCTTAGCTTTTCTCGTGTTTCCCTCACTTTCCACGAATGCTGGGTAGGGAAAAAGACTACCAAGAAAGTTTTTTTTTCTTTCAGAAAATATTTATAATAACTATCACCAATGAATTTTTACACATATTGGCAACTTTAACTATTTTTATTATAAATGTGGATGAAATTTGTTACACAGAAAAAATAAATTCATTTTTTTATGCTACAGCATTTTTTGGAAAACTGTATTCACTGCAGTTTTTTGTTGGTGAGTAAAAAACACTTCATTCTCATCAACTTTGAGCAACTGGGAGAAGAGACACTCTAAATCATCTTGGATTTAATTATCTTAGAATTTTCTTCTTCAACCTCCATATCTTACCTTTTCTTTTACCTTCATATATTAATGTAAAAAATCGATTTTAATCTTTTCAAAAATTTTAAATAACCATAAATAAAAGATAACCTCACTTTTTAAATAATATCAGAAATTCTTTGATGTAGCGTTCCCAAATTTTTTTTTTTTTTATTTTATACTCCATTTCTATATAACAACATAATCAATTATTATAATATAATATAATATAATAATAATAAAATAAATAATAATAACATAAATACATTTATATAGTAAAAATAATATAAATGTATTTATATAACAATAATAAATAAATTAATAATATAAATGTAAACATTATAAAATAATAATAATTAAAATTTAAACAAGTAATAATATATATAAAAAAGTAATAACATTATAAATAATAATCTTAAAAAATAATTAAAATAAATTTTGAAATAATAATAATAATAGTAATAAAATCAGAAATTATAATAATAAATATAAATATAAATGAAAAAATTAATATTAATTAAAATAAATTTATTAAATAATAATATTAACAATAGTAAAAATTTATTTATTTTTATTTTATTTTATGAAAATTATAATATTATCTTTTTATTAATTAAAAAAATTATAATTTCATCACACTCATAATATAACTAAGAAACATTCTTAATTTTTCACTTTATATACCTCAATCTAAATAATCTCATTTTCTTAGCACCTTTCTCTTTGAATTCACTTTTTAATTTAAATAAAACATTAATTTTTAACAGTAATACATGGGCCTTCAATTACATGGTCCAGCAAATTTTAGGAAAATATTTCCTGCACCCTCATAATTTATTTCGGCACTCCACCTTAGGGAAGATTGTTGTTGGAGATGGTGTCGGCAAGTCTCCACTTTTTTCTTCTAAATTATATAATTTAAAAGTGTTTCAAATTCAACTATTTGAAATAAAATTTTGATATTCATTTTACTCAAAATTATATCTTAGAAAGGTAAATATGATTTTTTGATCAAATAATCCAAAATAAAAATAAATAAATAAAATGTTTAAGAAAAATGTTTTTATATTCTCAAATCCAAAGTAATATTTTTTATCTGAAATTTCCACATCAATCAATCTAAAAGTATAATTATAAAATTTAAATTTAACCATTTGAAATACATTTCTTCATTTATGAATTGATCAATTATATAAAGTTTTATTTTAATCAAACATTCATATTGTTTTTATCCAAAAATATACTATGTTAAGGTGATTATAGATAAAATTGTCCATCTTGTTATCATCATTTTTTTCCCTGCCATCCCTTTTGTTATCGTTTTTTTCTCACCACTATATTTTATATATATTGTCTTATGAATGGACTCAAAGAAAGATTTATTCACGATTGTATAATTAAAAAGACTCTTTAATTACATAAATCTAAAACTTCTTTTATTAAAAAAAATTACTTTTAGATTATGCAAGTTATAAGTTTTTTTTCTTGCAAAAATATAACTTATAACTTTTTTTTATGTAGAAAATCACTTCCAAATTTAATAATTTAAAAGTCATTTTTTCATAAACCGAAAGGACAAAATAAGATTTTTTCTATTGATAGAATGTCCAATAAAATTATAGGGTGCAGAAAGAAATTACATCTTTATTAATTTATCAAAGGCCCTATTGGGTGAGGAAGTAAAAGTCGAAATTCTTACATTAAATTGGACAATTTCTTCCTCCACCTCCATATTTTATTCCCACACTTCCATAAATATTTTAATTCCAAAATTACCCTTAGACAAAATTTGAATACTATTTTAAAATTCAAATACAATTTTGTATTCCAAATTGTTGAAAATTTATTTTTTGAGTTCAAAAATACATTATGAACTCTATAATACAATTTTGTATACTAAATTTTAAAATTTTGAATCCAAAAAATACCTCCAAACTATAGAATTTGAAAAAAAAAAAGTTGTATTATAAATTATAGAATTTGAAACGAATTTTCAAACCCATAAAATATCTTCTAAATGTATTATGAATTTTAAAGTTCATAAGGTATTTTTTAACCTAAAAAATACATTATAAAATTTAAAATTTAGAATAGAATATTATATTCTCAATTCTAAAGTTTGAAAGACATTTTCAAAATCCAAAAAATATCTTTTAAATTTTAAAATTTGAAAAGAAAAAATATATTCTAGAATTCAAAATTTTAGGTTTCATAAAAAAAAAAAAAAAGACGGATGTTAATAAAAAAAGATAAATTTACCATTTCACATCTTGAATAGAGATGAGAAAGAAAGCATGGAGGTGCAGGAAGAAATTGCCTTAAATTGTA
Organism: Phaseolus lunatus; assembly: GCA_013389735.1. NCBI lineage: Eukaryota > Viridiplantae > Streptophyta > Magnoliopsida > Fabales > Fabaceae > Phaseolus > Phaseolus lunatus. The sequence continues at coordinate 23,123,078 of CM023859.1, read as the reverse complement.
GACAATAGTATAGTGTAGAAAACACAAATAAAGCTAAATGGGTCCTGAAGCTAAATTCAATTGAAATTCTATCTATGCTAGTTCTGTTAGTAAATGTATGAATGTAGTTTATTTTTATAAAAAAACTCATAGTTTTTAGTAATTCGTTAAATTTTAACTACTAATAAAGAATGTATTTGAAATAACATGGTGTTCGTATTTCTCTGACAGTTATATGGTTAAATAAGCATTTAGCTGTGGTAGAATTCAAAATTTGGTTCCTAATAAAAAAGCTGATAATTTTTTATCTTGTTTATTTTTGTTGTCCGTAATTAGTCTTATACGGGTTAAATTTGTTCTCCTTTTCCCCAATTAAAAAAAAAATTATAAAAACTAAAACTTAAATTTAAACTTGGTATAACAAACCCCTTTAACTGTATTTATTTATTTATTTTGCTTAGGTAAAGTATTTGGTGTTACTGAAAAATATGCGATACAAAATAATAAGTATTGAGCAACACAACACTAACACAACACTAACTGGAAAATAAATTATAATTTATAGCTACCATGCTTACCTAGCTGACTCACTAAACCTTATAAGAATGCAATATTTTGTTATTTCACCATTTTAATTTGGACCTTTTGACCCTTTTCGACCACGCAAATTCTTTTGACTTAGTTTAGCCTTATCTATTTCCCTTAAAAAGAGGTCTTCTACTTGAATGTTAAAAATTGACAGCTTTCAGATACTTTCAATGTTTTATCAAGTACATGAAAACGTTTCGTATAACTTTCTATGACGAATTTAAGGGTAGAATTAGAGGTCTATATTTAATCAAAATGAGTAAAATCAATATTGTATAAAGAGAAAAAAAAAACTTTCTTCAATTATGTTTTATATAATTATTTACGTGCAAAATCAAAATCAAACACAAATCTTAAATTTGGATGTTATATATTACAAAGTAGAGAAGAAGACACGTTAAAGAAAAACTAATAATTAAAAATAATAAGTATAAAATTGAGAAAAAAAATAAATTTGAAATCCTCGTAAAATTAGAATTCCAACATTTTAACTTAAAATAAAAAAAAAAAAAAAAACTTATACCTATCATTTTATTTGGGGAATTAGACTAAACCTACATGGAGAAAAACAACAAACAAAGAACTTTCAAGAACAACCTAAACAAAACTATATTGGGAAATTAAACCTATAAATGAAAAAATAATAAAGATAAAAAAACAAATAAAATAACATTTTCTAAAGTGTAACTCTCACTAAAAACAATTAAGATGAGTGATTGGATTACAACAATCCTATTAGAAATTATTCTAAGCAAAATTAATGAAATCATTTGATATTCCTACATATCAGTATCATTACTTGATCTTGAATTTACCTACTTCTAAGGTCTTGTTATTTGACTTTTTTGTTATCAGGATGACATTTCAGTTTTCTAGAAATTTGAATCGGTTCATCATTTTCTTTTACTGATCCATTTTTATCCATCTTTTCAACCTAGAACTTAGAAACTAAATTGGATTTTTCTAAAAAAATATCAACTGAGGTAGATTCAACTATATCGGCCGCCAAGATAGTTGAACATGACTTTAGAGCCTCTTGTTCATAACCTAAAAAATAATCAAAACAATTTTGCAATGTCAAATCTTAATAAACGTATTTAAAAGAATTTCGTTTAACAACAATAAATTTAGGACTTGTTGCATTAGTTGCAAATTTGAGTAGAGACGATCCTTCTAAAAAACTATGATTTGCAATAGGCAAGAAATCTTTTTTTTGTAGCAAATTATTTTAATTATTCATTAACACTCTCCAAAGAGGGTATATCTACAAAAAATAACATCATGAAATCCTAAATCATTCCCATATCAATAAGTGCAAAAATGGATACATTATCTATAGTTGATAATATTTCAACAAATTTCTTAAATTATTGATCACCCAAAGATCCAACATCTACCTCTTGGCCAACAACAACTTTATCAGATACGTCATTTAATATTTCAGCACTTTATGATAAAATTGTCTTATACTACAAACATCTTAAACTAAAATCACAATATATCTAAAACATCTTTAAATTACCAATAAGTTAACATGAAAACAATAAAGTTATTTTAAAGTAAATAAAAATTTCATACCACTTTAAATAAAACTATCTTAAACTAAAACTATTTTAAACTAAAACAAATTTCATACATAAATATAATATAACTATTTTAAACTAAATAAAAATTTCATAGCCAATAGTGTAATATGCAAATTTAAATAATTGTAAACTGTCCAATACTTATATGGAATGCCTGTAAATTAAAAGTGTATAAAACTTAAATTACCCAACCTCACATTATAAAAAACTACCAAATAATTATATGCAAGTGCTGTAAAATTAACAGTATAAAACCAACATTATATAAACCTAAAATTATCCAAACTACCCAATTATTACATCATATTACAAGAAAATAATTAAATAGCAACCAAATTTAGAAACAAAAAATAATTAGTTACTATATTCACTAAATTATATACTATTTTAGAGACTTAAAAATTATTGGTATATAAAGTGGTTTATATTATTAATAGAAATTTATAAAATAGTTTTTAAATTATTATCTAAATTAACTACCAAAATTTTAGCTACTAATATTTTAGATAATAAATTAGTATCTAAAAGACTAATAGAGACTAATTTAGAATGTAAAGTAGTAAGTAGGTAAAATCTTGGTAACTAATAGTTATATATCAATTTATAAACTATTTTATAATTTTTTATTAATAATAGAATCTATTTTAGATACCAAGAATTTTGTACGTTTATAAAATAATCTCTAATTTAATTAAATAGTAATTAATTATTTTAATCTCTAAAATTAATTTTTATTTAATAATTTTCTTGTAGTGATATTATCATTCTATAAAATTAGCATACATCTAAAACAACCTTAATCTACTCATTATCTTAGATTATTTGAACCTATAATACTCAATCAAATAATTATTACCTGATTTAAAGAATATAATTATGAACCACAAAAGAATTGAAGTTGATGAAGCACTAAAAAATTGAGTTTGGAGGAAAAAAAAGCATATATAAGAATATATAAGTCTCAAATCTTACTTTAGAAATTAGTTTTGTAAAAATAAATTAAATTTATAGTTTACTTCTTAATATACTACGAGTATCTCTTATAATTAGATTTGTTAGATCTATCATGTCAATTTCTATCAAACTATTATCAAATCTTTCATAAATATCCAGTCTCGCGTTTGAACTAAAACACTAATACAATATATAAATAAATACAAACTTTATTTTATAAAATTAATTTTATAAAAATAAATTAGATTTAAATTTCACTTCCTAGTATTTATCTAATTTTTAAAATTAAAAATTACTTATTAGTTTAAACAATTCCCTAAATAGTTATACATATCTTTCTTTAAATTTTACTCATATCATATTTGAATTGCTATTCACATTATATTACAACTCAACAAGAGTAACATAAAAAAAAAATCATTAAATAGAAATCAATTTTTGAGAAAAAAAAATTAAAAATTATATTGACTAAATTAAATATTATTTTAGAGAGTAAAAAATTATTAATATTTTATAAATAATTTCTAAATTGATATCTAATTAGATACCAAAGTTTTAGCTACAAACTTTAGAATCTAAATAATTAGTAACTAAAACCTAAATAGTTAATTAGATACCAGTTTAAAAATTATTTATTAATATTAACAACTAATTTAGATACTGATAATTTTTTAATCTAAAATAATATATAATTTCATTAATTGAATAAATAATTATTTTTATTTTTAAATTATTTTTATTAGTATCTAATTTAGTAAATATAATAATTAAATATTTTTATTTTTAAAATTAATTTTTATTAAATAATTTTTTAATAGATTGAATATTTTTATTAACAAAGTATTTAGTTGAGTGGAACTCTTTTGTTTCCCTCTTAATATCAGTGTACTTAAGAGTACTTAATGCATGCCAAGAGATTTCTGCATTGTGTTTTTAGGTTTCACAATTCACAAGTATTCCAAAGATAAGAGAGATCAATAGACTGATATAATGCTTATAGAAAAACATTTGAAACAACTCTCACTACAAGAAAATCATTAAATAAAAACTAATTATAAAGACAAAAAATAATTAGTTCTTATAGTAACCAAATTAGAAACCATTTTGAAAATTAAAAAAATTTTGGTTTCTAAATCAGTTTCTATTATTGTTAAATGGTTTCTAAATTGATATCTAATTAGCAACTAAGGTTTTAACTACCAATTACTTATATTCTAAATTTGGTAGCAAAAATTTTGGTAACTAATTAGATACTAATTTAGAAACCATTTAACCATACAAGAAACTAATTTAGAAATAAAAAAAAATTAGTTTCTAAAATAGTATCCAATTTGGTCACTATAAAAATTAATTATTTTTTGTCTCTAGAATTGGTTTCTAATTAATGACTTTCTTGTAGTACATAATATAATTACTATAAATAATTTTATTAAAACAATCAAATTTTGACTTAAAAATAAATAATGTTGCATTAAGGACATGTGTTAAAGCCATAGTCACAAGTGCTATCTAACTAGTTTCTTACAATAATAAAGTATTTTAAAAAATAATTTATTGTCTTTCTCTTTATTTCAGTATATGTTTTTTTACCATCTTAATAGTATTTTAAGAGTACAAGAATAGTAAAAAAAAGTGTATTAAATTTATCACGGATTAAAAATCTATACTTAAATAAACATATTCTTATTAACGGAACAAAAATTTTGAGTACTTGCAGTTTAAAGTTCTCCCCTTTATCTTTAATAATATATCTATACCATTAATAAAGGACTTTTTTTTTATATAAATTCTTACCCTTCTAATTATTGAATACATTTTTTTTAAATCTAAAATAATTATTTATAATAAAATAACTACTTAAAAAATAAATAAAAATTACTTACAATAAAATTAGAAAAATTATATATATATATATATTTACTTTTGTAATTATTTACAATAATATATTTTATTTTAATAATTATATTTTAATTGAACAATTTTATTCCTTAATAAATAAAAAATAATTTATTTATTTATTTATGTAATAAAATAAATAATTGAATAGCTTTTTTTACTTCAAAAATAACTAAATAACTTCTCCATTTAAAAATAATGGTTACATAATTATTTTTAGTTGTATCTTTAAAAAATTATACATGTATATACATTTTTTAAACTGTATTATTTTGTATTTTTAAATAATTATTCATAAAAATAATAACATTATATATATTTTAATGTAATAAAAATGTAAATACACATATACATGCATATTTGCGCTAGTTTTAAAATAATTAAATAATTTTTTAAAATATAATGATTACATAGTTTCTTAATATTATTTTTATAAAATTATATATATATATATATATATTAAATTATATGTATATTTGCTCTCAGAGGATGTCACCCAAGCGAGCCTAATCTTGCCCAAGCGATATCACTCCAGTGACGTTGGACCTTTTTTCATACAACTCGTCCAGACGAGTTCAATAACGCTCAGGAGAGAAGTCACTTAGCCCAAGCCTAACTAGGTTAAATATGAGGCTTGGAGCACAACCCTAGACATCATTACATGGATTGGAAATTTAATTGGGAGAATAGAAGGTGTTAGAAACCCTAGAGGAGACAACCGTTAAGGAGAAACATTGTGGATCTTTTTTTCTTGCTCTCCATGCTTGTAATAACCAACATGAGTGGCTAATTCTACCCTTTAAGATTGTGAGTAATCTATTCTAACTTTTATGTATTGTGATATTTAAATATAATATATGTAAAAACTTACAACACCTTCTCCCAAAAGCTTACTACAAATATCCTACCTGAGCAATTAAAAAACAGGCCAACAAATCCAATAAAGACACCTTATAAACAACCTAACACCATCCCAACCTTCTAAAAAACAAAAGGCCTAGAGTTTCAAAATCTCTTGATCAAATACATACAAATTAGAAGGTCAAACACTAATTAGAATAAAAAAAATATACAAATACAAATTTAGAAATAATCCAAGACCATACCTTTGATTGAATCAAGAAAAATAATTCAAAATGATTAATCACTCCGTCTTTAAAAATGTGTTTAATCCTATGTCTCAAAATTTCACCAACAATTACAATTCAGACACTTCTCCAAACATAATCACTATGCATAACTTAGTAAAAACAACAAATCACATACAAACTTCTTCGCACCATGTAGATTAATTCAAATCTGATTATTTTTATTATAAGTAACTTACACTCTAATATTACCTATAATATTGTCGTTATCTTTTAAATTTGAAGTGAATTTCTCATCCTTGACAAGTTCAACATAAAATTTTCAGGTGGACAAAAATATATGGAGCTAAGCCTGATGAACCTTTGAGTTATATAGCACAGTATGTAGCACTAAATCATGATGGTGTTTGATCACTTAAGGAAAAACTTACACATGTAACATGATGACTCACAAGTATTTCTCAAACAAGCAATAACAATAGATGAGCATCATGCAAAATGACAAATAGCTTGCAGCCAAAAAAAAGTTGATTTGTAATTATGAAAAAAGGGGGAAAATTAAGTTTCTGCTTAGAGCGAGGCATGAAAAGAGAGAAACGAAAAAGGAAATTACCAATCATGTGATAATGGGGAAATATATTAGCATTATAAGAAAGCAAAGCAATGTATTAAAAAAATTAGAAGTAGAAAGTGGTGTGTTCCAAAAGACATAACGTGGAGTTGAGTTCATGAGTGCCATTGAATCTGGACTTCCTATATACCTTTCTCCAATCTTATTCATATATTTTTTTCCACAAATTTGAAGACTTTCATACGTCACTTTCTTCAGCTTTCTCTTGTCACAACTTGTGTACTTCCATACCCACCTCGTCTTAATCTTCATCTTTTCCCTCTTTATCTTTATCGTCTATCTTCATCCTTTTCTATTTCCGTATTCTCCCCTCATTCGGCCAAAACAAAAAATCCACCCTAACATTGCTTAAGTAATGAAAAAGGAAAATACCATGCTTCACTTAATTATCACCAATGATCTAAACGTGAAGAGGAGAGCATGTACATATATATTTCAAAAAATTCGAGTAAGTCTTCTTTTAATTCAATTAAAAACATATTAGGAAACACAAAATCCCAAAACAAAATTAATTAACACAATATTCACTATAAAAAAAATCAATAATTTAAAAACAAAAAATAATTAGTTATTATTGATTAAATTATATATTATTTTAGAAATAGAAAAAATTATTGATATCTAAAGTAATTTCTATTATTAATATGTAATTTCTAAACTGATATCTAATTATCTATCAAGGTTTTAGCTACCAACTCTAGAATGTAAAATAATAGATAATTAAAACATTGGTAGCTAATTAGATACTAATTTAGAAATTATATATTAATAATAGAAACTTATTTAGATACATATAATTTTTTTAATCTCTAAATTAATATTTAATTTAGTCAAGTCAATATAATAACTAATAATTTTTGTCTCGTATATAAAATACTTTTTGTTTATATAGAAAAACTCATGAAATTAATTAAGGGGTTTTATAACAATACACTTAACTTTTTTTTATTTTATTTTTTATAATACATAAACTAAATATAAAATTAATTTATAATATATATAAGGACAATTCTTATTGTGTTATAAAAAACAGTGAAATTTAAATTTGGGAATTTATTTTAACAAAATTTATTATTAAACTTATTATGTCATTCATTATTATAATAATGTTATACTATCTATAAATATTTAGTCTTATTAAAAGTAAAAGATAGATAAAAAAAATTACCCTTTAATCTATTTTAAGAATAATTCTCTTTTTACTCCTCAAAATTCATCCCATATGAGATAAACATTTACAACAGTTTCCATTATTTTGTTTTGTATAGTAAGTAAAGAATAAGACATTTTCAATTTTTCAAATGCATTGAGAAATAGTTAGAAACGTGAAAAGAAACAAAAAAGGAAGGAAGTGTTCTGATTAGGATAATCTTATAATGGCATTTGAGCATCTATTATTGATAGTGGGAGTGTACGTTTTGATGACTAGGCTTTGTATTGGATCCAAGTAATTAATTAAAACGACACACGAGATAGTTACCACTGATGATGCTCAATTTTCCATCTCATAACGTAACCACCAACGTTAACGGTTATCTAAATAATCTACACTTAGATATTCTCAATCTTTCACCCCAACCTACGAATCTTGCAAAAACAACACCCAATTCCAACACAACCCTCTCTAGCACCAATCACAGTTCGACATCAACCATGCACCAGATACGAATAGTTTCGACCAAAGATCATATCTTGCGATCTTTTTTGGACAAAAGAAGAACCATAGCCAATCATACACATGTCTTCGATCTCAAATAAAAGTTCACCAAACCCAAAAGTGGGTTTGAGAAACTAAAATGAACACATGTTAATGGTCCCCCACATAGCCCCTAGTTAAACTATAGACATGTGTCGTGGCATGACACTGTTACTGTGCAGGTGGTCACAACTCAAGAAACCTCCATTACCATGGTGTGAACTCCAACCTGGAAAGGTAACTAGATAATGGCAACCCCTCTAATTTTGAGCATTCAACAATCAAATACGTTGGAAAGAAGAGGGTAGATGTGCAAGTTGATGACATTAAATTATCCAAGACCAAGCTTATAAGCTATATTATGTTTATGATTATGATTATGATGATGATGGTGGTGGACATTTTCAATTTGAATAGTGAGAGCAATGAAACATATACAACACGCTCTGGCAGGCTTCACGAGGGGCTGCTTCTGTCTGAATATTAATTTTATGTTGCGACTGTAGAGTTTGAAACCAACATAGTTACGTATATGATACAAAAACCGGCAAAGACTAGGGAACACAGATTCATGCTTCGGATTAAATATTGCTTTGCAACCTTAATAATTTAGTTCCCAAACCCTAGTGTGCGTCGAAAGGACACGACAATGGTGCTCCTCTTTTTCTTTTGTGTTTTGCTTTGGCGGCTTCTTTTACCACGTTTTATTGGATTTCTACGAGTTTGTTTCTTGCTTATACTACTCAAGAAATTAATGTATTAATGTTCATGTATGTATGTATGTCACGTTTTCATTAAAATGGACTATACTAGAAGGCAACAATTGCAAATGAACTTTGATTATGCACTTGCATAACTTTGAGTAAAGATAGCCCACAAAATAAATTAAAATAAATGGAATAATAAAAAAGTTGCACAATAAGGCAGCGAGGACCCTTCTTGTCTTCAATAGAATATAAAGGAAGAATATGTTTCACAATGCACATAATGGTTAACTAGGCTTGGTAGTTGGGCATCTGAATTGACTTAAACTATTTGTTCACATCAATTTAATTTGAGTTACTTTTTAGCATGCTTTTCTCTGAAATATATAATTTACTATATTAAACCTTTTTTTTATCAATAATAAAAATTATATTATATTATATTATATGACACACTTGAGTTACTCTAAACCCTAAATTATAAATGATCTTGTCATAAAATTGATGCTTCAAGTGTGAAAATAAGCTCATGCCTACGCAAACACTAGTGCAAAATAAAGAAAAGAATACTCTTTATTTAGTGCGACTTTGCGCTCACACACATTCGTAAAAAACGCGATGACATTTTTGAAATTAATTTGATTTACAAATGCGGCTAAATATAAAATCGCACTTGTAAATCAAAGTGTTTGATTTATAAATGCGGCTATTTAAATAGCCACATTTGTAAATCAAACACTTTGATTTACAAGTGCGATTTTATATTTAGCCGCATTTGTAAATCCTTTTTTATCCTAAATTTTGAAGCGTGTCACACACTTTCAAAAATTTTTTCTCCTCTTCGTTTCTGCCACACTCTTTCATATTTTTTTTCTCCTCTTTGTTTCGCGTTTGCACTGTTCTTGCTCGCGTTTTTGCTTCATGTTCATCTCTTCTGCAGCTTCATTTATTTTGTTTTGGTGCCTTTGTAAGTTTCTTCAAGCTCTCTTTCTTCTTCACCCATGGATGTATAAATCTTTTTTGTTTTTCTTACATTGTTTGGTTTCTTGCATTGCTCAGTATTGTTTCATTGCCTTCGTGGTTTCATGTGGATTTTCTGGTTTGCTCCGTCACTGTTTCCCTATCTGTTGCCGCTGTTGCCGTCGTTGCTGGCGCTCCCGTGCCACTCTCCATCAACGTTGCCTTCACATAAGGTTGGTGGTGTTTTAAATTTTTTAATTTTTTTTAATATTTTGAAGCATATACAAGTGCGGCTACGAGAAATAATCGCATTTATAAATGATTTTTACAAGTGCGGCTATATAGCCGCACTCTTATCTCATCGATTTACAAATGCGTGCTGATCAAATGCGACTATATAGCCGCCCTTATAAATTTAAAATAATCGTACTCGTTTTATCTTTTTGCACCAGTGAAAAACCCTGAATGAAGAATGAAATATACCATCCAATTTTACATCCTTAAAATAAATTAATTTCCATTTCCTAATAAAGTGAGAATTGCATATTATATTATATTATATTATATTATATTATATATATATATATATATATATATATATTTATATATGATGATGATATTTATTTTTAAGAAAAGTTAACCAAAAAAATTAGATGAAGTAAAAGAATATTCACTTGAAGTTGTACATGCATCTTTCAAGTAAAAGGAACCCAACAACTTATTTCATTGTCACTAAATAGAAATGATTTTTTTATTACGTTATAAATATGCAAGTGTAAGAAACTTTTAATAATAATAACACAAATTGCCCTTTGTAGCTTATTTAAAATAAGTTTTTTTGCCCTCAAATTTTAAATTCATCTCAAACAAATTATAGTTCGTTCGTTACTAATAAATAACTAAGTAAAACACCGTCTGTATTGAAACTTTGTTTCTTTCTTACAGAGGCAAACTCGGTGCTTAATAATGTTTTTTTTTTCTTGTTTTAAAGAGGTTTTATATAATTCGTACATTTCCATATTTCAAGCACAGTAAAAATATTTAATTTTGAGCAATCAATAGCATGAAAAAAAAAATCAGGTTTAACTGGGAAGAATTAGCCATCACAACCATGTTATATTTTTAGTATTAGTTAAATATCTTTTAAATCGGATAATTCTATTTTATTTAAATAATAATATTATAAACATTAATTTTTAAAAAATATTTAATTTATCTGTACAATTAAAAAATTAAATACGATCCATTATTAAGGTAAAAAAAAACAATTAACAATTCATATATATAGGTTTTTGATGAAAATAATCAAATGAATATAATTAAAACATTCAAGAAATACTCGAACTCCTATCTGAGAAATTTTAGGAAATATATGAAAAGATTATATCATTTAAAAGAAATATTTTAAAGTTATACGCATAATCTAACTTAAATTTATGACAACATAGTTTTTTATCAGAATTTTTTAAAATAAAATATAATGTGCATTGATTAGTGACTTATTTTTTCCTAACGAGAAAATGGGTGGAAATGAAATTGGTGAACAATAATTAAGAATTCCTTAATTTAAGCATAGATTGCACTTGAAAGTAGTGAAGAGAAGACATGACATAAGGCATTTGGTGAGAAGAATTAATAGAAGAAAATGGTAAGCCATAGACGTGAAAACAATGGATTGTTGAATTTTCTTTTGTTTCCATTTATTTTTGTTTGATTGAGTTTGGAGGCACTCTTTCTACTGTTCTTCACCTTTTATACCTAACATAAGCATAGAATTGGTAAGAGAGGGGAGAAAACACACGCTTTGGCTAAAATTGAAAGAGGTCAAAGATTAGGGAGAAGGGGAAAAAAGGGTAACGATGAAGAATTTGAGTCAAAGACGCTTCGGATGAATTAAGATATATAATTAATTGAAGATGGATGAAGAAGAAGAAGAAGAAGAAGAAGTAGAAGGAAGTGTAGTGACTTTTAAATTTTGATTTGAAAATGTTACACAAACTCATAGAGGATAGTGTTTGTTTGCAATTCGATGGAGAACGCCGTCCATAAGAGAAAAGTCAACGCCATAAACCCTGAAAATCCGGCAATCTTTTGACCAAATAACAGGAACCTATGCCTCATTTAACTGTCACTCTCACTCAACCCTAAATATTCCTAGTGCCATGCCTCCCAACAAACTCACCTATATTCTCTGAATTTCAATTTTCACTCACTAATTATGATTAGTTTAAGTATAATTTTATCAGTTTCAAGAGATGGGGTTGGCATAGGTCTCCTTTTATGGCATAATCACTGCTCATCAATGCTTTCATATCACTTCCTTCTTCTCATAATATCTTTGCCGTCTATACCTAACAAACCATATACCTTTGCGCTTTCAACTACTGCTAATTAAGAACAACCATTCTGCTGTATATTTTCAAACTATACCATTATTTTTTAGTAAACAGTTCACACTCTCAACCAAACAACTATGAACTAAAATGTTAGTACAAGAAAACGCGCTTTCATTATTAACCAAAATACTGAAATAACAAAGTATTGTTATTTTTAAACTTTGAAAATAAAAGAAACTGCCTTAAAAGTTTGAATATTGAACAACTAATGTGTCTGAGACCATATCTTAGTTGTGTCAGTGTTTGGAAAATAATTAATGTTGATGTTTTATTATGTTGGATAATTCTAAACTAATTTTTTGGACATCAGTCATAACTTCTACTATAGCTTTTACGAACCTTTTTTTAGATAAATCTTTTTATATTTTGCCTATTAAGTTCAATACAAACTTCATTAATGTAGTTTGTTCAGCTGAATAAGGAATATGTTAATTATAACTTGAAAGATATTGTTTATTTTTACTGATTTATTAAGGTTATGTAAGAATCATAACTTGCGTAATAAGGTTGGAACATTTCTGAAAATCTCCATACTTATTTATTTTTTCTATTGTTAATGACTTTTTTTAATAATGATACTAATAATTCTCACTCAAGAGTATACAATCAAGATTTTCAATTTATAGAAAATATTGTTATTTTCACTCCTATAGTGTTGTTCCATTGTTATTGTGTTCCATTTTAGCAGTTTGGTAAGTATGTAAATGAATAATGAGTGGTGTAAATTTCAACCCCTTTTGTGCGTATTATTATATAACATAATAAAAGGTAGTGGAAGATAAAATGGCAATGAAAAACGAAACACAATTAAAATTAGTATAGCACTAATAATGCTAATAATTAAAGGTCCCATTGGTGGGGCTTGATAAGATGATATCCTGAAAAAGTGTTGCATAGGATGGGAGGCTAATGGCACGTGTCTTAGATGAATGAGAATCCTGATCTAACTTCTGACTCTAGTTTCCTTGTGGGGTGTAAGGACCAACTCATCCTTCCAGAATACCTACACACCTTGTCTCTTTATCAGAAACCCCTTTTCACACTCTATACAACACCACTCTTCCAACATAATATTATATTATTCTCAAACTATTCTAACATCTTACTCACCCATTTCCTTCTTCTATTTGCTTCCTATGAAAACATCATCGTTTCATCTCTAATACAAATTATTTAACCATAAACCAGTCATGCCAAATAGGTTTCTGTTCTTGTAATAACAGTCATTTGTTGCACTTTTGTAATTACATAACTTAAAATGGAGAATAAAAGAATGTGCAAAATGGAACTTTGAGATGAATGCATTACCCTAGTTTTGGTTTGAGGATATTGCAATCGATATACTGTCTAAAAAGTTTGCAGTTACTATCAGACAAATTGTAAACTGTTTAGAACAATAATTGGGATAGTTTGTTGGGCTATGAGGGATTCCCACAATTTTCTCCATCAAAATCAATAATGGGGTGGGGACGCCCTTGGAAATTATGTTAAATGTGAGAATCTTATACATTAAATTGAAAGGTTGTTGCATCCATTATTTTATTGTGTGTTTTGGATGAGGAAGTGGAAATGAGATAGACCAAAGAAAAAGAAATGAGAGAGAAAGTAGAAACTAAAGGTGTTTAGATTAAAGGGAAGTAAGTTAAAAATAAAGAAAAAGTTTGTAATGATTTGATTGATATAATAAAATAATATAAAATGATAAAATAATATATTTTTAAAACCATTAAATTATATTTTTTATTATAAATTAATTTTAATTAAATATTAAATTGTAATTTTATAAACTTAATATTATTATTATTATTAAATTATTAAATTTTTAATTTTTATTATTATTATTTTTTCTTATTGTTTTATGGTTTTATTATAATTTTACATTTTTTTATTTTATAAATTATTATCATTATTTTATAAGATTACTTCATTTCTTATTATTGAATGTTGGAGATCTCAAATCGAGTAGAAATAAAGTTAATTCATATTATATAGATGGATGTAAATCTTATTTTACAAGCTAATTCTGTAAGGTTAAATTAAACTTAAAATCAACTTCTTAATATAGTATAGAGTCATTTAAAATTTATTATCACGAAAGTTTGTTGAGTTTAGTATGTCACTCACTATTAGACTACTATTAAACTATTTCTATAAATATATAGTTTCATGCACAAATTGACAATCTTAATGTAAAGGATATCTTAGAGATCACATCGACTATAAATAAAATCAATTCACAGTATATAAGTGAATGTCAACCACCTCATCTTACATGAAAGTTGTTGTTTAAAGTTGAATTATCAATTTCTTAAGATTAAAACATTTTTTTACTATTTTATAAACTTATTATTATTATTTATTCAAATTTTATTATTATTTTATAAATTTGTTATTATCCTATAATTTTTTTATTTTATAAATTTACTATTATTATTTTATAAATTTGTTATTATCCTATAATTTTTTTATTTTATAAATTTACTATTATTATTATTAAAAATATTAAAATATTACTATTATTTTAATAGTTTATTATTATTAATAATCTTATTATTATTTATAATTTTACTATTATTGTTATATTTTATAATTAATAATTATATATATAATGTAACAGATTATATTATTTATATAATCGATTACGTAGGTAACGTGATGTTATGTTATATAAGATAATCGATTATCTTTATTTATATATATATATATATAATTAATTATTTGATTGTATAATAAAATATAATATATTTTTTTTAAATTTTTGGTTTGATATTTTTGAAGATAAATGTGTAATTATTGAGTCTGTATTTTGTTTTATATTTTTTATCAATGATAAAATAATCAATAAATATGAGTATTTCAACTCTCGTAGAAAAGTTATTGGTAAATTCTTTCTTAACCTTCATATTTTTTTCTCCGTGTACCTTATTTTTTTCAATTTTAACAATATTTTATAAGTATGGTAGAGAATATGACATATTCTTTATTTTCAAGGTGGTTGATTGTAGTGAATGGTAGTAAACTTAGTGGTTGAAGTAAGTTTGTGATGTTTTTATTGACAGTGATTATATTTTTATTGGTAGTGATTATATTTTTGTTTATTTATTTTTTATTTCTTATTTCTTTGGAAGTTACCAAATCCAATAAAAGAAATCATTGAAGTGCAAAAATAGAGTACAAAATTAAAATAAAATCGTCAAATATAACGAATCTTCTCGTCAACCCTTTTACAGAAACTCAAATTATTAAACTCCTATCTCAAACCCTACAGTTGGAGAAGAATGAAAATGTTCTGAAAGAAAATATGAAGATGCGTGGTGCAGTTGAAATTATTGAAAATGAAACTGTGATTCGTACAATATTATTTTATAATTTTAAAAAAATTAAAATTGTCTTTTTACAATCAATATAGAAATACAAATAATGTAAGAAGGTGGATGGAGAATTTTCTAAAGTAGTCCAACAAAAAATTCTCTTACACATAACTACAAAAAGGATGGAACAAGATTAATGGTAGAAATAAAAAATTATAACTAGATGAAAAACAAGTTATAACATATATCAGACTCAATTGCTAACTAATTATAAAAAAAAAATAAATAAACGTGTAAGTCAAAAGATGTTTTATTTATTTTATTTTATATAAGTAGTATTGATGTATAAAGAAATAAAAGGTAAATAAGATTAGGTGAGGTGGAATGAAATATAGAGAATATGAATTGAAAATTTCCTAAAAAGGTTATTATTCTTGCAGAAGAGGGAATTGCTGTAGCTGAAGAAGAAGAAGCTAAGAAGGGTTCCATCAACTTTATGGAATTTCAATTCTCTTTTGAAAGCAGCCAACGGAACCCTCTGCCTAACTAACTACAACTCCTATCTAATTTATAGGCTTAATCATTATCTTCACACTCAATAAACCCATTATCAAACAAACTTCAATGTATCTTCAATCTTCTAAATATCTAAACTAAAATATCACTTCCTTCTTTCTTTTATTTTTCTTTTTCTCTCTCCATGCATCAAATATTTACATTTTAATTATATAAAAGAGTAAAATAAACTAATCAACACTTTAATTATTTACTCTATCTAGACAGAGCTTACATATCCGAATTCCTCTGTCATGCAAAAAAAATATCAAATCTTTCTTATGAACCATTATTTAATTCATATCAAAAAATGAAGAGTAGTTTCAGTACTCAATGATGTCACTTTCAGCTTGATGCCTATCATATATAAAAATTGGGAAATGATAATTTGATAATCTTATAATTGTATACAATTTTTGAGTTGATATATTTAGAAATAATGTGATGAATTTAAAATAAATATTAAAATAATAGTATTAGAATTTGTAATGTGATTAATTTAAAATTTTAATATGTATTATTATATTATTAAAGTAGTGGATGTAAATTTCTAAAGAAGTGTGAAAAGTATTATTTTCTTTTTATAAACATACAAACCTTCAACAAAGAAGAACATTTTTTTAAAAATTTTCTGAGAAAAAACACACGTGAAGAAAATTCATTTTTAAAATTGCAAAAGGACATGTCTCACCAACTACTAAACATTGTTGAATTGCTTTTACACACAGATTTCCATATCTTTCCGACACTCTGTTGGTTTTGCTCATTCCTAAGTTACTCCAACTAGGCTTTAAATTAAATTATAATAAAATGCATCAGAGAAAAAGTGACATAAGAATGCTTAAAACTGAATCGATAAAAAAACAAAATTTATCAAAATAACTCTTTTCAACCTTATTTGGTTTGGATTTTGAATTAATTAACAATTACTAAATATACGTGTGAGTATTCAATTTTACTTCTTTGTTTTGATTATATTATTCTGGCAATATATTGATATTTGTCAAAATAGTACATTTATATTGTAATTTCAAATATGAGATTATCTAATTTGTTTATAAAATAGAAAATGAAATTAAAATTACAAATATAAAAATAATTATAAAAAATTCCACAACTTTTACGGGATTAATACTAAAAAAAAATCTATTTAATAAAAGTTATAAACAAAAGCATGTAAAAGCACATAAACAAATAATTATTATTTTATCATCATTATTATTATTATTGATTTGGTTTAAGATTTTTTTTTATTAAATACAAAATAAATAGATTATTATTATTCCTCTGTCCATCAACTCCAACAGCTCACAACCTCCAATTTTAAATGGAGGAGTGTAAAAAGACTGACTAAGAATCATCTTAATATTATGAACAACATGTTAGATCATTAACCCAAACGACTCATAACCCTAGTGTTGAGCCAAGAAGTGCATAAAGACTTAATAAGAATTGTCTTAATATCCTGGACAATAAATTCGATCATCAAATAAATAATTTTAATATAATTTTATGATTTTAAGGAAATTTGAATATATTAAATTGAAATTATTTTCATTTTAAAATTTTAATTTTTTATTTAAATAAATTGTTTTAATTAAATTTAAACATAAAATATTAAATATAAAATTAAAACTTCAATATTCACTATAAAAATATCTTTAAATAAAAATAAATTTTTAAAAAAAGTAATTATTACATTAACTAAATTATATATTATTTTAAAGATTAAAAATATTAAAAATATTTAAATTAATTTTTATTATTAATAAATAGTTTTTAAATTAATATCTTATTAGTTATTAACAACTTTAGAAGGTAAACAATTGATATCTAAAATCTTTGATAACTAATTAAATATTAAATTATTAATTATTTATTTTAATTAATATAATAATTAATTAATTATTTTTTAAAATATATTTTTATTAAATTATTTTTTAGTAGTGACTATTAAATCCACACCAAAAAATATCACTATTTATTTTAATAAAAAAATATTTGATTTTTTACTGAAAAATATCTTCATTCACATTAATCAGCATCATCGTAATAAACACCAATAAAGGAATGATAGTCTCAAATAGATAAACCAGAAAATTATTTCTATGAGTATAAACTAAAAAACGTTAACATACATAAATCAAAAAATAGTTTTATTAGCGCCAATAAAAAATTCTAACTAACATTGATAAAAATCTAACCCTTTCAATATTCATGGAGAAAATGTTAGTTAAGAAATAATATCAATCTACCTTCTAATTAAATTTGGTCGAAAAATAAATCAATTAACATCAACTGAAAATATCAATTGCACATGTTTCTAAAACCAAATATTGTTTGACAATAACTGAAAAATATTATTGATGTTAACGTAAAAATTCTTATTAATATTAGTTGAAAACTAACATAAACCTATATTGGTAAAAATATGAGGATTAATAATAGTTAATTTTAATTTGATTGGTTATTGCCTCCAATTTCAATAAAAAGAAATTATGTAAAGTCTAGTTCTACTATTTGAAAATTATTAAATATAAATTAATTTTAAAAATATTAAATAATTTATTATTATATTGATTAAATTAGATATTATGTTATAGACTACAAAATTATGGGTATCTAACTTAATTTATAAATTTATAAACTAATTTATAAATTAAAATCTAATTAGTTAATTGATATCTAATTAGTCATTAAAGTTTTAATTATTAATTTTAAAATATAGAATAATTAGTAATTAAAATTTTTGTAACTAATTATATATCAATTTAAATACTAATTTATAAAATTAGTTATTAATAGAAACTACTTTATATACTAATAACTATTTTAGTCTTTAAAATAGTATATAATTTAGTCAATATAAAGAAAATAATGTTCGCTACAAAGAGATTCTGAATATATTTTTGAGTGTATTAAATATCTAATTTTTATTTTTAAAATTAATTTATATTTAATAATTTTTAAGCAGTATTGACTATCTATATCAATTTCACTATAAATCCACAATGTCCTAATCAAAGTAAAAAAGAAGACAACATATAAAAAGAAAATAAATATGAATTTAAGAAGTATACAAATATTTAATTTTTTATTCTTTTAAGTAACATTTAGAATTATTTAATTCTAAGTAATTAAATTACATTATAAATTTTTGAAATTTTGATTTCTTTTAAAATTATTTATTTAAATAACATATTTTACCATGAAGTGTTTTAAATTCTTTATAAAAACTAACGAAACAAACACGGTTAAGTCCTTTTTGTCTACTTTTTTATGAATAAAACTATAATTTAAAAATTAACTTTTAAAATTAAAAATATTAGTAAGATTTATATTGAAATAATAGAAAAATCAATATAAAAGAACGTAAATAGTTAAAAAATGGATGTAAAAAAAAAAAACAGTTACAAAAAGAATTATTGTTATTAATTATTAAGTAGGTTTCTTAAAGATGAATAAAAAATAAGATAGAAATTATACTCATAAAAAGTAAGATGAATAACACAATATATATATATATATATATAATAAAAAAATTTATGAAAAAACCATCTCATTAGTAATAGTTATACATATTTAGTCTCTATATTTCTTATCCAAATACAAAATTAGCTTATATGAGCTCTATCAACAGAAACAATTTAATCAATCTAATAGTTCGTTAGGGTTGTGAGACAAAAGTCTTAATAACATCAACCATAAGAAAAGCCTGAATTTTTTTTTATAAGATAAAGATTTTTTTTATAAGATAAAGATTTTTTTTTATCTTTATTAACACGCAATAAGGTTATTGATATGTGTGAATGTAATGATTGTCATTTGCAATACAAAAAATTTTAAAAATGTTTAGTTTATCATTCTTTATGAATGTTTACGTTTATACATCACTATATAACTTTAACTCTCATACTAATGATAATGAGTAATATTATCATCATTAAATAAGCTCAAATACAAAAATGAATTTAAATTAAACCTGAATACTTAAAACATAAAAAGAAAAAAAAATTTATCAACAATAAAAAAATGAAATAAAATTTGAGTACTAAAATTTTTTACTCATATACAAGAATCTCACACGAGATATAGATGGTGGTATCTCATGATAGAACTAAATGATATCTAATAAAAAAATTTCTTAAAAAAAAACAAATTATATAAAAAAGAAAGGAAGAAAGAAAATGGTGTCTACAGTGTGTAGACATATGTATATTATACAAACATTCTTTTTGCGACAACCCTTTTTCTTGTATTTGATAATTTATGATTCACCCATATTTAAATTTTAATATGTCACAGTAAAGATTTCAACCGAATCCATCATTTTATTATTAAAAATTACATTATTTATGTGGTTTGAAATTTCTAAATACACACATCTCCATATGTTATAAGAAAAAAAAGAGTATAAAACATACTATAAGTTTTAGTTTTTAAACAAAAGTTGACAACCAGGCCAATTATTGTTTTGTTTCATCCTTTCTTTTGGTGGTTTGAACGTATAAAGTTTTAGATATTAGTGTAAAATAACGCCAGTATTTTTATAAGTACATTGTATAGATTTTCTTCATTAATTAATTATAAAGCTTCCCGACAAGAACAGAAGGACTAAAAAGAAAATTGATTAGAAAAACTTGTGTTCATACTATAAGTGACAAAGAAGCGAACTATTAAGCACATAAACTTTAGTTTTACATCCCACGTGATTCTCATGTGAAAAGATTAATGTTTCGTCTTTCTTGTGCACACATCATAATCTCATAGACAGATACATAAATATGATAATCAATAGCCCTAATTTTTGAAACATTATTAATGACCAATGATCTAAAACAGTAAGCATAGGTTGATCCAAGTTTTAGATTCCACTACTTAAATTATTCCTTAGTTTGGTTTTCAATATTATCCAAAGGAAATGCTTTCCTTTTCTGAGAAAAAAAAATCATGGTCGTGGTGTTAAAAACCATTCCCTTTCTGAAACACGTTTTCAAAGCTCCTTTAAGAAAATCATAAGGTAAGCCACTGAAGCTGAATATATATATAATGGAAAATTCTGATGTGGTAATATTTTAACATATATGTCTTACTCTCCCTCTGTGTAATCCTTGTCGACATTCATGGAACCCAGCTTCTTCATCTCACTCCCTTTTGCTTTTATGATTTTATATCAAGATCAACAAACCTAACTCATATTATATTTCATCTAATTAAGATAATAAGTGTTAAACTTTTGTATTAACTTTTTATTAAAATTTTAGATTACAAATCACACTGTTAAATCAATCAATAATATCTTTGTGCTCATCATCATATTTGTTAATTTTTCATGTATACAGTTACACTTACGTATATAAGATTATCTTGATATAAAACTTTTTAAAATTTAACAAATCTTGTGTTTTTATGATTTTATAAGGACAAAATATTTATTGATTTAGTTAATAATTACTTTTGTCAAAACTTAGCAACTTTTTTTAAGTTTTATTGGTAAGATTTTATATAAATAAATTTGATAGACAAATCAAAGTGGTTGAAAGGAAAATTAAAGGTAATTAGTCAAAAGTAATATAGTTTAAAAAAATAATAAATGTTATTTTAAGTTTTTTATATTTTTGAATTATTTCATTTTTTCTTCTCTTTTTTATGCCTACATTCTTTTTGTTTCATGTTTCTCTTCTCATCTTTATCATTATTAGTGAAGTTATTAAGTGATTTTTTTTGTCATAAGTTAAAAGATCCAAAAACAATTATAAAAGATCACTGAGATATTTAGAGCAAATACGTATGCACACAACATTGTTGCATAAACATGTGCATGAGAAATAGAAAATGTAGTTTAGAGAATAGAATTATATTTGGAGGGGTAACATTTTGTAAAATATTATCAAATGTAGGTTGAATTCCTTCAACTTATTAATTAGGTTGTCATTTTATCTTTTTTATTATATTTCTTTTTTATGTTGGTGTATATGGTTAATACCTAAAGCGTTTCTCTATTAACATTTTTTTGTTAAAAGAATCTAGATTTTCTTTTCTTCTTTCCTTATTTAATTCTCCTTTTTATCTCTTCCCTAAGTCTTTCTTTTGTACTTTAAGACTCTTAATGTTATATTTAAGCAATTTGATTGTAAAATTTAAATTTGTCTTAATATTTGATTTCTAAATTGAGAAAGATTACAGGATAACAAACATTAAAAAAAAATTTATTTAGCGACAAAAAGTTATCGATAGATTAATGTTGGTAAGTAATTTTTATTAATTACAACATTTAGCAATGGATTTTTTCGGTTGATAATTATCAATAAATGTAAACATTAAAAACGAATGGATATCTTTGAGTAATTAGACGCAAACACAATTTGTCTAAAATTTATTAGTAATTCAACACAAACACACTTCGTCAATAATATTTAATAATAATAATAATAATATTAATATTAACATTTATAATATTAATAAATATAACAGTAATAATGCTAGCATTAATAAATAAATATAATAATAATATTAATATTAATAATAACATTATTATTAATTATTATATAGTATTGTTATAAATAATAATAATAACAATAATAAAAATTAAAGTAATAATAGTAACAATAATACTCTAATAAAAAAATAATACTCATAATTTAATCATTAAATATATTTATGGTGTGTTTGGACGAGGGAGATAATGTATTAGGATTCGTAAAAATGAATTTGGAATTATTTAAGAACAAAGTGGTAAGAAATAGAGATTATTTAAATTAAGCTACGTATAGTATAGTGAATTTGTGAAAAAAAAATTAATGAAATTTGTGAATAATGTGATGATTATAGAGAATTTATTTATTTTTTAAAGATTTAAAGTGTAAGTTTACAAATTTATCTTTATCTTTTAAAAGATTTAAATAATAAAATATGAATTATTTTATTATTTTGTAAATTAAAATTTTCTAAATTATTTTTTAAAATTTATGTCAATTAAAATTTTATAAATTATTTTTTATATTATTGAATAATTATTTAAAAAATATATAAATTACTAATCATTTTCAAATTTAGTAGCAAAAATTTTAGTAGTTAATTAGATATCAATTTAAAAACTATTTAACAATAATAGAAACTAATTTAGAAACAATTTTTTTATCTCTAAAATGGTCTTTAATTTAACCAATATAACCACTAATTATTTGTTATCTCTAAAATTAGTTTCTATTTAATGATTTTATCGTAGTGTTTGAAATCTTATTAATCAAATATTTCAGTTGAAAAAATATAAATTTTATAATTATAAAATAGAATTAAAAGTAAAATTTAATAAATACAAATAATATTTAAATATTTATAATTATAAAAATTTAATAAAAATATTTTTTTTATTAAATAATAATATTATTTTTATATTTAAAATTTTAAAATTAATATTATTATATAGATTTTTATTTCTATCATAAATAATTATATTTATTATTATTATTTTACAATTATAATTGTATTATTAATATTATTATTAAATATGTTTTTTAACATAAATTTATATAATATTTAATATATTTGTAATTTTTAAAATATTATTTTTTATTTTCATTATATTATATTTAATTATATATCATATCATAATATGTAATTGATTATATATATATAAATATATATATATAAAATTTGATTATACTTTATATTATAACATATATTATATAATCGATTATACATTGTACTATTATATATGTATATATAGGCGATTATCTGTTATAATATAGCGAATAATCGATTATATATATAACATAATTAATATTTTTTTAAAAATTTTGATACAAATTATTTAAAAAAAAATTAAGGGTAATATGATTAAATATCATAATTTATGTGTTTTTTTTCGTGAATTATGAGACACACACGAAAATTGTCAAATATAATTTTTTGTTTTTCTACGCATTATTAAATTCACAACAATCACTCTATACAAACCCATACAATCGAATCGGCGGCGACATTGCATTCGGATGAATAATAGAACTAAACACAAACTTAGTCTAGTGATTATAAATTCATCTAGTTGTAATAAGATGTTGTAGTTAATAGGTTTAGGTTCAACTCCTTTCTATATCTAAACAGTAACAGTAACATTAATTTCAATATAATAATGAATAATATTTTTTAAATTATTAATTACTAATAATTGAGAATATTGATAGTCGATAAAATCAAATTTTTTAGTATAAAAATTAAAAAATTATATATTTTATATTTTTTTTTACAATATAATATTTTATTTTACGTGTGATTATATAACAATAAAAAACTCTACATTTTTTGACTTATTAGTTAATTACTATGCAATTTCTTCCGTTTCTTTAAATTAATGATTTTTATAAACTTACACTATTACTTATTTATTTATTATATATATATATATATATATGTGTGTGTGTATATATATATATATATATATATATATATATATATATATATATATATATACAACACTTATGATAATTTTTTTTAAAATGGATGTGTCATTTCAAATTGTAAAAGAAAATAAATTATGATTTTTTTTATCAAATAAATAGGGTAAAAGGTTGGTTCTATATAGAAATGTCATTTAAAAAAATCCAAAATTAAAATTTAAAATGAAAGTAAATTTAAATTAAAGTTTATAATACAGCCGATAAAAAATATCTTTTAAGTTTGAAGTTGTATAACTCTTAAATAATATGTAATATATTTGCAAAAGAAAAAAATTCCTAATTTTAAAATATGATTATATATATAAATTGAAACATCTTATGTAAATAATTATAGTACATAATTTAAAGTTAAGAATAAGTATCTTTACCATGTGATTTAGTTATGATTTAGGGATGAATTACTTAAGATAATGTTTAATCACTTTAATATTGTGTTGGAATTTGTTTTTAATGTTATGCATGAATAGTTTTAAAATTATATTTAAGTAATTTAAGAGTGAAATTTTATTTTTTTGTAGAGGTAAAATGAGTTCTTTACTAAAAAAAATTCTACAACACTGAAATAAAGGAAAGGGAATACAAAGTTTACCAAAGAAAAGAAACAGAAGATCAAAGGTTTATTCAGAATGTAAAATTAAAGAAGAAATAATTTATTTTGGGTTAAACATGTTTTTCGAGTGAAATGAGTTATTATTTTTTGTTATTTCGTATTAATATTTTTTTAATTTATTTTTTACGTAAATATGCAAGTCTTTTATTTTATTTTTATAAGTGATATTGTTGCTATTTTTATAAGACCATCAGTTTCACAAAGAATGTTCCTTGGGGCAAGGTCCCAGCCATGAAGCCCTACACCACCCTCAAAATCCTATTTTTCTTTCAAATTAAACAACTAGATCAATACTTATTAATGGAATTTTTTATTATAAAAATTTATGTAATGGATGTATATATATATATATATATATATATATATATATATATATATATATATATTCATTTATTTTCAAATATAACAGCTACCTAGATTTTACAAATTTTAATACATTTAAAAAAAATGTAGGTTATATATAGGGTATGCCCACTGCCCATAGATGGGACTAACCCTGATGATGTGATTTGACAAAGCTTAATACCCTTTTTTTCCTCTCACACAGGCATGTGTTAACAGCATATTTGCTTGATTTTCATCATGATTTTTTTTTTTATAAAATGCAATGGTACATAATATCTTATTCACTTTCTTAGACTCTATTATCATAATTTTAGCATTTTCATTTCTGTCAACACTGTTTCTTTCTCTGAACTGGAATGTTTCAATTGTAGTTGAATTCCGTTGAAAGTAAAAGTTGCGGGAGAAAAAGGTTTCATTCAAGCTGCATTGAAAATCGAACAAATTCATAAACCAAACACGGTATAAGTCTACTAATAACTGATCTGTGGTCTATATATCAGGGAAAGTTAACCTTTTGTTTGGTATTTTATGGAGAAAAAAAAGAAAAGAAAAGAGAAACAACTAATTTAAATTTGAAAAATCTAGTTATTTTCATTTCTATTCAATTTATCTATTTATTTTTGCATTCATCTTATTTATACTCGTTTCTATTTTTTAAACAAGACACCATTAATTAGCGTAATAGAGTGATTTATGAAATAAAAATGTTGCATTCAATTTTGACAATGGAGGAAACCTGGAGAATGAGAAGATCACGTTGAGTACTGTTGAAAAAACCATGATAGAAAAAGGAACAGATGAGAAAACTGTGATGGTGAGAAGATGGAATTAATATGGAAAATGGTCCATGGAAAGGTGGAGAAAATTCAAAGGGTGGTAAATGAAAATTTGATTGCAGCCGTCCTAGACGAAGCACATGACACAACATGTACTTATTAATTTGCATCATTACTTCACTTACAGAGAGAGTGACAAATTTTTACTGTACTCACTTTCAATGCCTGAGATTAGTGCCTTAACTGCTGGGTAATATCACCAATATTAAATCCCTATTTATTAACAAACACTTCATCGATCCTTCAATTCCCTAATACCACACTATTTTTATAAAGATTCTTAAGTGGCTGTTGTTTATTACTTCCTTCAAGTGTTTACGGACACGCGTTAGTGTTTCACCTTAAAACTATAAAACCTAACATATATACAGTGTCATAAAAAAGTTGATGCTGAGTGAATAATATGCAATACATGCTTATGACTAAAGACATGTTTGTTTTTTAGTTGCAAGTCCCAGTTTAACAAACGTGTCATAAAGAAAAATTAAGCTTAGTATATGGGTCTTTGGTTGACACTACTCGTTGAACTATTCAGGCCATTTAACTCAAACTACTTCCATTAATTTCAATATATCTCGTCCTCTTCTAAAAGTAGAGAAGGCTTGGTGATGATGTAGCTGAGATCGATGGAAAAGAAGAAATGAATAAGAAGGGGTGAAATCACTCTTCAAAATGGTTTTCTTTTGTCTAATAGGTAAATTAAACTTGACAACTAATGAGAATGTCGTATATTCTGAAGTACCTTTTGTCCCCATGAAATGTTTTATCTACTAATTATGGTATATACCCTTTTGAACATATATATATATATATATATATATATATATATATATATATATATATATATATATATATATATATATATATATATAAAAGCTTTGTTTTGTATTATTATTTTCAATAGCTACCAAAATTAAGCTACATTTCGCAATTCTATTCTCTTACTGATTACTTGAATCTTCAACTAACCTTTCAAATATCTTATTATCTTCAATAACTTTTTTGTCATTTGAAGTTAAAAGTGGATCATTAATCAAAAACAATTTAACCCACATTATTTGCACTAAAATCAAAATTAAACCAAATTTAATATTTGTTAAATATATTTCAAAATCTAAATTATAAATTTACGTTAAAGTTGAGTTGAATTACCTTATCAACACTCATATCAAAAAGATCTTGGATGATACCTACCATGAAAGCTTATATATAAAAAGAGATCTTGGATGTAACTTCATCGTTTGTTAAATTACAACTCCGATAAAATTAATTACAAGTAAAATCTGATTACTTTTTAAGAGTTTAATTAAATCTAAATGAATGTAACATTATCTCTCTCAAAAGTGAATTGTGACAAAACTATAAATAGGTGTAAACTTCTCAATAAAAAATAATATGGACGTGTAACCTCAACCTCAAAATGTCTTTGAAAATACTACACTCATATCAATAAGATATCAATAAAACAAAAGGATCAGAGACCGAACCAAAAAAAAAAAATTTAAAGATAAAGAACATGATATGATATGAGATATTAGAACTTGTAAGAATAATATGGTTTTTTTTATAAAAGAATAAACTAGTTAAGATAAGATAAATACATAAATAGAAAATTATTTTGCAAATGCAATCCAATCAATTTTAGAAGAATTAAAAGCAGGTGTATTTTGTGTTCTCGAGATCTAGATATATTTGTGAGTAACATGTAGACGGGAATGTTAGTGGTGAGGAGAGTTGAACAGGTGGTAACTTGAAAACGTTTAAAGTTAAAATTGAAAGTCTGTTGTGAGCATTGGTAGGCACGCGCACACAAGAAAGGAGGTAAGAAAGTCAAAGTATCATACTTACAAACTACAATTAATTATGCTCCAAATTGCTACACATTCTTAAGTGATACTTAATTAATCATCTTCTCTCTCTTCTATCGTTTTCCCTTTCTCCCACATTTTCAAAACCCCTTCCTTCCGTATTTATAAGAACCCCCACCCTTCTTTATCTCACTTGTAACAATCCAACACAACACAACACAACACAACTCCCTTTTCTCTCCCTATCTCAATCTCATTCACACCTCTTCAGCAAACAAACCTCTTTTCTTTGGTCACAGAGAAGTTGTGTCATCAATGGATGAAAAAGGAAGAAGAACTAGCAACACCCTTTTGAGTGAGGACGAGATGGACCTTCGAAGAGGCCCCTGGACCGTCGATGAGGACCTCACTCTCATCAATTACATTGCCACTCATGGCGAAGGTCGCTGGAACACCCTCGCCCTCTCTGCTGGTATGTATATATATCTCATCACTTTTCCTATATATATGTCTTTTAATTCATTCAAATTTCTATTTTTCAATCTTCCTCTGTCATTCTGGTGTCATGTCTCCACTTATTCTACCTTTTAATTGCCTCCAATGAATTTGGGGAAGCCAAAGTTCAATTTTTTTGAGTGTGCGGATAAGCTTATATATATATATATATATGTATATATATCGTATGGTATAAAATTGATGAATATTGGTTGGTGGTAATTGCTTGGCCGCACCCACTTGTGAAAAAAGGGAAAAGAAAATGAATTGATGCCTCCTCCCTCAATCATTAACGTTTCAGAAAAAGAAAGTGCCATATAAAGGAGGATGGGAATGCTCTTTCGTTTTCCCTCCTTTGCAGTGTTGTGTTATGCTCAGTGCTTTACCGATCTGTGTAATAAATTATAACCTTTCTGCTCATAATTTTATAGGACTGAAACGAACGGGGAAGAGTTGCAGATTGAGGTGGCTCAACTACCTTCGTCCTGATGTTCGACGTGGAAACATCACGCTTGAGGAACAACTTTTGATCCTGGAACTCCATTCTCGCTGGGGAAACCGGTAATTAATTAACCCAAAGATGCATGCATTCGTTCAAAAATACTTATTCTTGTTTTGTTCTTTTCTATATCTTATGCATAAACTGTTGAACCTCAAATCAATGATCTTAATTATTATAAATCATTTCATGGTTTTGATTATATAATAAATGTTTTGTTTTCATTTAATTGTGACTACCAAAAGAGAAAGCAGTATATAGATATATTATATAAAGAGTTTTTTTTAGTAGAAATTGTCCTAATAGAAGAAATTAGTATTTTATTAACAATTGTTTATTGATGGGTTCAGATGGTCGAAAATTGCTCAATATTTGCCTGGTAGAACGGACAATGAGATAAAGAACTATTGGAGAACTCGTGTTCAAAAGCATGCCAAACAACTCAAATGTGACGTGAACAGCAAACAATTCAAGGACACCATGCGTTACCTTTGGATGCCGAGGTTGGTGGAACGCATTCAAGCAGCTGCAACTGCCTCAGTCACCACCAACAAAGCATACACCTCTGAGAACAACCTTAAAAACAACGAAATAGAGGTTCATAATCTCAAGGACAAAATGGGATTAATGGATCTTTCAGCTATGAACAGTGACTTTGTGGGTTCCTATGTCATGCAAAGTCACACTCCAGAGAATAGTAGCACAGCTTTGTCATCATCAGACTCATTCGGGACTCAAGTCTCAACAAAATCTGATCTCACCGATTATTACAGTGTTCCGGTTAGCAGAAACAATAATAACACTAATCCTGCAGATTATTATCAACCCTCTCAAACCAGTTACTCCAATTGCATCACAAGCCCATCTGGGTTTTTCCCTCAAGGATTGGATTTTCAATCCCTAGATCCGTGGAACCTGCAGAATGGGGACTCGTCTGACAATTTTTGGAACGTTGAAAACATGTTGTTCCTAGAGCAACATCTCATGAATGACAACATGTGAAACATTAGAAATCAAAACATAAAATTTAGATGCAATTCTTTAAGTAAGTTTAGTGTTGTATTTTAATTAAAGTTAAAGTTAACGTTTATTGAAGTGAAACTTTAATTTTAATTGAATAACAGTACTGGAAATAAGAGTTGTTTTCAAGTTATTGTAGTCTTTTACAGAAACCAAGAGCAGGGTTTGATTGTGAAATAGGAGAGGTGGCAGTAGAAAATAGAGACATGAAATAAATTATTCATGCGTGGCACACAACTAGGGATTGTGGATTATAAGGATAGAGAAGGAATTGGGGATTATTTTTCAGCTTATATACAGTTGTTTTTTTTTTTAATTTTTGATTTTTATTGTAATGGAGGAGGTGATGAAAAGAGGTGTAAGTTGTTTGTTTCTT
This sequence comes from Phaseolus lunatus, assembly GCA_013389735.1. NCBI lineage: Eukaryota > Viridiplantae > Streptophyta > Magnoliopsida > Fabales > Fabaceae > Phaseolus > Phaseolus lunatus. The sequence goes on along the minus strand of CM023859.1, from coordinate 23,092,286 downwards.
CATAGATGATGATTTCATTCTTTGATATTATTAACCTTGTTTGATTCGATTCTGGTTTTCATTCCCTTGGTTCTTTAGTAGGTACCTAGTGAGGGCATTATAGATGGAGAATGGTACATAATTAAATAAGAATTTAAGGACAAGCATATACTTGGCTCCACACACACCCTTTTTCATTTTCTTCTCTATAAGTGTTATTATATTAGATTATGAATAATCCCACTCTTGAAACCTTGTCCATGGGAGCTGAACCAGCTCTTATCTTCCAAAGTTTCTAGATTGCTAAAGAAAAGGTGAGAAAGTATTGGTAATTTTTTAGACGTGGTGCACCGTTATTGGTGAGGTAGCTTCAATGTTCAAGTAGGCCATTAGGGAGAGTTTCTTTTCTAAAGTTCCAAAATATGCCCCCAAAGTACGACTCCAATAACCCTAAACCTTCTCACGCTTGTAGCCATTCGTACGGACAATATTATTTTTTCACTCGCCTCCAAATTTATTTACTTTCTCATCATCAAAATTTCTTCATCGGTAATATCACACTTTCACCTCCTACCTTTATTCTATTCTTCTCTTTAATATTTCACTGATGGTCCCTCCGCTACACGTGCCAACCAAGAAAAACAAACACACTTTCTCATTATCTCTTCTGAATACGAAGTTTCTTAGTCAGATATATGAACTGGACATTGAACTAGCTAATATTCATAACATAAAAAAGAACGTGTTTGATGAAGGTGAAAGAGAGGTGAAGGTGAGAGAAATTGCAATAAAGGTTTTTGAACATAACAATGGTGAAGGAAAACTTTTGATAAAGATAGTAAGGATGAAAAAAGGGAGAGAGCAAGAGCCTAAAAGCTTGCCCAAAATCGCATATATGGAGTGTGTTGAGGAGGCTTTTCTATATAACTTTTAATTTATTTGATTAGTTTAAAATTTTATATTACCAAATTAAACCTATTTAGGAAAAGATTTTATATTTGGTGAATCTTAGTATTTTTGTGAAATATCATTGCATGCATTGTTTGAACTAGCAAATGCTGAGAATTTTAACTTTATTCATCCTATTAGGCGAGGTTGACACTTTACAGAGTTTTCAATGTAATTACTTATGTTTTTTTAATTCTGTTGTGGCATTCTTTAATGTGAAAGTTAAACATGTTTAGTATAAAACTTTATATTTAAACATATATAACGTCACCTTAATTATACAAATATGGTTGATTGTACAAACAAAACGCAGCTTAATTATTTGTATGTTTTGAGGTGGGTCCCAGGAATTGAATGCCACGGTGGATTCCGACGTGGATATATTGTGGGTCCCACCCAGGCTTGACTTGAAATTTGGAAGTCGCTTCTCGTGGTCCCACACACCAAGGTTGATTTGAATTGCATTTGGATTTGCATTTGCATTGCGGGGGTAGAAAATCAAATTCGGCACTCAAGAATAAAAATAAAGTCTTGTTTGGTCCGCACACTTTTCTTTTCTTCTTTCTTTGTGTTGTGGAGTCCAGTTATACAATACTTTTTCTACTTTCAACTTTTCTAATTCCTCTACTCAACTCTAATACGTTTCTCATACGTATATATCATTTTCGTTTTCTAAACAAAAATAAAACCCTGCTCTTATAATTCCACTTTTATTTTATTTTTCACACTAAAAAAATAAGTGCGAAAATTCACTTCTATTTTTCTTTAAGGAGTTAATTTATTTTTATTTATACAAAACGTATTTAGAAAAAAGTTTTCATTGTGTTGTAAATTAAATTATTGATTCTGTTTCTGAGAAAAGAAACATATATATCTATTTATTGGCGGGACATAGATGAATACTGAGATATTCTTAACCTTTAAAATGTTTAGGATTTAATAGACCTATATAAAGTTTTAACTTAATTATAGAAAACTGACTTATAAGATAGCATAGATTTGACCCACTTTATAAATTATATATTACATAATATTTTTATTTTTAGTTAATGTATGATGTAATAATATATATATATATATATATATATATATATATATATATATATATATATATAACGAAAAAAATGTAGTGTATTTTAAATTTTTGTAAATATAGTTAAATTTTACTTTAGAGCTTTTTTCAAAAATTAATTAGCTTTAGGTGTCTTTGGTATGTGCTTAGATAAAATATATAAATTAATTAACGAAATAATATATTATGCTAGTGTTACTCTAGTTTTAATTGTTCTTACTATTTTTACATTACATCACTCTGTTACTCTGATAAATAAATTTTAGCCATATTTTACATTTTTCAAATAAACTGTAATAAAGCCTTCAAGGTAGATTACGGATTCAGATTTGACTAATTCAGACAAAACTATAATATGTTTGGTAATTTATTTTAATACAATATTTGATTTTTTTTATGATAAAATGTTATTTGGATAAAAGAAAAAATCATAAGAGTGATTTGATTGTTTTAAAATATAAAATTTTATTTAAAAAGTTTTATATTTCTTTTTTCTCATTTTATAGTGTCTTTCTTTTATATTATCTCCTCCACTAAGTTAGAACACCATCATGATTGAGCAAGTCCCTAAAGTGACGATATTATTATTTTAATATTGTTTTATTTTTCATCCTCATCTTCACAGTTATATTTTTGTTAACAATGATCTTTTTCAACCGATTTCAAACATTTTTTTTTTGTTTGAGATCAATTGTGGTTATTGTGAATTGATTAGTTCATATTATTATTATTTTTTTTTAGTTCATATTATTTTTCAGTTAACCTGTATTAAGTTATTTTTTGGTCAACATAAATTAGATACTTTTTTTATAAACGTTAGTAAAAGTTTTATGAACTATTTTTTTGATTGATGTAAGTTGGAGCTTTTTGCGTTTGACATTGTTCATATGATTTTTTTTACCAAACTACACCAGAAATTATTCCTTCATCAATATCATTTACATTAGTCTCAATCAATGTTGGTTAGACTACTTTTGATTTGATATTAACATGAAATAAAAAAATAAAAAAACAACGACACTGATAAAAAATTCAAAAATATATATATGATTGGTAACATATAAATAATAATCTTGATTAATATCAATGAACAATAACTTCGATCCATATTAATAGAAAAAAAAATCCTTTATTAACATTAACTAAAAAACTCTGTAAAATTTTTGCTTTTAACTAACACTGATTTAAATATCATCAAGTGATAATTTTAAATTATTAAATATTTTTTAATTATGTAGTAATTAAACTATTCCATCCAAACAAAATGATATTTTAAATATTTTATCTAAAAAATGTTTGAAGAGTAAAATAATTTAAATTACAAACAAATTAACTGTAATGTATTTTTATTTTCTTAAAATTTTTAAATTTCTTATTAAAACACAGTATTGAGGTTTTTTTGACCTTTAACTTTTTTTAAAAATTATTTAAACAAGTGATCATATATAATAAATATTACTCGTTACACTAATTAGCTTCTTCATAATGTTCTTCCAAAGAGAGAAAAAAAAAATCAACTTCTTCATAAAATATAATTATTTTGTACATAAATTTGTAAAAAAAATATACTAAATTTTATTTTTAACTTATATATAAGTTAATTTTGATTTACAAAAAAACTACTTTGTAATTTTGTTCCAAATGAAAATAACTTATAGAAAATATCGCCCAAGCATGTTTAAGACTTTTCAACAACAATAGGATCTTAGAAGAATAAATACACTTTACAACATATGTATGTAAATTTTTTGATGAGCTATGTTTGCGAAAGAGAAATAAGAAAAAGTTAATTTTTTTTTCATAATTAATATTTAGAATTTCGCTGATGTGATTTTTTAAAAATATTTTTACATTGATTAATTTTAACCTATTTAATTTTTTTCTCATCTATAACTAATTATTATAAGAAAATTATTAAATAAATTAATTTTAGAAAAAAATAATTTAAATGCACTTAACTAATGCAAACTGAAATAAACTACTTAGCTTTGCGTATTATGATTGACAGTTCATAGGTTGAGAGTTTCAAGTTGAAGTTCAACGGTTGGGGCTGCGAGTGTTTGGTTTAAGCAATATTTTTATTTTAAAAAAAGAATAAATATTTAAAAAGAAGAACACGTGGGAACTTGTAAACACGCACACCAAAGCTTTGTCATAGGCACGCACGCGCCCTATATAGATTCCCCGCCGCCACTCTTCCCCCTTCTTTTTCCAATTACTCACACCACAAAATACATTTTCTTTTTTCTTTTTAATTACATTCTTTAATAATCTATATTTTCTGTTATTATTTCAATCTTCGGAACTATTTTTGTTCCTGTTCCATTTGGAAGTCTGAGAGAAAGAAGAAAGTTCTGGAGGATTTTGTCTGTTTTGAAAGTTTCGTCATAATATTGTCTTTAAAAACATTTCAACCTATTAAATGTATCGAAACATAATTTCTGATGTATTTTTTAATGATAAAATTATGACATGTAAAAAATTATATTATTTAATTATTAAAAGACATTTTGAAATAGAAGTTAGAAAATAAATTAATGTGGAAAAAACTTTTGTCTAATAGTTTGGTGTTGGAATTTCCCTGGCGACATCATTAAACCCAACACCTCTTTCTCTTTCTCTCTCAACCATAATGAGTGGGAGTAAAACAGCAGCATTTTCATAAACATTGTTTGTGCAAACTACATACATCAGACATGGGTCCTTTTCATTTATCATTCATTGCGTGAAGCATTGTTATGAAACCTCAATAATTTTATAAAGGCCAATTCCTCACACCCACATGCTGCTTCTGTACAAAAACTTATGCTCATCTCGTGATTACCCTAAAAAATATACACAATTTTTTTCCAATCCGTAACTAAAATCTTCATTCTTCCTTTCTCATTCTACTTCAAGTAAATACACGTTTTCTGCTTCTTTCATTCTTATCCAACACAAGTGGAACCTCTCTCTTTTTTGCTAATTAAGATCCCAGACTGGGATTTGAGTATGTCTAAGGTTTAAATCACATAAATGGAAGTTTGTAATTATGATCATACTCTGCTAATTCAACTCTAATCATTCATTTCACTGCGTGTGGAGATGGAATTCGACATTAATTACCTTCAAACTTCAGCAGGTTCTGAAAAAATTAAAAACAAAAGAGGTGGTTAGTGATAAAATATTGTCGTTAATAATAATAATAAAAAAAAAGATGAATGATTTTTACACTCGTATCAGTAACTGAAATTAAATTGTTATAATATAAATTGAATTATTGTAATATTACAAATTTGAAAAAAAAAAATTGAATTATGTAATAATTAATTTAAATGAATTGAATTGAACATATCATCATGTTTTGAATGCAACAAATTAAATTAAACTACTTTTAATTATTTTTAATTGGTGATTCATGATTATGAATTATATGTGTTTGTGCTGCATCCACTCTGGTTTATGTATGGAGTATCTTTTTACATAATGCCACCACAATTAATTCACACACAAAGGATTAAAATAACTTAAAATATATAATAGGAAAAATAAGAAGTACTGATAATTAGATATTACTGGTTTGACTCGAGAGAAGACAAGTTGAAAATATGGCGTGATAACTTTAAGGCATAAAACACGAGTAAGGTAGGGTACATAATAATTATTATATTATATCACATATATGTTGGTCTAAACCTATATCATTTCTTACGCAAGAGATTCTTAAAATTTAAATCGTGTGAACACTTTCTTATTCTATACCTTTGGCTCCACGCGTTTGTCTTGTGTTTAAAGATTCAAACCTTAAATTTATATTGTTTATAAAATATTGGCGACTCATAATTGTTTAAAATTTTGTATTTATTTTCGTGAAGGGTTAAAATAACGACATATAATAATAATTTCAGACAAAATCAACATAATTAATGATAATGATACTATTTTAAATCCGATCTTCTAGAATTACACAGAGCAACTACTTATAATCTCATTGTGGTTTTTTTAAACTATAAATCACAATAATATAATGATCAAATAACAACAAACCTTCTAGTGTGAAAGAAATTAGATATAGTTTTTACTAATCTCTCACTAATTAGTGACAAAATTGCAAAGTTAGGTAATACTTTCGTGATTAATCGATTAGTAACGATAATACAATAATTAGAAAGGCAACATTTTGTATTAATTAAGGCTTTAAAACATGAACAATGTTGATTTTGTAAGGTATGAGTGATTATTGTTCGTAAGGACTTATTTACAGTGTATTGCGTAAGTCCTTCAAGATATAATAAGAACTTCTCGCAAGATACCAAGGATAACAGAATTAGCAAGCAACTCTTAAAAGAGTGAGAACCCAGGATAAAAAAAATATTTAGAACAAGAAAAGAGAAAGAGAGAAAAGAAGAAAGAAAGCGGTGAGAGTGATGCTTTAAGGAGACAGACAAAGCTGTCACCCACGACACTACTTCATATCCCAGCAACGCAACTTTTCGAGAAGAATGGATGAGATTTCAGATATCCGAGTCTCATGCACGAAGCACCTGCCTTAGCAAAGATCGTGAGTTGTAGACGAGGATCCCGCATTCAAGAAGAGCTCCAAGATAATCGGGACGACTAAATAAAAGTTGACAAACAGTAACAAAACTAAATCCTATAAGTTTGTGAAGCAAAACCAATATCTCTATCTTTTGCAATATCTCATGTGCAATTTTCCAACAAGTTTATTTATGTTTAACAAGAAAATTATCCCAAGCTATTTCCATGGTATATTGAGTAGGATTTATTTGTTCAAAAACCATATCCAATACAAAAATAATTTTTTTTAAAAAATTATTATAAAATATTTCCTTAAAAATTCTTTACAAATTTGTGAGAACTATTTTTTCTTACAAACCTCACACAAGTTTATCCATAACGTTTTAATTTGACAAGTATTCTCCATTCTAATTTATCTTTGCGTAATTTTATATTTCAATATCTATGAAATCTTTTGCATTTGTTGTATATTATAAAAAAAGGTGAGTTAAAAATTATCTATTTTTTTAGCAAAACTTTATTCGATTTTTAAAATTTTTAAACAATATGATAAATTTTCAAAATATTTACTTTAAATGGTTTATAATAACATTGATAAAGTATAAACATCAGAACTCTTAATTATCATCTCTCCACCATAATAATTTTTGGTCTCTATTGAGACATCATTATTCTCCACGTTCATCTATGAATCTGCAAGTATATGAAGAATCTTGTGTGCACCATAGATAGACATGTGTTGTTTGAGTTTATTTAGTACACACTAGTTGTTTGAGGTTTATTTAGTGCACATTGTAGAAATCTCCCTATTTGAGAAATCAACTAATAAATATATCATAGGTTAAAAATTTAACTAATTTGAAATACTACAGTTGACCTTTCAAAAAATTTATAATCCATAACTACATTAAATGTAAATTTATTATTGTGAATCGTAATACCATATTTACCTCTATTGCTTAAATACCTAGGAAAAAAACCAAGAACTTACTTTAATAAAACTATTTAATTTCAACATCTACAAAACCTTCACTTCCGACAATATCTTTTTTTTCAAATCCAATGTTCAAGACAAGAGGTCACCAAGCAATGAATAACATCAAGTTTTGGATGTTGAATAAGTTATAAAACTAAAAGGGTAAAATTGGCATTTTAGTAAAGTAAGGGGTGCAGGAGAAAAATAGATGGATGGAGGAAGTAAAGGCCCAATTTTTATAGTGGAAAAGTTTCAATTTTGTATACAAAGCTCATTCTTGGGCTACAAATTGCCTATTAAGAAGAAACTGTTATTCTGACCCTCTTTTTTATGAGTTCACTTCCAATTTTTTCAAAATACATTTGACAAAAATCATTATGTTCTGCTGTTTTAATTAACAAAGCGTGTTTTAAGTGTTAATTTTTTAGGAACGAAATTTACAAACAAATTGTACAATGTAGATATATTTCATTTGTGCCGTTAATTATATATACATGGGTAATTTTTTAGAAAAAATGTAACCTTTTATATTGAAATAATTTAATTACAGAAAGATATAATTTTTGAACCTAGTCAAATTAATCATTTAAATTGTTTGAATGATGATACAAGTTAATAGGAATCAAATTATTCATAAGTAATTTGATGTAAATTAAACATAGTGATTTTTTATATCATATTTAATTTGATTATTATTAAGAATAGTAAATAAAATCACAATTAAATTTATTAAATGATTTTGCTATCATGTGCCCTTCAGCGCACTTTAATTATGATTTATAGTTTTTTTTTTAATATCAGTTTTGATACACTTTTTAGGTGAGAGTAACTTATATTTAAAGAGTATATTAGTTTTATTTATTTATTTATTTTTATGTTACTGTTTTTTCATTTTCAACGTCTTTTCTCACCATCTTTAGTTAGTTGTCTATTTAAAAAATGTCAAAAAATTAAATTTTACAAAAAAATATACTTTACTTTTATTTCTTAAACTAATATTGTTTGAAATACAAACTTTTTACACCATCATATAATAAAAATTTGTCATATGATAATTTTTTTGTCTTATGAAAATTTATCATATCTATCAGTTTTTATAATTGAATGATAATATAAATATTCTTCATCTTACAAGTGTACAAAATTCCACTTATATTATTTAACAAAAAATAACATTAATAGCATATATATATACCCATATAATGTTATAGAATAAATTAAATAATTACTGTTAAAACTTTATTTCAAATTTTTTAAATTATATACTTGGTCAAAATTACAAAATTTAACATTTTTTAATATTATGAATAACTATTGTAAATAAATATAATTGACACAGTTATAATTACTGTTATTGACACACACAAAGTTAAAAATAGTTTATCACATCAGAATAATTTCTACTATGTGTAATTACATTTTTTCACTTAGTATATAATTTTAACGTAAAAAAATATATCAGTCTTTTTTTTAATAATACAAAAGTAGAATTTGGTTCTCAAATATTGCTGTTCTCTTATGGTGTATTATGTTTCTTACCATAAAAATTTGAACATTTTTTTTAATATAAAATATTTCACACATGTAACAAAAAGGTGTGGATGTGAACTTAGAAACAGGTAGGGGTGAAAATAAGAAAATATTGAAAAAGGATATTTGGGCCCAGATTATCCATTCTAAGTTGCAAGGAGATTCTATTCTTTGGAATTTGTGTAAACGCAACTTTAACGTGCGCAAATAACTTTGTCTCGTGCGACAATATTAGTTCGCGCGTGGGAAGAAAAAATAAAATATCTTACTGTATAAGCTGACCAATAAAAAGTTGCCACGTAGATTTACGCGGCGTGCACCGTAGGGTGGTAGTTGAAAAACATGTGCTTTTGCAATACTTGTAGGGTCAGAACTTGTTTGTTGCCTAATCCATTCAAATATCTAAAGTTTTTGAACCCCCAAATAGACGGTTTTACCCTCCATGCTTATCCTCACCGCTTTTTTTCATTTCCCAATTTATCCCTTTGCTCACTTGCTTTACCTTCTTAAATTCGCTTCCCAAAGAAGAATCCAACCTTACAAATTACAATACGTAAATACAAAGAAAACAACGTAGACTACACATCCTTACCAAAATACATACGCCTCATGAGAGAAAAAAAAAAAAACATTTTTTAATATATATGTGAAAAAAAATCTCACATACCATTTAATTCAGATTAGTGAGAGTCTTATAAACATTATTTTTAAATTATTGAACATCTCAAATTAAAATATTTTATAATATAAGTAGATATAAAAGTGAGTTAAATTTATAAAATTGAATTAAGTTTAAAGTTAATTTTTTAATATATAAAAATAATATCTAAAAACAATACATATATTTAAAATATGTTAAAATAAATTAAAATAACGTTTAAGACACAAGAAAGAAACGAATCCAATAATATTACAAAAAATTATCAAATTTAATATATAAAAATTTATATTTTAACAGTAATATAAATTTATTTTATATTATCATTAATTAAAAGAAAAAGATTTTAAAATGTAGATTTTCAATTAAAGAAAAAATTATAATTTTTTTATATTTTGACTTATTATATTTAAATTCATAAGTATATGACGTGGAAATATTTGTTTAATAGCTCCTCTAGTTAAGCTAGTAAGTGTCAGTGTCCAGAAGGGTACCTTTTTTTATGGTTTTTTTTTTAACTGTTTTTTGGTGGGATAGACAAGTTCAATGAACCAACCAAGGCTATTAGTGTAAAATCAGACGTGGTAACTCAAAGAAGGCAACTCAGCACACGTGTGAGGGACAGTAACGTAATTACAGTTTTCATCAATTTGAGAAGGTGTCCTCTTTCTCCCAACTTTCCTCTCTGAGCGCCTATAAAATGGCGATGTGAGTTTCGTTCTTCATTTCTTCAAATCTTAAACACTTTTCGCTCTCATATTCAAAACCATTCGATCTCATCATCGCCTTTCTCAAATAGTAAGTAAACCCACAAATCACTTTACATTTTGCCATTACCATTCTTTTAGTTATTAACTTAGAATCTTCCCTTTCTAGATTTATAATTGTAATCATTCTTTTTTACATATACGTTGGATGTACATAAGGAGTTGAACATAAGAAAAGTGTTGGTTGTTCATAGTTCAGAGCGGTTTCATTTTCTGGGGCTGTGGTTGTTTGATCATACCAAATGACTAGTGGTAGTTCTATTGGAATTTCTACCATGAAGCCTTGCTGTAGAATCTTATGTAACTACAAAAGTCCATCCATTTTTGGGTTTTCGCCAACCAAGTTCAGTGATGCAGCGATCATGGGCATGTTGTCCAGATCAGGTCATCACAAGTCAACCCATTGTTGTAGATATAATACGTGTGATACTCAGATTGTAGGGTACATAAATGTGATCAAACCGAATCGGAGAGATTTTAGTGTTTCCGGTTCGAATTGGGGTCTTGCTAGGGATTTTAGCACTAGTGTTTGTGTAAATATTGGTAGTTTTAGGCCTAGGGTTGTGTCCTTGATACCGCATGTAGCGTCGGATTTTAGGAATCAGTCTACATCGGTTGATTCTCATGCTCATGACACGAGCTTTGAGAAGATTTACATTCAGAGCGGCTTGAATGTGAAGCCATTGGTAATTGAAAAAACTGAGACTGATCAAAGTATATTGGAGGAAGTATCCGAAGAAAGATGCGATGGGTCAAATGTCAATTTAGATAATTTAAAGGATTTGAGTGACAATAAGGTTCAGAGCAAGGTCTCTGAGGTTGAAAAGGAAGCTTGGAAGTTGCTTCAGGATGCTGTCGTTACTTACTGCGGGAATCCGGTTGGGACTGTTGCAGCTAATGATTCCGCTGACAAACAACCGCTGAATTATGATCAAGTCTTTATCCGCGATTTTGTTCCATCGGCGCTTGCCTTTTTGCTCAATGGTGAAGGGGAAATTGTCAAGAATTTTCTGCTTCACACATTGCAATTGCAGGTATGTTATGGCCTTAATTGCTCAATTAGATTGTTTCTGCATACACTTATTTCCTGTTCTTCTACAGAATAGTTTCGTCTGTAGTATCTGTAAAATTTTGATAAACGCCTAGAGATTTGCTTGTGTCTACACCGCTATATGTTGTGTATACTCTGTTGAGATGATGTCATTTAGCTTTTATGCTGCATGATAAATAACTGATGTTCTTTTCTATCCATCAATTGTATATTTCAAAGGAATTTAGAGATAGATTTTTCTTCTATGTGAATGAAAGAAAGATAAGACATCATGTAACTAGTTCTCTTTGTCTGTCGCTCTTATTTCAAATTGTCCCATGTGAAACATTACAGAGGAAATGTCAAAGCGCATGTTTGGATTCACTTTAGAAAAAATCTTCCCTTTTGTAACTTTTGCTCAAACGTTGGTTTGGAGATTCCCAACTTCAAGTCAAACATTCTCTAAATGCTTCTCATCTACTGAACCTATTTAAACTTTTCCTAACTTAAAGAAACAAAGAATCCTCCTAAATGCCTGACTACTCACAAGCTAAGTTAACATGTAACCAATGAATGGGAGGGAAGGGAAATTATTTAAAGTGTTGTCGACAAACATGTATATAAAGCTGATATTGGACTTGAATTAATTTCTTTTGGTGTACTTGTTTCTTATTTAGTATTTTAATTAAAAGTTTATGTTTGCCAGAGTTGGGAGAAGACTGTTGACTGCTACAGCCCAGGTCAAGGGTTGATGCCAGCAAGCTTCAAGGTTAGAACAGTGCCTCTTGACGGAAGCAATGAAGCACTTGAGGAAGTTTTGGATCCTGATTTTGGGGAATCAGCTATTGGTCGTGTTGCACCTGTCGATTCAGGTAACCTATTTGTTGTTGTGGAAGCTTAAGACATTTTCTATTACACTAAATGTTACCCACATTGTCATTATTATGCTCTCTCTTTTCCTGATGTATAGTCTTGCTATATTTTTGCTTATTCAAAATTAGCTCGACATCTATATTTTACAAATCAGATTTAGGCCAACATTTTGAAGTTTATTCTACATTCTTCGTTACAGGACTGTGGTGGATTATATTGTTGAGAGCTTACGGGAAATTAACGGGTGACTATACTTTGCAAGATAGAGTGGATGTCCAAACAGGCATAAGACTAATCCTTAAGCTGTGTCTGACTGATGGATTTGACATGTTTCCTTCTTTATTAGTCACTGATGGTTCCTGCATGATTGATAGAAGGATGGGTATTCATGGTCACCCACTTGAGATCCAGGTAAGCTGATAACTACTTATCTCTATTTATATAAGCAAGTAGGAATTATCAGTTATTTAGCTCTTCCTAAATGTATGGTACTGAAAGAGGGATTTTTTTTTAATTGATAATGTATTAACTATCACTATTTTTGAAGGAGTTCAGTTATTTTGCTCTTCCTAATGTGTGATACTGAAAGAGGGGATCTTTTTCCTTGATAGATAATATATGAATATGCTTTCCTGCTCTGTATTTGGAGCAGCTTGTTCTTTCAGTTCGATTATTTGAGCAAGAATAAGTGAGGTCACTGTGATTCAGGAAAGCTTAATTATTTGCCATAGAACTCTTAGTTGAGAGTTTGAAATGTATAAATTTTCATTTACTCACTGTTGGACACTGACTGATGTAACTTTTAATATTAAAAAATTAAATTAAGTCAGCATTTCAAGTTCCAACGTGCATTACTGAATATCTACTACTTACCTTGTGCTTGCTACATCTTTATACAATTAGTTTTAAATTGGATTACAATCGGTTTTGGGCTGCGGCGTTGTGGACTGTCTTCAATAACCTTTTCCCCCATGCGTACTTCAGTAGTATGGAGCTGTTGATAATGCATGTTATATTGTATTGAAGAGACTTAGAAAGATAATAACTAAAGCTACTGGCCTTTTAAATCGGTTTTAACATTTTGTCACCATTCATCAGATTCTATCCTTCCCTTTTCTTACGTGTTGGTTGCTGGGTGTCTGAATATATGCCTCTATACTTATAAATTTCTCCCTGGGTTGATTTGAATTGCTCATTTGCAGGCATTATTTTACTCGGCTTTACGCTGCTCCCGTGAGATGCTGATAGTCAATGATGCAACTAAGAACCTGGTGGCTGCTGTTAGTAATCGCCTGAGTGCACTCTGCTTTCACATGAGAGAGTATTATTGGGTTGATTTGAAGAAGATTAATGAAATTTATCGGTATAAGACGGAAGAGTATTCTACTGATGCTGTAAACAAGTTTAACATCTATCCTGAGCAAATTCCTTCATGGCTAGTAGACTGGATATCCGAGGATGGCGGATACTTCATTGGCAATGTGCAACCTGCTCATATGGACTTTAGGTTTTTCACACTCGGAAACCTTTGGGCCATTGTTTCTTCTTTAGGAACAACAAGACAGAACCAGGGCATTTTGAGTTTAATTGAAGCAAAATGGGATGATATTGTTGCTCAAATGCCTCTCAAGATTTGTTATCCAGCACTGGAGGGTGAGGAATGGCGTATCATAACTGGCTGTGACCCCAAGAACACGTAAGGCTCTTCTAAATTTCTTTTTATTTTTTTACATTCGCAGTATTTCTAGGCACTTCCATTTTACAGACAATGATTCAATATCTTGCCGGAGATAGTTGTGTTTTCTGGTATTGTAAAGGTTTTGGCTGTTGCCTTACTCTTGTTTGTTATTTATCTCCTCCTTTGTCTCCTGCTTGAAATTACAAACTTTACTGATAATTTCTTAAACTGCTTGCAGCCCTTGGTCATATCATAATGGAGGATCTTGGCCAACGCTTCTGTGGCAGGTCAGTAGGATATTTGTTTGGATCAAAATCCCTGTGATTGTTTATTACTTCTTCTGGTTTTATATATAAGAAGTTAATATTTAATTCACCAAGACCAATAATTCTATTTATAGTTTTTTCAACCAATTCGTGGGAGTTATATATGGTTAATAGTCCAATGAATGCATCCACTTTCACCATAAATGAGTGAATGTCTTGTAAATAGATTTCACAATAAATTAAGGGTGTAAAAAGTTAAACGTTGACAATTAATACATTTAAAAGTGGGTTTATGTTTGTTATAATAGGATAAAAAATGGTTTTATTTATTTCTTTTACAAAGGACGAGAGGAAGTATTTACTACAAAAAAATTCGTCAACTGATCGTTTTCATTTTTTATAAATTCAATCTAAAATATATTATGATAAATAGGAAGACATATTTACACATTTCACGTTAGCATTTATTATTTTGCCAACTATTATTGATTTTTATCTTTTAAAACCTATAATTTGGTGCTTATATTAATTTACAGTTTTTTAGATCCTGGTTTCTAATAATTTTATAGCTAAATGTATAAATTTAATTACTATTGGTTCGATGACGATTTAGCATATATTGAATGTTTATGTCGTCCAATGACATGGATATAGAAGTTATATTTGAATCAATTTATAATTAGTTGACAATGCAAAAAATTTAACATTTGACTTCAGTTATATTTGCTAACTAGTATGATATGTTTAAACTTCAGTTCACATTAGCCTGCATGAAGATGGGAAGGCCTGACTTGGCACAGAAGGCTGTTGATTCAGCGGAGAAAAGACTTTCATTGGATAAATGGCCCGAATATTACGACACACGAAATGGAAGGTTCATTGGGAAACAGTCACGGTTGATGCAGACATGGACCATTGCTGGTTTCTTGACCTCAAAGATGCTTCTAGAAAATCCAGAAAAGGCATCCTTGTTGTTTTGGGAGGAGGATTTTGAACTTCTTCAGAACTGTGTCTGCATGCTAAGCAAAAGTGGTGGAAGGAAGTGTTCCCGTTTTGCTTCAAGGCCTCAGTTTCTAGTTTAATGTCAACAATCTTCCACTACTAATTGATTGATGCCATTTTTCAGACTTAGTATGTTAACTATTTATGTTGTTTGGTGACAACGGGTAACTGTATAACATAGTTATGTTGCATCATTTATTTATGCGGTGTAACTCATTCCCTGTATACATCTTTGCCTTGGAGTTTTCTACTTTTACTGCATCACCGTGTATCGTATTTGAACAGTAGTCACACCAGTTCTATAAGAACCGGTTATTGTATCACCAATGTACTTTAGTAAATCTTGCCAATTGAAGGATTGATATATCTTGTGAAAGTAATCTTTATGAAGCTCTATTTGATAACTTTCTTTGGAATTGAATTAGGTTAATTTTAGGAATTAAATTGAGACATTTTTTCTAGGGGTATTGGTTAAGGAGTCAGAAAGGGTTTTTTTTCTAAGTATTGAAAATGAAGTTTTGGATCAAATGGTGTCAGTCATTTAGTTAAATTGTTATCCATTTAACGTAGGAGATGCGGTCTCGATGAATTGGTTTGGAAGGATCTGTGCAGCTTTTTTGTCAAAAGTTAAAAATCAAGTCTAACAACAGGGTTAGTTTTCCTTGCCAGTGTTATAAACACTTTTTGAGAGTTAATACAGAAAAGGAAATGTTTGTCTATTAAATATAAACATCATAAGCATGGTTGTCCAAAAATTGAAAGAATTGTACACGTCCTTTTTTAAAGTCAACTATTTTTCTTACATAAGCATTTTGGAAGAGAAATAAGTATTTGGGCGGTGCTTACTGTAAAAAAAACTTGGGTAGTTGAAGTTATGATAGCACATACATAAATAAAAGTAAAAGATTGATACGATGAAGGAAACACAATTTTGGTTAGAAGGAAATAGAAAGAGAAAAGGTAGAAGAGAGAGATGCATTGCAATTGATGATGATTGGTTGAAAAGAGTACAGAGAGTTATCTTAGGGTTGTGAAGTTAATGAGTGGGGAAGGGTATGGAAAAAATGTTGACAGATATGGGTTGGAAGGACAGGAAAAGAGTGGTGGTCAGCGTTTGCAGTTTCTGAAAAGCTGAAGGCGTGTGTCTCCAAGCTTGAGAGAGTATGTGGCTTTCTTGTATTCGGCCCAAGTGAAGGGTCTGAAGAGAGAGGGCCTCTGAGGTGTGACCATAACTGAGGGAGCAACAATGGTTGCATGCAGAGGTGGAGCCCCAAAATATGCCACTGACATTCTACACTTGTATGAGTTCGTCATTGCCCTGTGTCTCACGCTCACAAATCTTCCATTTGTCATAACCTTAACACCACACAACACAACACCCACATAATCAATCACTTCCTTTTTTGTTCCAACTCTTGTACCACACTTCAACCCCCACTTTCCCAAAATTCATCCGTTTCTCATTCTATTACTTCCATCAAAATTCATGCTAATGTTGGAAGAAAAAATTAAATCAAAAAGTGAAACAGTGTACACTTTTTTATTGTTTGAAAAAAGACTAATCAGATCCATTCCCAAAGTGAAAGCATTTAGGTGCAGCAGACAAACTTTTGGTGGGATTATTAAAATAATGTAAATATGTTATTCAAGATAAATATATGTTTGTGAGACACATTTTTTATTTCGTTTCTACTTGTGACAAACAAAACAAAACAAACAGCTAAATTCTATTTATCTTTTTACTTGTGTTCGACTCCACTTTAATACATTTCATCTGAGTGTTAGCATTTTGCCTTTCTCTAAAATCTTACACTTGTCATTAAACTTATTTTGATTCAAACAAATGTTCCCAAAATATTTTAAGGCAGGAGGTTGAGTAGATTGATTCAGAGTGAGTGGACCTTGACAGAAATTCAGTCCAAAAGTTGCAGTGAAAAGAAAAATACATTGATTCCCATGTCATTGTTCACCTCAGTTCACTTCCCATCAACTTTTAGGATTTTTTTTTCTCTTTCTGTGCCAGCATACGAACCAGGCCCCCCACTCACCTTTCTTTTTTTTTCCTTGCAAATCGAATCAACCCTCTGTGTTGTGTTCTCTTGTGTGGGGTTCAAAGATTATTATAATGTGTGTATGTAGCAAACACATGTAGGGAAAGTGAGCATGTTCTGAACTAATGGTAATGAAAATGAATTAGAAGTGTGTAGTTGATTGAGTGATTATGGAGAGAAACACCAAAGCATTACATGCATAGTCACATTATACGTACGTACCTGTAGTACATCTCCCACATTCACATAGAATGCAGAGGGGTCAGGGGTGACTGGGATCCACACCCCATCTGGAAGAGAAATTTGTAGGCCTCCCACGTCGTTGGATCTGAGAATGGTGAGGATCTGAGGGTCAGAATGCTCCCCAAACCCAACCTTGCTAATTTGTGATGACTTGTCCTTATCTTTGTCCTTCTCCATGCACCACTCTCTGTTAATTATAGGTGGGTAGTGATTGAGCCTCAGCACTGAGTCACTTTCACCATCCCTTATCAATCTGCTGAAAACCCAAGTGTCCGGGACCCCCAGCCCCTCTGCCATCACCTCCAATATCTCACATGCTAGCTCTTTCACTGCTTCTGTGTATGCACTCAAGCTATTGCTGCACGCCATGTGCAATCACACACTAATCACAATTTACATCACCATTAACATTAATGCAGGAGTTGTGTTTTGTTGTAAGTGACAAGTGTGGCATCACCCCAAGTTTCAACAAAAAACCTCAACTCTCATTTTTACTTCTACAATTTTCCTCCACTTCCAAACTAACCAACATGTTTTCAGGTTGTAACTTCAAAGTTCACATCTGTTTCACCCTAATTGTATTTTAACTTTTCAATGAAAAAAGCATATCTACATTTCTTAGCTTATATTTTATTCCCTTACAGTCATACCAATTGTTTTTTATAAATCTATAAATATTTCTTTTTTATGTTTAGGTAAGAAATAATCATACACATGGTGATTCCCTTAAAAGTAACAAAGTTGGTGGCGTGTACGGAAGACGAATATAATGTTTTAATCAAGAAGAATAAAAATATAATTGTCGCTTTCTTAAGGGGAATGCCATTGCCATCGTCAAAATAGTAGATTTGGAGTATGAACACAGTCCCGAGACATTAAAAAGTTAAACAGTGTGTTATATATAAAAGAAACAGAGAGAGAATAAGGTCTAGTTGTAGCATAATGACACATGAGTTGCCACATTTTTTCAGAGATTGATTATTGGTTGACTCAGTTTTATCACTTGTACTTGCAAAGGGAAAACGTTGAAACCATTATTGATACTTATTCATTGAACGCTGCTAGTAATAGTGTTTGCTTCTATTTTTTTCTATATCATATTAAACATATTAATACATGATATCCACTAATTTTATTAATAATTATAGTAAAATTTGACTAATCATTTTAGTAAAATCTTCTATTTTAATCCTATTTACTCATCAATGATATTTCACCTTTAGACCTTAGTCTAACCTTACTCTAAGGAGACCGAATCCACTTCTAGATTGTTGGATGGTATGGTGGCTATGGGCATATATTGATGAATTTACCATGTGTGTGTGTGTGTATATATATTATATCTAATACGTATGCATACATATATAATAAGTCTGAGTTGTGTAAAACTATATACATGTTATTACTGAACGAAAATACTATTTCTATATGTGACAAGTGTATAATAATCTGTTAATAGTCTAAGACTATAAGGCTATTACAGTTCTGATAATTTCGTGTATAGCATGCAACTAAATTTTATTTATTTTTCCTGTAATTGGTAAATATGCATAATATTTTAGATAAGAAAAATGATTAGCAGCAAAGTGGGTGTAGGATCTGTGGAATGGTAAAGGGTGAGATAGTTGGCAGAAGATTGTAGGTGGAGGATATAAAAAATGGTGGTAGTTTGGGAGCATGTGGAGTGCAGTGAACAGAAAAAGAAGCATGCAATAAATAAAAATGGTGGTTAGAGAGAAAAGGATAGATGCATAGTAATAAGTGGTAACATCATGCATGTATAGATAGATAGATACCTGAGATTTAATGGGTCAGTGGATATGGTTTTGGAAATGTGAGCAATGGAGTCGGTGGTGGCACTGAGGAGAAGGTACTCCACCTCACCCATGTCTCCATTCACACCTATGTTCTTGCACCCATATGCAGGTGCCGCCACTTTCTTTTCCAGCATCGCTTTCCCGAAGAAGCCGAACCCTGCTTCTTCAGTTTTCGCTATAACTTCGTTGCTGATACCGTGGTTGATCACTTTGAAGAAACCGTATTCTTCGCACGCTTTCACGATCAGTTTTGCCACTTCCGCTCTCTCGCCTGAGAGGTCCACCACGGGAAGCTCACTGGGGAGAATCCCATCGCTCCTTATTGGGTTTGGGGCAGCCAGCACCATGTTTGTTTTTGTAGATGTTGCAGTGGAAGCTGGAAGAGAAAGGAGAGGGAAAAGAAAAGAGAAGAAAAAGTGAAGGAGCAAGAAGAGAAGAAGAGAAGGAAGGTGGTGAATTGTGAGTGGAGATAGTGGGCTATTTATGCACCAAGAATAGGAGAGAATCCATGGGAGCAATGAGATTAAGATAATCTATATCTCATGAACAAGGCTTAACCATGTTTGTTCAGAAAAAAAAAAAAAACTGCTGTAATTTCTAATTGAATAGTGTGGTAAAATCCGTTCTTTTAAGCTGAGAGTTGATGTAATGTACTTAATTAATAAATATCATTGAATGAGTTTAATGAGAAAGCATTATTTTATGTAGAGTAATTTACGTTTTAATTTAATCATAAATTATAATTGATATGATTATTTCAGATAATTGTATTATAGTTTGTGATTAAATGATAATATAAAACTTATTTATAGTATTAATGTAAAATTAATTAATATTATAAAAGGTTTATTTATACTTTGATAATAAGAATTTTGAATGAAGCAATATAATAGAAAATATTGATATGAAAGATGAAGCTGATCTTAAAAATGTAAATTTTGCTTTTATTATTATTGAACGGGAATGGATGAAAATTGTACTTTATGTTTGAGTTGGAAGTGGGAGAAATTTATAGTTAAAAATGAAGTACAATGCAAGTAGGAAAATTCCCAGAAAAGAATGTTGACTTTCTACACACTTTCTTGACTCCCCCATTGGCTTTTTCACTTTAGTTAGTATTTACTGGTCTAAATCGTCCTTTTCATCAACCTTTTTTGTTCTCTTTTTGACTTCCTGCACTTCCTCTCTTCATTGCCCACTTCACGTGCCAAATGTTTCTCTAATCTTCAAACACTCAACATAAATTAAGAATCATTCTTTAATTTTTTAACCTTTTTTTATAATTAAAAATGAGTGTTTTTAATGACAAATTAACATCTCTTTATTTTTCTTATTCATACTCATATTGTTCTCTTGAAACCTATAGTTTGTCTAAATTCAATTTAATTTTAGTTTCATTTGTTGGTGATCTGGTTTTGAAGATTCTTGCTTTAAAGTAATTTAGTTGGTTTTAGAGTAGTTTAGTTAATATTTTGTTAATTGATGGTATTTGATGAGTTATATAAAAGTTAATTTATCTTTGAAATGATCGATATTTATTTATTTATATTATTAATGTGGATTAGGGTTAGGGTTTCCATACACAGTTGGTTAGGGTTAGGGTGTCCATGAACAATTGGTTAGTATTAGGGTTAGGGTTTCCATGCACAGTTGATTGGGGTTAGGGGGTGGAGGTTCCCACAGAATCGATATGATAGGAGGAGGCTTTGGTGTTTAGGGTGACCCTAATTATATAGGAAAGGCAGCTAACAATATAATCCTACACGTCCCTATCAAATCCTAGTGGTATTGAGTACTCACATGTCTTGAAAGGGTTTCAAATATGACTTACACACCTATCACCTATGCACATATCCCTCATCTTCAACACTTTCAATTCAATTGTTTGTTTATACTTCCTTTTCTTGGTTGCCCTATTTGTACCCAAATCCTGCACCCTTGCAGATGCAATCTTCACATTTATGATTCTTCCCTCTTTGAATTTTTCAATCATGGAATTGCCAATTGAGTGTGGTGTGACCAGGTTATGATATTGAAATATCAAATTTAAAGGCCCCATTCAACCCATCTTAATTCCCACACTCATTATTCTATCAAATATTAACCTAAATTTCTCCCTCTCATTTACATTTTCTTTTCTGTCACTAATTAGTAAAATAATTAAATTTAAGATGGAACAAAAAGTGGTGTTCTTTGACTTGTAACAACATTGTTGGAATGCGTAAAATAATTATTTAATACATAAAGTATGGTTATGATGTGATACTGTAAGTGTGAGAATTTAAAAATGAGAAATATAGAGTCTATTATTTGTATATAGTACGGAAGATATTTTAAAGCTGACTACGACCTCTGCGTCTACAATTTAAATATAAAAAGACGTTATAATATTATTAGCACATATATATAGCTATTCTATTCTTATGAATATCGGACGCTCCTCTTAAATGACGTGTTTGTGTCAGATACACAATTTGGACATGACACTCGTAGGACACGTATCAGTAAAGTGTCTAATTTAAAAAATATTTATTAGATTTCTGATAATTCTAACACGATTTTAACACAATTTTAAAAAAAAAGAAATATAATAATTTTTTAAAAGCTTAAATTTATTGTATAAATTTTTATTATGAGTATAAAAATAAGAAACAAATCTTTTTGAACCAGCCATGAAAAACATCTTTCTGCTTCAAAAAAAATCAGAAATATACTTGTGAACATAAATCTTTATAGTCAATTTATATAATTCATAATTATATAATATATAGATCTGTGTCTCCGTATCCTGCATTTTAGAGATTATACGTATCTTCGTGTCCATGTCCGTGTTGTATCCGTGTCCGTGTAAGTGTTTGCGGTACATGTATCCTTTCAATATTCAACTGCCATTTCTTTACATTTAATATTAATTTACTTCATTAATCTCAAAAACAATCCTTATACCATTCATATAAATCAAATGCTAAACAATCTATTCATTGCTTTACTTGTAATTATAAACCTTTAAGGTTGACCTACTATTAAAAAAATTTAAGTAATTTGCATCAAGTCTTATATTTAACTAATTAATTTAAATAATTAAAAAAAATTACATGTAGGTTCTTGTATAGGGTTGAAAAAGTCTTCATATTACTTTTTTAGATTTTTATTCACTTATCTTATGTTTGTTTGACTAAAAATGGATGGAGAAGAAAGTAAGAGATGCAATAAATTAATTAAATTTTCATTATTTAATTAAAAACTTCGTGGAACCTGTTAAAGAAATACTTTACTTTTTAAATTGATACGAAATGAGAGGGAAAATATCTTTCTTTTTTTCCTTTTTTTTTATTTTCTGAAAAATGAAATTGTTTTAAAACTTCTTTTAAAAAACAACAAAGTATTTTTTTGCATTAAGAGCCAAAATTTTTAATTTTTTTAAATGAGTATACGCGTTTTAAGCTTCAATGATTGGATACACATGATATGTATGTGAAAATAAAATTAGGTTTAGTTTGTAGAGATAAAAAAAGTTATTTTGTATTTTTTATAATTTAGTTGAATATACTTTTTAAATTAAACTTTAGTGCCATGTATATTGATATTTTTTTATTTATAAAGATTAAGCACGTATGAAAATATTTTCAACAAATTACATATATTAAAACAATTGAACTAATTAGTACACCGTGGCATGTATATTTATATGAATCGTTTACCATTTTTTATATTTTAAATTTTAAAGGATCTTAAACGCAGTTAGGGTGCAAAATTAGGTTTATCGAAGAGAACAATAATTGAACAAGTGCAGGATTTAAAAAAAAAAAAACAGCTAATAATATTAATTAGGGTTTCTCCATCCAAGAGTAAACTTTGGTAAACATAGGTTCAGATGCCAAATTTTAATTTAATTTCTGTGTTGGATGTTTATGAGGTTGTGGTAGGCTTGCTTTTTCCCATGCACTCAGAAGATTATCCCACTTCAATGTCAAAACTTATTACAACTATATAAAAAAAAAAAACAATTCAGTTAAACTATATTATTTGAGTGACTAAGTTCCTAATTATTATTTGGTTGTTAAAATTCCGAATTGAGTTAAAAAAAATATAGTATAATTTTTTAAATATGGATTAAATTCAATCTGTCTTACTTAAGATATGGATTAAACGGATTTTAAGTGAATTAGTTAACTCGTAACTTATCAATAATATTTTTTTATTATAGTTATAATTATTTATTTTTAATTATTTATATTAACACTTTGTTTTTGTTAAAATTAGTAAATTGTTGTTTAATAATATTTAAATAGTTTGATTGCTTAATTTTTTTTTATTTATCTAATTATATAAATGAATATTTTAATTTTAATTTATTATTTTTATAATATCACTTTTAATTTTGGATAATATTTAGTGAAATAATAAACATCCTTATAACACTTTAATAAATAAAATATAATTAAATAAGTCAACTTATTTAACTTACCATCTCGTGATGGATCGAGTCATGCTATAAAATTTCTTATTTATTAAAAAGTAAACACAATGTGAGTGAAATTGACTCACTTAAAAAACTAGTATTCCATGTTAATGGTAATGGATTTAAGAACATGCACTATAGATTCATTTTATGGGTGAGTGAATGAGATGTTGTATTTCTAATTTTAAACATTGATGTTTGTTTGATAAATAACAAACAAATGGAAAGGAGAAGTTAAAAGAAAATAAAAATAAAAAGTGAAAAGAGAATATATTTAATTAAATAAATATTAATTAGTGATAGTTGAATTTTTTTTCATCTCTTTTTGTTTCTTTGTTTTACACATCCAATCATCTAACATATTTTATTTGTGAATTCCTTGTATACATGAAGTTGGAAAGATGCATGAATTGAATGGGCGAGGTTGTATTCTGATAAAGAAATGAGTGTGTGTTGATAATGTGAATATTAATATTATAATTGAGTTTAATGGAATAGGTGTTTGTTTGGAAGTAGATGGTAGGGACTTAGGGTCGTCCTTGAGTTATAGGGTATGGTTTGGTAAATAGGGGTCCAGATAGAGTCCTCTTTGCCCTTCAATTATTAATACACGAGATGGAATTATTATATCACACACATAATTGCCCAACAAAGCAATAGTACACTGTGTATTATATCACCCTAATAATTGCCTATAGTACTCTCTTTCTATACCCTCTCTTCATTTCCATTTTACTCTTATTATTTCTCATCACATTTCAAAAACATAATCAATTTTTTTCATTTATGTGTTGCTTAATGCAAAACTACTGTGTTTCATAACTCTCTTATATGTGTGATATTGGATGAAGGTAGTATTATTTTCATATCAATATTAACACAATCATCGTCAAAATAATATTATATATATACACAACACATATATGTATGTACATGTATACATGGACTTTGATAAAAAATAAAAAAAAATCTATTGTCCCGAGTGATGCCACCTTGGAAGAATAAAAATGTAAACACCATATATAATTGGCTGCTATAAACACAATATATAATGTAAAAAGTAAAGTAAAGGATTAACATGAAAGAAAGGTCTATCTCTCGAGTGTTTCCATAAATGCCTGTGGTCCATCAAAATATGACCATGGTTTGAAGAGGATGGCCAATGGGGCCACACTCCAATTCAACAAGATAATACATTTTCTGTTCTTCTTTACTCAACTTTCTCATTTCCTTTTCGATTTTAGAAACTTTAAAAATGAGGTAAGATGAAATAAAAATAACCTGAATAAATCTCAGAATCATTTTATCATCACTTGTTTAATCCTAAGTGGATGCTATAATTTATGATTTCACTAACATGAATTAAAATTTTAAGTATAATAGTATTTAGTGAGTGTAATTTATGATTCGATTAAGATGAATTAAAAGATTAAGTATACTGGTATTTTAATGGGTTTACTGCTCACACGAAATATATAAATCACCTCGCACATTAAAGTAATTATGATATTATCTAGAAGAGAATTCACCAAGGAGATTTTGATAAGAATAAGACTTGATTTAAACCTACATGAGAATTACATAAGTGTATATATAAATATTCTTTTATATGGTGTTAAACTTTTTTATTTATATTTAATGCAAGACTTAGAATCACTTGAATTACTAATAATCTTCTTCTCAAAACTTAGTTATTTTCACATAGTATATTATATACGGAAGAGTTTGCAATTTTTGTCAAAAAAATTGTAGGAGAGGATTTGTAACTTTTGTCAAAAAAATTGCATAATTTGCAATTTTTATTAAAAAAATTGCATGTTAAGTAATAATATACTTTTGTCAAGTATTTGTAGATGTGGGAATTGAAATGTCCAACCACTTTAAATTTATTGTGTGCTTTTATTTAATATGTGCTCTTACTTTTATAAGATATTATTGTTTTATTGCATGTTTTTTAACAATGGCATTAGAGTTGGTGTTCTAATCAAGGAGGAAGAGGAACAATTTTACTTAAGCAAAGTCAACATCGCGTGTTGCACCTTTGGAAAGAGGTTAGTGATGATGGTTTTTTAATGCATGTGTGTTGGGGTTTGACTTGGTCTGTGCAACAGTGTCGATGGTAGATTTCATTTTAAGTATCATCAAATTGCTAGTGATGATGACTTGAAAGTTGTCGATTGTGAGTTTGAGGTGTAAGGTAATGAAGATTGATGACGAGGAGGGATTTTCATCTTCAATGAGTCTATGCAAGTCACCAATGACGAGAGCAAATCAAACAAATCTATTGGCAGAATGTTAGATGTTCATTTCAAAAAATGAAGAAAAAGAAAAAGGATTGGTGTTGAAACTTTGTTGTGGAATTATTCCCTTTAGGTGAGACTTTTGGTGAGAGAATGATAAGTTAATAAGTATCCACCAAAGTACCTCAGTGAATATGTTAAGAAGAGAAAAAGTAAGAAATTACTATAAAAATAAAAAGATTTAAGTGTTGTCATCACAACTCAATAAGTCTTTTAGGTAGTAGTTTTGCAACATGAGAATGTTTGCAATTTTTGCCAAAATAATTGCAAGAGAATGTTTGTAATTTTTTTCAGAAAATAGTATGAGAATGTTTGCACTTTTTGTTAGAAGAATTGCATAAATAATAATACTTTTGTTAAGTAATTATGGATGTAGGACTTGAAATGTTGACCCATGTTAAATTTATTGTTTGCTTTCATTTAAATTTACACTCTTATATGAACCGTGCTTTAGTATAAGAAATGATTTTTCTATTGAGTGATTCCAACATCATACACCCTATAAATATTTACTTTGTACAAATATAATTTATAATAAATAAATAGTTTTGAACATGTACATTATATTACAATTTTTTAGGATTGATTTATAATGCTCATTTCCTTCTTCCACACAACTCTAATTTTCATCTTCATTCACATGTGAAATTCATAAATTTATCAAAGAAATATTAACTAAAAAATTTATATAAGTGAATTGAAAAATTAGTTCTTAAATCAGTTGTCGAAAATAATAAATACTACTGTTCTTAAAGGTAATCATATAATGCATAATATACTATTATTAAGTGAACGTGTGAGGAAGAGAAATGTATTTTTCTTCTACCAAATATTGTAATTCCTCTTATAATAAGCATTATATATTTCGTTAAAGGTGATAAGAATGAATATGATGACTAGACAGGGAAAAGGTATTGAGGGAAAGATGAATAGCTGGCATTGATGGAAGGATATACAAAATATATATGGGAGGATAATAAACCTAGATGGTTTAATTAATAAGTTATTAAGGTACTAATATGGTAACAATATATAATAAATTATTTACTTAGTCTAAAATGCAAGAAGAAAAAAGTGTAAGAGATGGTGCAGCGAGTGAGAGACAAGTGAGAGGGAAATTCCAAATTTGAAGTGGAGAAGGGAATTATTTGAATGAGATGAACAATTAGAGGGAATTCTGCAAAGAGATTTGGATAAAATAAAAGACACAGAGGTGAGTAATGAGGGGTGTTGGAAGGTTTAATCAAGTGAAATTTACTTTGTAAATTTTGCATATAATATATTCGCAATATTAAGGTAAGAAGTCAATCAATTAGAATATATGTAGGAAAGTGATTTTTTTTTTTTTTTATGGAGATTAATAAGGTGAACACTCATTTATATATTATGAAATATTTTTATATATTTTAAACACACTTTTATCATGTTCAGATTTTTCAATTTATACATGTGACTATATATTTGTGGGTGGTCCAATAATAGTATGATAGTATGTAGTTTGATAGCAACTCAATATTAAGTGGTTTGATAACGGTCTGATAACATGTGATCTCATAAATCCAATAACTCTGATAATCTTAAAAAGTAAATTTTAAGTCTAATTTAACTTTATAAAATCGATTCATAAGATGAGATTTACATTAATTCATATAATACAAAATATTTTTATCTATACTCAAAAGCAGATCTCCAACAAAGTGCATTAGGAGAATCACTTTAAGATTTTTGGGTAATATCATATGTATTTTTTTTACTTTTTATTTGTTTTTTTATGTTATAGTAGGGGTTTTGGTAGAATCTTTTCTTGTATTTTTTTCATTAAGCTTAAATATAATGTAACCATCTGCTATTGAATGAGTTAAACATTCTTGCTTACATATATACTTATTCTAATCTTATTACTGATAATAAAAAAATTGTAAATACATGAGAAAACAGTAAGAAAAATTACAAAACACTATTTATAACTAAGAATACACTTTAATAAAATAATACTTCCAATGGTTTAAAACGATGATTTTTGAAATTCAATTAGCAATTTTTTTATAAATTTATAAAAAAATTGAATGTAATTTTGAATGAGAGGAAGTAGAATAAATAGTCATGTTTTGTCCCTTCTTCCCTTTTCATTGACATTGATGAACAAAGGCAATTGGAACTGTAACTGAGTTGTGTTTGTTTAATAAATTCAAATTCGTTAAGGTTAATGTTAACAATAGACAAAACATTTGTGTTCTCCAATTTTTGTAAAAAAAATTTTAAAACACAATTGAAGAAAGTTTTGGTGCATTTTACATGACTTGGTTTGTTACAATAATGTAGTCTAACAATTGGAGTGGAGTCACTGTTTATGAGGATGCAAGAATTTTTACTGCTTCAAAGGAAACTGCTTCTATACTAATCTTGGCAGAGATTGAAGTTGCTTACGTGTTACATATAGTAATGAATTAAGAAAATGCATTAAATTTGAAAAGAAAAAAAAATATTATTTGAAACAGTTAAGTAAATAAGATCGAAAAATATTCCTTTGACAATGAAATAAACAATACTTCCTCTTAACAACTATAATGTTATAAAAGTAATTTTATTTTTGTAAATAATTAAAATTTTGAAATCTATAAAAGAGATATTGGAGAAATATAGAAAATGTCTTTAATTTTAAGATTTTGTTTACAAACAAGAGTGTTTAAAATCTTTTTGACTTGAGAAGGACTTAATTCTCATGACTCAATTAAAAAAATAAGAGAAAAATAATCTCATATCATATAAGAAATTGAAGAGATACATGCAAAAATCTCATATAATAATAATAATAATAATAAAACATAAAAAAAAATATAAAAAAAAACAATAAAAATAAATTTTTAAATTCATTCATTTTTATTAAAATATCATCCTAACATATTACGGATGGTTGGATAATAATCTAAATGATTCTACTACTATATTAAATAATAAATTTTAAACCTAACTCAATTTTATAAAATAAAATTTACTACTTATAATATACAATTAGCCGGTCTGTGTCTACCATTCACACTGCTCACCCTATCCTCGTTTCCTTTTTTTTTTTTTAATTTCTCTCTCTCTCTGATAAATTGGGATTTGTTGTAAAGGATGAATATTTTTTTTATAAATATATTAATGCTTTGCTTTGTTTGGTTGGATGGATTATGGTAGGAAGGATTGAAGAATGAAAAAATAAAATAAAATTTGGCGGGACTCCAAAAGTTAAGAGAAAGATAAGGAATGTTTATATATATATATATATATATATATATATATATATATATATATAATTAAGTTGTCTTTATTTTTGTTTGTTTCTTTTTTTTTTTCAAGAATATTTGTTTTATTTCTTTTAGTATTTTAGTATTTGTAGTCTATAAATTTGCCTAACTTCTGTTTTTTCTTTCACTTTTTTTGCCATTAAGAAAATCTTTCATGATTTAAAAATCAACCACATTGAAATGTAATGTATGATCAATCTTGTGTTCCTTTGCAACAAATTCAAAGAAGGAGAAGTTTTCTCACTTTAGATTAAGATTTAAGATAATGATTAGCACAACTTTGTTGAATTATATTTTGGTGGTTGCTTTTCATGAAATAATTTAGGTTTAATTAGTTGTAACTATCTTATACATTTCATTATTTTTAGTTAAGTTTTTGTCAAAAAATAATTTTTATTTTTGGTTCAATATTTTATCATTTAATTTTATCGTTAATGGAATAATGTTGCTGTTAGTTTTATCTTTTTTTTATCATGATCTGAGGTTTTTTCTTCATTTAAAAAAAATAGTTAACTGATCATTTTAAAAGAATTGAAGAGAAAATAAACAAACTGGTCACTAAATTAGAAATGACAAGATAAAAATAACTGTCCTATAATGATATTGACAATAAAAACCAAAACGATAAAATATTTTAACAAAAATAAAAATATTTTAAATACTTGATAAAATAATTTTTTAATTAAGGAAACCTAAATTTTGTTAATAAATTAGAAATCGGATAACTATATAAATTTTAAAGTAATTATCATAACCGTTTAAAAAAATTACTCCTTCCATTTCACTTTGATTTGTTGTAGTTTTTTTAATAAATATTGAAATAATATAAAAAAAAATGTTATTAGTCCCAAACTAGGTAAGAGAGAAAATGACTCGGTGCATTGGAAGCTAGAAACCAGTTAGGAGAGATAGCAACACTTAAGTATTTATATTCCAAAAATAATTTATTATTATTTGTGTTTATAGAAAATTGTAATTAGTGTCTATTTAATTCTGCAACAATTATGAAGAATGAAATAAACAAGATTGGAGGGGACATTTATTACAAAATTATTTTCATTAATTAATTCATTGTTTATCTTAATGTGTAAGAAAATGTTAGACAACGATAAAATAAAATTAATAGATTAGATGTCAGCTTGAGTTTTAAATGATCTCATCTTTTTTATTTAACATTTGTTTAAAAACATCTTCATCAAAAATCAATTCTTATAATGGGTTTAATTGAATTGATTTAATTTCAACTTGGTAATTAATAATGTAAATTATTCTTTCCTTTTCAAAATAAGTAAGGTTAGTGATTTTTCACATGGATTGATAAATAATAAACAAGTAGATTAATTTGTTGATTTTTTTTTTTTGGTTGTTAAAAATTATGTCCAGTGCATATCAAAACCTTCATACCTATACTTTTTTTTAAGAAGAAATTGTAAGAAAAAAAAATATTTTAAAAATTAACACCTTACTTAATACGGAAATTTTGTTTTGTTAAAACTTTATTTTTGAAATAGAGAAAATCAGTGAAGAACCAACATGAAAAGAGTGCTTAAATATATTCGGAGTTGACAAAATTACAATTAAATATTTTTTAATTTTTATATTTTGCTTCTTGTATTTTTGTTATGTATTTGGAACTATTGCTCCAAATATTGCAAACTAAGGCTGGAACAAAGAGAGAACAGAGAGGTGTGCTTAGAATAATGGGCACAGAAGCGACTGAAACTAGTTATATTTAGTTAAACTTATTTTTGAAAAAAAAAGAGTCATTTTCTGCTGTTTAAGAAAACTTTAATATGTGGTAAAATATAAAAAAATGTTTACCCACGAATTAAATGTGTCACAATATCAACACTCAAACTCTTCTCAAAGGTAGTAAGTATTTCCGTAGCAAAATTATTAGTATTCTTGAGTTCAATATTGTATTAAATAAATTAACTTAGTTTATATAATCACATTTTTCCTTAATTCATAAGCTTTGTTTATTTTAGGTATTATACAGTAATTTTAGGTTTAATTAAAATGCAGTTTGAGAAAGTGTATTTTGTTAAATATTTTTATAGAAGTTCACCATACCACTTAATATTAGGGTTAACCATGTCTTAACAGCATGTTCATGCATTCTTAGTAATTTTGATGAGGTGTGGTATAATTCTCATATTGCAACTTTGTCTACTTCTACCCAGAAAATGGACACACAGAAGGAAGATAACAAATTTATGCAAACTTGCATGATAAGAAACTATAGATTCCCTACTTCTATCCACCCACCATCAAGAGATTAAATGGGTTAATATAAAAAGAAAGTGAGAGTACAATTAGCAATTCTCGTAAATATTTTTCATATATGATTTATTTTAAGAAATTTTGGTTATTTTATAGATCTTACACTTAATATATATTTTCTATTTTATTATAGATTTAATTACCTTTTTCTTATTATTTTTGGAGTCAATATTTAATTTAATATAGTGATTTTAAAAAAAATCAATTTGGTCCCACAATTTTTTTTAAAATGTTCAATTTGATCCCTTCTGTTAAGCTTTTACCAACGGCGTTTACAATTGATGTCGTGGCAACTGTTTCCAAGTCACCCTCATCTTCCGCGATGCCTCCCACTGCGGCGCCGTCATCACTACCGCGCTCTCCTTCAACTCCGACGCCGTCCACGCTGCCAAAGGGCTCAGGAACCACCGTGCCAACCACGAACCGTCATGTCCTGGGTTTCGATCTCAATCCTTGATGCCAAACCAGGTCGCGTCCAACCGTGTCGCCGCTACAGTCATTACCAGTGACGGAGATGGACGAGTGACAACGGAGGTATACTCTAAAGGCGGCAACGAGGGTGACGGAGAGGATGAATGGGCAGTGGTGATGACGACGTCGTTGTGGGAAGCGTCATGGAAGATGAGGACGAATTGGGAGTAATTGCCACGTCATCAATCATTAACGTTGTTAGTAAAAACTTAACAGAAATGAACAAATTGAACAATTTTAAAAAATCTTAGGACTAAATTGATTTTTTTAAAAACCATTATATTGAATTGAATATTGATCCTAAAAATAAAAACAAAAAGGTAATTAAATTTATATTTTCTACTTTATTATATTATCAAATCACTTATAATTTTTTTAATTATTTTTTTTTCAACTTTTATTTTATTTCTATCAAACAATCTTACATATAATTTTATTTATATTGTGTTCCTTTCTTTTTCACTCTTTTCATTTTTTACGTAATCCAATAAAAAGCTTAAAGTTCTTCGGGCACAAGTTCTGGTTTGTAATTTGTTCTGATGAAAAAGGGAAAGAACAACTTTCTTTTTCAGTCTTTTCATTTTTTACTTGAACAACTTTCTTTTTCAGTCTTTTCATTTTTTACTTAATCCAATAAAAAGCTTAAAGTTCTTCGGGCACAAGTTCTGGTTTGTAATTTGTTCTGATGAAAAAGGGAAAGACAAAGCACAATATAAATTATAAACAGTGTGTACAGAAATTGGCAGCTACGCCTGTAATTGAATTTGAATTTGCCTGTTGCCTACACATACAAGTCCAATTAGTTTTAACAAATTGTTCTTACTCAATCCAAATTGACCAATTGAAATGCACTTACACTCAGCTCAAATTTTCTATATACAAACCGAACAGAATACACTGTAAACACCTCAACTCTTTACAAATTCCTGAAATTGAATGTCATTTCACAGTTAAGCTTCAAACCAACCAAGACATCGTGTTCACAATACAAAGACTTTGAAACGAAGCATATACATATTCTAACCAGAGTGAGCCGTTTGGAAACCTTTTCATTTAATTTAAATGTCAGAACCTAGTGGATGTTACACAATAAAACAAGCATGCTATAGTTTATAGAGATTTTTGTAGCTAATACTGTTGTACAACAATTACACAAGAGCTAGAATAAAACATTAGTCACAGATGGGGCTTCAAATTAATCCTTTTGGCGTTTGGGCAGGGGAAACGACACTCTCTGATGGGGATTCTGCTGCATCTCTACCTTCTCTTCCTGAGTGGAATTGGGAATGGTAGTTTCTTCGTCCTCTGTTTCTTCTAAAGGTTCAACAGGCCTTTTGTTTCGAATTCCAAACTGGTAGTTAGGACTGATTAATGTGTCCTGATCAGGTGGAAGTGGGATACCGGGTCCTGATATAGTCTTTGGCAATGGTATCTTGTTGCGGTTCTGGGCCAACTCCAGCAGCACCTGGCAAGTGATAATATGAAACATTTTATTTTTCAAGATGAATGCTTGAGGGAAAGAAGTGTTGGAGATTCATATTGACTAAAGATAAGATTAAATTATAACATATAATTGAATGTAAATTTCATCTCACAAGATAGTTAAATTAGACTTAAAATTCATTTTCTAAGTAAGAGCAGATGGTATTAGATCACCAAAGAGACAGAGATCCTTTCAAGCAAACAAATATTTCCAGAGTGCAGCTCATGATATGGTAATTAGTAACTAAAAAAATAAATCTTAGCAAAATATTTATTTATAATTTAGAATGTAAGCGAAAATCTGGCCCCACCAAAGGGTTATCTCAGCCATAATTATCAAACACATGAATATTAAAAATTAGTAAAAGATTAATATCTGCAAGCTAGTAATAAAACTGCAATACAGAAATATGGGGGACCTCTCACAGAAGAGAAAAGAAGACAAGAATAATTTACATGAAATTTCTTACTTAATCCAGTTTGATCAGTTAAAAACAAATTTATCAAAACTATATAGCACAGGAGCTTGTGCTATGGGTGTCAGATTGAAATTTATATAATTGTGCTAGTTTACAATTCAAGGCAAAGAACATCAACTCGCTTGAAAACTTGTTGCACAAACTTGGACAGACTTGGGTGGATACTAGATTCATTCATAGTTTCATGCAAACTTGGTCGGTCAAAGTCTAGAACAAACCAAATAATCTTCTCCAAAACATGAGCAGAACAACTGCATTTTAGGTGTTAGGTCCTTCTATCCAATATGCTGTACAATTGGTCATGCAAGTTTACTGGAGTACTCTGCTCATACTGCCAGTGCAGGTTTTGATTTGAAGAAAGTGGATAAGATCTGCAGATGGATAAGTTGATAGGAAATTTGCTGCCTTTTAAAATAAGAAGTTCAGAACTTCAACAATGGAGTGGAATAAAGTTGTCTGCTATGAAGCAGCATGTCTGGGTTCTGGTTCAAGAGTCCTTCTATCCTGGTATGTATCTTACGTAAAATGCTTCTCGAAAATAGAAGCATTTTTTTGTTGTATTAAACCACCGAATAGTGCTAGCTAGATTTGTAGGAAATTTTTACAAGTTAGAGAGTTGGCCACAAGATATACCATACATGATTCTTGGCAATGAAACCATGTTGAGACGCATGAATGGCAAGCGGATCATAGGGTTGTCTACTGTTCCCCAAAAATGTAAAAGTTGCAGATTTGCTTTCTAATTTCAGATGGTTTCTCCTTGCAGCTACAAAATCAAGATCTACAAAAAATTGGGGAGTGTATCAGAGCCATAAGGCCATTACACAGTGATCAACAAGACACGGTCATATGGGTACCCAATCACTCAGTTTTCCATAAAAATATGCACCAGGACAGGAGGTAAATAAGACATAGATGTGTCAGGACAGGACGACTATGTTGCTAACATTGGTAGTTCTGTGAGCTTCGTGTCTTAATCCTCCTCTCTTGGTCCATAAATTCTTTACTCTGGTGCATCGAACCATATCTCGAATAACAAAAATCCCCTTTCTCACATTCGTAACAAGCTTGATGCAAGTAATCCATAAGCCCCAGTTTATAGGGGAAGTGTAAAATAGAACATGCAGCACTTGAAGTTATTAGTTTTGGCACATGTATTATCAATATGATTGGATTACAAATTAGCCTATGTTAGGGATATCATTGAGCACGTACTATTCTCAATATGAATATAAATGTGTGTGGTCAACATTTGACACACAATTATCAAGCCTAGAACATAAAAAGAAATTTAATCTTTGCAAGTAACAGAACCCAACTATTTTTAAGTCATGTGGCGGACTTTGCTTGAGTTGCGACACAGACATTTAAACTTCACATAAACAAGGCAACCTCTCTCACTACCTTAACTCTTGCAAACTTCAGCATATTGCTTCAAACTATCAGCACACCCAATAAAGCCAACAAAATTAACACACTTAAGTTTTAACCACAAACAACAAATAAAGAATCCATGCGTTTTGTCTCATAATTTTATAATCGGCATAATTCACACGAAACGCAGTTGAAACAATTGGAAAGGCGAATTATTAATTACTGTTATTACCTCACGAGGCGGTGGTTGCGAGAAGCTGAAGTTAACCTTGGATTGAATCGCAAGCTTGACATCGTCACAATCGATTGCGGATTTTCCCGCATGCTCTGAATAGACTTGTGCGTCGGTTAAAACATCGACGACGTATCGATACCACAGCTCAAGAAACTTGTGAATGACGCGAGGCTCGTACCCCTCCACACCCATTGACTTCAACAAAGACTTCACAATCTTTGCATCCCTTGGCATTCCCGACTCTTCGTCCTTGTCACCCATGCCTCTCCACGCTCCGCCGGAACAAAAATTTAATTCAAACCCACGGTGGCCGAAGTCGCCGTGGACGGTGTCGGACAGACGCTGGTGATTCGAATAGAAAGCCTTAGGAGGAAAAGCTAGGGCACAAAAGCTCTTCCTTTTGTCATGGGCTTTGTTATTTGCACTCCCCAGTTTTATCTTTCTATCTTCAGTTATTTTAAGCAAGTTTACATGTTGTCCCTATTTAAGCAAAATTTTATAATAGGAGAGGAGGTTATCACTTTACACT
This sequence comes from Phaseolus lunatus, assembly GCA_013389735.1. Taxonomy (NCBI): domain Eukaryota; kingdom Viridiplantae; phylum Streptophyta; class Magnoliopsida; order Fabales; family Fabaceae; genus Phaseolus; species Phaseolus lunatus. The sequence goes on along the minus strand of CM023859.1, from coordinate 23,055,973 downwards.
GCCCATGGTGTACTTAATTTATTTTAATTAAATTTTGTAAATACGGTTAATAACTTTCAAATAAAATATTAACTGATTTACTTAACTTTTGTACGGTATTTATTTATTTTAGATAATTTAATTTTTGAATATAAATGATAAATTAGAAGAAAGTATCAAATAAATCAAACTAAGCCCGTGTATCATTTCCGTCGTATAAAAAACTAACCTTCGTTAGAATTTCACAACTTTTAAGACATTTAAATATATAGAATTTGAGTTATTCTCATTTTAAATGTATTGTCATTTTAAATGTATTGTTTGGATAAGATAAAAATTTAGTGAGTTTTAATTTTTTTTATTTGGATAAAGTATTTTAATTATCACCAAATTTTAAAAATAATATTTAAATTATAAATAATTATTAAAATTTCAAAAATATTAATATTGATAATCTTTTGTAGACCGTAATTGTGTTAATTTTTTTGATAAAGTTCTTTGAGATATTTTTATTTTATATTTGCAAATAAAAGATAATATTTTAAAATTATAAAATATTAAATTAGGCTAGACTCAAGTAAGATAGTATCAGGGTTAGGTTCATGCAAGGTCGGGTCCAGTTAGTTCGTGTTCAAGTCAAGTCAAGTCGATTCGAATCTAAGTAGAGTCGAGTCAGTTTGAACCGAAGTTAAGTCAAATAAGTCTGGATCCAAGTTGAGCCTATTCAGCAACCTGAATCCAAGACAAGTCGAGTTGGGACAAGATCACATTTAACCAGGTTGGACTAGGTCCATGTCAAGTACAGTTCGGTCAGGTTCAGGTCCAAGTCGTGTTGGGTCCAAGTGGGATCGAGACAAAACAAACAAATTTTGACCAAGTTAATTTAAAATCGTATTAAGTCAAGACATTGGGTCGAAACTATGTCAAACTAAGTTGGGTCGATCCAAGGTCAGATTGAATCAAGTTTACCTAGTTCAAATCAAGCTGAATAAGGGGTCTGAGTTTACTCAAACTACAAAGACAAAATTACAAATTTAAAAATATGAAAATATGAAAATTTTCAAATTCTTACCCTTTTAAGCTTTTAAGTGAATTTTAAAATTCTTTAACTTTAAATAATTTAATTAATAAAATTCTATAATTTCAATCTCCTTTAAATTCTTTACCCAAACAATATACGTTGATCAAGCATTTCAAATTTCTAAAAAAATAAATAACGACTTTAAATGTTATCTATCCAAACACAAGGTAAGAGTATTTTACCATTAAACTTTTATGTGTTTTTCGAATGTCACCCTTACTTTTTGTTTTTATGAATATTACTATCTAAAATTTAGAATTATATATATATATATTATTTTTATATTTTAAATCAAATTTTTTACTATTGAATTTTTCAATTTTATACTTTTAACTATTGAATTTTCAATTTTTTCAGAATTTTGATTACTGAAGCTTCAATTTCAAAAATTTTAACATTGGAATTTTAATTTTATAACTTTACCATTGAACTTTCAATTATGTGAATTTCAAAATTACATATATTTACTTTTTTTTTTTGTATTAGATGTCAATTTACTAATAATATAATAATATATAACCAATAATAACATCGTTTTGTACTTGAGTGTAGATTTGAGGTGAAATGCTATTTACTTGGAAAATATTAAAGATATAAGAGTAAATACCAAACACAAATTTGTGTGCATAAGTTGTTATAATAATAATTTATAAAATTTGGATGATATCGTGTGATAATTTTTCTACTTTTCAATAGACCGCAAAATATTTTTTACTTTATTTTTATAATTATTAGATGATAAAATAATTTTAAAATTATTAATTGAGAGAAAATTAAATTAAATATTTATAGTCATTTTAGACCAAATTAATATTGAGAAAAACTAAATTATTTTACAAATATTAAAATCCAAACATCTCAAAAATAGAGAATCAGAAATAGAGAAAGAGATAGAAATTTATCGAAAGAATTGCACTTCTTCATAGAAGTATTTTCATAAATTTTACTTTTATATAATATAATATTTAAAGTAATTATTTTCACATAATATCTAATTAATTTTTACATTTTATGTTATTGGGCTTATAGTTTTTTATGGCTTTGTTACGAAACCCAAGTTTTATTTTTCTCTGTACTCTGTATAAAACATATTTAGTGTAAGAGACAAAGTTTAACAAATAAATAATCTGTTTTTTGTTTCTTCCAGAATATCTTTTTTTCCTTGCATTTATTCTGCTAGTTTTCTTTTCCCTTCTTGAAATCATGAAATCCAATATGGTATCAGAGCGGGTTTGACCCGCTTTGACTTGCGCCACTCTGATATTCTGTCTCTTCTTTCTTTTCTTTTCTTTCCTTTATTGTGTTTTCTTGTTTTGTTTTTTCCATGGCTTTCAAGGACCCCTCATAAGACCAGCGAGTCGCTACTACCTTCATCTCGGAGAGAATCCAAGAGCAATGTTAATTTTGCCTCAACTTGACAGTAGTAACTATCATTCATGGAGTCGTGCGATGAAAAGGGCTTTGCTCTCAAAGAACAAATTTAAATTTGTCAGTGGAGAGATTCCAGAACCGACACGCAAGAGCAAGCAATACGAGGCATGAGAATGCTGCATCATTGTGATTTCGTGGATAAATCGGAGTCTTGCCACACAAATTGCTCAAAGTGTCATTTATATCAATAACACAAGAGATTTATGGGAAGAACTAGAGGAGAGATTTTCCAAAAGCAACCATTTTCGCACTTTTGATCTTCTTCAAGAAATAAACTCGATCAGGCAAGGAGAGATGAACATTTCTGAATATTACACAGAATATTGTGGGAAGAATTGGATTCACTGCGACTCATTCCTATGTGCGTCTGTAGTGTCAAATGCGCCTGCAAATTGTCCAAGACCATCCTCAAGTACAGAGAATCAGAGAGAGTTATGTCTTTTGTAAAAGGCCTCGCAGATACTTATAACAGTATAAACACCTAAATTCTTTTCATGGAATTGTTACCAAGTATAAACAAAGTTCTTTCTCTTGCTCTGTAACAAGAGAGACAAAAAAGAACTTTCAATGATGTTGTTGTCATAGAGTCAAAGATTTTGACTAACAACACAAGCCAAGTTACTGCAAAATATGTTGGGACCATAGTCTTATATGAAGATTTCATAATATACAATGTCTTATTTATTCTCAAATTTGCCCTAAATATATTATCTGTTGAGACACTCAACACTTCACTTAACTATAAATTTGTTTCTTTCATGATGAATGTCAGATTCAGGAAGCAGCTACATCCAACATGATTGGATGAGCTAGGCTTAATGCGGGACTTTATAATCTTGATTTTTCACCCGAGAAGAACATTGCTCTTTTCACTCAAACTGATGAGCTTTTTTAGCATGTCAAAAACCTTGATACATGGCATTGCAGACTAGGACATCCTTCGAGTAAGGTGTTAGAATGCATGAGTAAAACCTATTCTGATATATACTTTGACAAAAAGAATATATGTACTCCTTGCCATCTTATTAAACAACATAGATTACCTTTTCCATTAAGCAAAAGTACATGTGATAATTCTTTTGATCTTGTTCATATTGATATTTGGGGTCCCTTTAGTATTCCTTCTATCCATAGTCACAGATATTTTCTCACAGTAGTGGATGATCACACTAGATTTACTTGAATATATCTGATGAAAAATAAAAATGAAATGCATAGCCTTTTATGCAACTTTGTTGTCTTGTTTAAAAATCAGTTTGATAAAGGAATTAAAGTTATTGGAACTGACAATGGGCAAGAGTTTTTGCTGGAAGTATTTCTATGATAAGCATGGTATCATTCATGAAACCACTTATGTTGAGACACAACAGAATTTTGTGGTGGAACGTAAGCATCAACACATCTTAAATGCAACCCAGTGTCTCATGTTTCAATCTAAGCTTCTTAAATTTTTTTGGTCTTATGCCATTATGCATGATGTTTATCTCATAAAAAAAAATACCTTCACCTGTTATTTCAAATGAATGTCCATATGACAAATTATACTCTACTGCACCTGATATAAGTAACCTTTGTATCTTTGGATGTTTGTGTTTTGCCTCTACTATTGAAAACAACAATAATAAACTAGATCCTAGAGCCAAAAGGTGTATTTTTATGGGTTTTAAAGCAGGAACAAAAGGCTACATAGTCAATGATGCACAAACCAAAGAAATATTCGTCTACAGAAATGTTCTCTTTTATGAACAAAGCTTCTGTCAAGTCATTGATAAAAGTGAACAAAATGAGCTAAGCTATGATCAAAATTTTGTGAAACATATGTATGACAGTCTGCATGACAGTTGTCACAGAGGCAACATGAATAAAGGAGGAAACACTGTGACAAGAGATACTGAAGATCTCAGAACATCAACAAGAAGTCGAAGAAGCCCTACATACCTTGAAGATTATCATAATCAACTTCTAACATCTTTACAGAGGGTAATAAATACTGACACGATAAGGTATGCACTCAATTCGGTCTTATCATATACAAATTTATTTAATGAGCATTTTAACTACTTAGTTTCTCTATTCTTACAAACTGAACCACACACTTATGAGGAAGTCATTCACTCTAATAAATGAAAGGCAACCATAAACGATGAGATTAAAGCTCTTAAGATCAACAACACTTGGAAGTTAGTGGATCTTCGAGAAGATAAGACTCCCACAAGATACAAGTGTATTTACAAAATTAAAAAAAGAGTATATATAAATATTATAATAGGTACAAAGCTCGTTTAATAACAAAAGGCTACACGGAACGAGAAGAATTGACTTCATCGAAAAATTCAAATAGTCTTATACATAACATTTTTGTTTAGTTAAAGATTTTTATATATTTTTTTCAATTACTCATTGTAACATTTAACTTAATATTTTTTGTTACATCTAGTGATAATTAATGTTTTATGATTTTTATTTTCTACTATTATTTATGAAAGTATTTATTAAAATTAAAACAGTTTTTAATAATTAAAAATTACTAAACATTCAACAGCAATGGAAACGTTATAATAAAGGAAGTGGATTTCTCACACTATATTCATTTGTGGGATGAATTTTAGGCAATTTCTTTATTGTTTATATAATATTCTTTTATCAGTAACTTCTTCTATTTGTAATCTGTATTTAAAAATAAATAAAAAGGAAAATAACTTGCATATGCTCTATCAAATGCTATTATTTGTGACCATAGATAGTAATAGGAGAACAACACTGTATATATAACAATTATATGTATATAATACTAAAATGAATATCTTCCTACTTTAGGTTTTTTATACTATAACCTTTAACATTAGTTGTTCTTATATGAAGTATAAATTAAAAAAAGAACTGATAAAATATAAAATTATTTTTCATGACAAAATACAAAGCCAAAGTGTCATTTAATATCAATTTAAAATTACTCATCATTAATCAAGGAAACTTCACTTAGGTAAATATCTTACTACAAGAAAAAGCTAAAAGTGATACTTTAGTTCAAATTTACAATATTAGGATTCAATTATACACCAACTTATATCAACATGCACCGAATTTTTCATCAATTTATCTTTTCATGTTTAACAAACTCAACAAGTTCAAAATATCATAAAGAACTATTAATATTTACTAAATTATAATATTATAACTTTAATTAACCTCTCAATTTATACCAAACACGTAATATTAAATCCTTTCACCGTTATCATATATACTTCTCATAGAAGAGCATAAGTCAAACCAACCTAAGAAAATTTAACTTGATTCTACATATTCTAATTCATAAATAGAAAATATTAATATCAATTTAAATTAGCAGAAATTCATCTAAGACCTCACATGTAAGCTTTGAAACACCTTTGAGATATGAGAGAATGAAGACTTTACTCTAAATTTTTTTATAAGATATGAGATAAGATTTTATATTCTGACTTCCTACAAGATAAATTTTGATTGAAGAAAAAATAATTAAAATTATAATCTATATATTAAACATAAACTAAAACTTTATTATTATTTATTTTTAAAATCATATCTACTTAGGATTAAGTATGGATCTTGTATTCTTCTTCTTAATTTTTTTTTTCAAATCCAAAAAACAACTCTTAAAAGTAAATAAATACGTTTACCAAAAAATTTCTAGGATATAAAATATTAGTTATCCTGTAAAAAAGTATTCTTAAATTTAATTTAATGTTATATAGCTGCTTAATGATCATAATAAAAAATACATTGGTATGTTTGTTTCCATGACGAAGGAGGGAGATGGAGGAGGGAGAATGTGTTTTTTTGTATTTGTTTCAAGGGTTTTCAGGGTGAGAGAGTGGATGGGAGAGAGGTAGGTGGTTTTTTTCACTCTACACAAAATGAAGAGATTTGTGGGATTCATGTAGGATTATTGTATTTTACTAAAATATTCTTGTACAAACATTTTATTACAATATACAAAATTAAATATTACATAAATTTATTTATAATTTTAAAAATATTTAATTATACTAATAATAACAACATATAACTATAAAATAATGAAAATAAAAAAATAAAATTATAATATCAACAATCAACAATATATATAGTTATATAAAGTAACAAATAAATATAATAATAAATATTATTTTCATAAATTTTAATGTATTTAATAAATTTATTTCAATTTAACACAAAAATATTTTCTCCTATATTTTTTAATTTTTTATTAAAAAATATAAATAATCATGGATATTATATATTAAAAACATTTAATCAATTCAAATCTAAAAAAAAATTATAATTTATTATTCAAATACTTTTAATAACAAGGATAAATTTGTAAACTTACAATAAACCATCTTCACAAATCAACTCTATCATCCCCCAATTCAAACAATTTCACATATCCTCTCTAATCCTCAATTCAAACAGAAAATTAAAACTAAGACAAATCAAATTTTGATGAAACAAAAACAGTCAAATTTGTGCTAATAAATAAAAATAAAAAAATTACTGAAAAATGAGAAGTGATCAAAATTTGTCATATAAAAATGAAAATGTAAAATAAATAATTTCCAATTTATTTTAATTATTTAAATGTAAAAAATTATGTAAGTTATAAACAAAAGTAAGCGTATTATACGGAGATAAATTAATCTTTTTCTATAATAAAAATGAAAAATAAAAACCATCAAGATATTTTGTATTAAAAACATACTTCACAATTTTATTATAATCTTTTTTTTCCGTATATTTAATAGTCTCATACTACTTAAAATTTGAAATTAAATATATTTTAAAAATATATATATATATATATATATATATATATATATATATATTTATCTTTTAACGTATTAGAGTTTCAAACTTAAAGCAAAAATAATATAGATCTCTTCACAACTTTTATCATTTATTGTTTTCGTTGTCAATTGTAGTTATACTACACAGTATCTTATTATAAACACACACAAAAACTAAATAAAAATCAGCAAAGTTACATATTCAAATTAAAAATAGAAATTAAATATAAGAGTAACATAATATTCTTGTTGTGAATATTCATGCATCTTTGTTTTTGGACATTGAAGAGAAATTAAAAAAATGACGTTATCCAACAAAAATTCCTTCTAGAAACTCCGTTGCTGGCACGCGCCAAGTGGATACAACACTCACTCTCAATCTTTCTCAGTTGAAAGACGAAGTTCAGAAAACGCCGGCGAAAGAAGCGTAGTTGATTTGGGTGAACTGACGTGGAGATCACGCGCACCTCGTTATGTTCTTCTATTTGACATGGCTTGGAGAGTTACTTAGCAACTGAAACACGCATTTCCATGACGCTGATCGCACTCTTCCTCACTGCCACCAAGCTGGCCGGAGCTCTCTTTACCCTCACCGTCGCCGCCAACGCCATCTCCTACTCCCACTTCCGCAAGAACAATCTTCGCCGATTCCGCTCCCCTATCGACGAATCCTCCGAAACTCTCGCCGACTTCAACTTCGCCGGTAACTTACAATTAAACGCTCTCTCTTCGTCAATTAAACTTCAAAAGCCTTTGTTCTCAAGGGAATGGAGCGTTTTCAGGCTTATGTCCGTGGCATAAGTTCAATTACACAGAAACTCTATATTATGATTGAGTCGTTTTAATTACGAATTTAATTAAGTGCAGTTACGAAATGTCATCTAATCATTGTAGATGAAATTCGTGTTTAGGATAATTTCGGCAGCATTTTCAAGGTTTATGTAGAGTGATGTATAAGCCGTAACTTCCTGTAATATTAATGATTACAATGAAATTGGAACTGTGACTGAGCTTAAGAGGCTGTAAATTTTAAGGTGTATGAAAATTGAGTTTGAAAGCATACGGATAAGGATAAGAGTTTATTTTTCTTGCAGAAGAGGAGTTTTTCTTTGGTTTGGCTACAGCACCGGCTCATGTCGAGGACAGGCTTGATGATGCTTGGATCCGGTTTGCTGAGGAAAAGAGTGACGACTCCGAGGGGAGGCAGACAGTGGATGCTGTGATGGCTTCTGCTTCTGGCGACGGTGGGTCCCAGCGGGCCGCGACGTCTCCGCGGGGCAGGAAGCCTCTTAAGGTCGCTATGGAGGCCATGATTAGGGGATTTGAGAAGTACTTGGAAGTGGAAGGAAAAGAAGGGGAAGTAGAACCTCGTTCTAATGTAACTGCTTGGCATAATGTTCCACGCCCGTAAGCCTTGACATTATTTTGTTTTGATGTTAATTGCGGCAAGAGGTGGATCTTTCTAACCTCGGGTTTTTGTTTGGTTTGGGGGAAGTGGAAGGGAGTGCAAATTTTTTTCATTTCATGCATATATTCTTTAATAATTTTTTAGAATGAAAGCAATAAAATCATATGGGGTATCCTGAAAGGAAACTGTCATAAGTTGGGTGATTTTTATAGTAATTACGTCAAAATCAATGATGATATTGGGAGTGTAAAAACTTGCGCAGATGCCTATAAAACTCCTTTTGTAAATATCTTGCAACTTAGTTCAAAATTGAAAAATTTACCCTCCCAAACTCCATGAAGTAAAATACGCTGTAGTTTAATGGCTATCTAGTAAGAAATTTCTGATTTTCAGGGAGGAGAGGTTAAGATTTTGGTCCGATCCTGAAACAGAAATAAAATTGGCCAAGGATACCGGTGTTACTGTTTTTCGCATGGGAATAGATTGGACAAGAATCATGCCAGTGGAGCCAGTAAACAGCCTTAATGAATCTGTAAGTTAGAAGCGGACCTTTCAAAATGATGATGAATTACGGTGCCATGCATGACTAAGCTTATGTCAGTCAACAGCTTCTTTAATGGAGCTTATGTATATGCTATTCAATTTTCAGTTTTATGTTGAGCCTTATCAACCAATTGAATTGAGTAACTCAAGTGTTTATTCTTTCTTAGGTTAACTATGCTGCGTTGGAACGGTATAAGTGGATTATCAATAAGGTTCGATCATATGGAATGAAGGTGATGCTTACTCTTTTCCATCACTCACTTCCACCCTGGGCTGGTGAGTATGGCGGTTGGAAGCTGGAAAAGACAGTGGATTATTTCATGGACTTTACCAGGTTAGTTTTCCCTTTAGTGTATATTATCTGTATGATATTATTTTCTTATCAAAGCACCAATCGAACCACGCTAAATTGCTAAGAAAATCATTTAAAAGTTAAATGAAAAGCTGATAGTTCTGTATGAAATTTCTTCCTCTGTGAATTGTCCATCTAGACTCCATTGTAATATTTTAGTTTGAGTTTTCAGAGTCACAACACATTTAACCATCCTTCCATCTCTTTACTTATGAAGTTATGACTACTAATTCCATGTACGTGTTTTTCTAATGTATATTGGGAAAGTTAAGAGATTGAAATTCCTGCTTCTGTAGACGATTTGCTCTTTTCATGAATATCAATTTTCCTGTTTAGATCACATTATTGTCTAGTCCTGTTGAGTTACTCATCTTATGATAGTGTACTGATGAAACTCTTTTTCATATCCTCTCTTTTCACGTAGGCTTGTTGTAGACAGTGTATCAGATTTGGTAGACTATTGGGTAACATTTAATGAGCCCCATGTCTTCTGTATGCTTACTTACTGTGCTGGAGCTTGGCCTGGAGGTCATCCTGATATGCTTGAGGTCGCAACTTCAGCACTTCCAACCGGTGTTTTTCAACAGGCCATGCATTGGATGTCTGTTGCACACTTAAAGGCATATGACTACATCCACGGACTAAGGTTTTTCTTTTTCATAAAAGCTTTAGATTTTTTGCAAGTTTTATCTTTCTTTCTCATAAAAGCTTTAGATTTATTGCAAGTTATATTGGACATATAGATCATCATAGACCTGCTTATGAAATTTAAAATTATTTCTTATGATATTTATCCTCTTTTCTTGGGATCATCTGTATTAACTTTTATTTATTAGCTTCTGTTTATGTCCATTCTCTGTTTGAGTTCTTGGCTTTTCTAGTGCAATCAATTGTTTTATGCCTTATCCCTTCGTATTTGTAAGCTAAACATTTGGAGTTGATCACTTACGCACTTTTCTATTTTTATGTTTGTAGTTATCTTAACTATAATATCTTTTTGGCAGTAACCCATTAAATCCAATAGTTGGTGTAGCACATCATGTGTCATTTATGAGACCCTTTGGTTTGTATGACGTTGCTGCTGTTTCTCTGGCTAATTCATTGACTCTCTTCCCATACATTGATGGAATATCTGAAAAGCTGGACTATATAGGCATAAACTACTATGGCCAGGTTTGCTTTATTAACCTTGACATGCACTATGCATGATATTTGGCATACACACTAACAATTGTGACGTTTATTTCAGGAAGTGGTTTCGGGTGCAGGCCTGAAGCTGGTGGAAAGTGATGAGTATAGTGAATCTGGTCGCGGGGTATACCCTGATGGCTTATACCGCATGTTGCTTCAGTTCCATGAAAGATACAAACATCTAAACATTCCCTTCATCATCACTGAAAATGGTGTTTCGGATGAGACAGATTTGATCCGCCGGCCATATTTCTTGGAGCATTTGCTTGCTGTTTATGCTGCCATAACCATGGTTTTATTTATGGATTAAATTTTTATTTCCTTAAAATTAAATTATTATTTCATAAACAACCAATTTGATTGTAGACTTGTAATTGTTATACAGGGTGTACGTGTACTTGGTTACCTGTTTTGGACTATTTCTGATAACTGGGAGTGGGCCGATGGATATGGTCCCAAGTTTGGACTTGTTGCGGTTGACAGGGCAAATAATCTTGCACGGATCCCTCGCCCCTCTTACCATCTATTTTCTAAAGTTCGAACTCCCTCTCTACATTTGCTTTTCCGTGACATTTGATCTGTCTAGTTTGGATCACTTCCTATGGGCTTTTGATTGCAGATTGTGAATACCGGCAAAGTTACACGTGAAGATCGTGAAAGAGCATGGGATGAACTCCAAAGAGCTACCAAAGAGAAGAAAACAAGACCATTTTATCGGGCTGTGAATAAACACCGTCTAATGTATGCAGGTAATTATTTACTGGTGATATAGTTGTAAAGTTTCAGATTGTTTTTTAACTGTCTTAGTATGATATCGCCTTGTTAATAATATAGTTGATGCCTAAGCACTTTGGCAACAAATTACATGAAAACCCAGTAGTTAATGGCTTCGACAGCAGTTGCATAATAAGTACTACTTTGGTCAAGATCAACCAATTACAACGGCTGTGAACCAAACCAACTAAATTTATATAAAGCCCATTTAAGATCCACGGCAGTTAGATTTAAAATGTGTAATTAAGACTGCCTTTATTGTTCGAATATTAGCTTTAAACCTCAGGTAGACTGCGTATATGCTTACAATTCAGAAAACTGAACCCGATATACATTAGTCCCAAAATACTGTTCCCTCAGACCATTTGTCCCTTAGCCGCCACAATCAGAATACTGCTTCTAACCCTTGCAGAACATATAGAAGCTGTTTAGATTCTAATTCCTGAGTGCCTCCCACTGAATTTGGGTTCTGGCTCCTTTGGGAAAGCCCAGACCAGACAAATATAACACCCTGTGTCAAGGTGATTATGTTGAAAAAGAAAATGTTGGGCAATGGTACTCCATCTGAAACATTTAAAAGCTTATGTTCATAGGTATAGACATTGTTGGAATTTTCTTATAGGGGTTACATGGAAAAGTGTCTAAGTCTTCTTGCTTCTCGTGACAGGTGGACTTGATGAACCTGTACAGCGACCTTATATAGATAGAGATTGGCGGTTCGGTCATTACCAGATGGAAGGACTCCAGGATCACCTGAGCCGCTTCTCTAGATTCATTATTCGACCCTTTTCCCCCAAAAGGAAAACAAAATCTGAGGAGAAGAATCCCAAATTAATTCTTCAGCCTCTTGAAACTTAACAATTGACAAGTTACCCATTTCTCTTGTCCTAAATTCTATATTTTGAGCGAATAAGCATTTTCAATTTCAATATTCAACACTAGATACACACTAGTCTTAGTTGCATTAAGTCTGTAATATACAGGGATTATTATTAATGATGCATTCTTGTTGTAAAGCTTATTATCTCATTTTACCAAGTCAACAAATGAAGATAATCACAGGATATAAATATGGGTTATTTATGGGATGGCTGTTCCTATTATCGGAATGTAATCTTTTGTACCCTTGACATGCACAAAGAATAAGTACCTGCCACTTTTGAGGGTATTTATAATGAAGATTCATCTACAATAAGAATAACATTTGACTCTTACACTAAAAGAAAATAATTGATTATAAACCAATTTTAGAGAAAAAAAATAATTAGTTGTTATAGTGACCAAATTAGAAATTATTTTGGAGACTAAAAAAATTTTTGATTTTTAAATTAGTTTCTATTATTATCAAATAGTTTCTAAATTAGTATCTATTTAACTATCAAGAATTTTATTACTAATTTTAAAATATAAATAATTGGTTGTTAAAACTTGATAGTTAATTAGATACCTTTTTAGAAACCATTTAACTATAATAGAAATTAATTTAGAAATTAAATTTTTTTTAAGTCTCCAAAATTGTCTATAATTTAATTACTATAACAATTAATTATTTTTATTTCTAAAATTAGTTTCTAATCAAGGATTTTTTTTAGTAATAATTACAATGAATTCAGAAGACCTTTAGTGCAAAATCTTAGACAATTCGGAAGACCTTTAGTGCAAAATCTTAAGACAATGGGAATCTATCTTTTACTTCTCAAAATCACTCACTTATTATTAAAAGTGAAATAATAATGTTTATTAGCTTTGTCAGTTAGAGGTAATGTTTACTTATTTTGTTAATTTAGTAATCTTATATACTTGTTAAGTTTAAAAATTATTACTTTTTGGTCCGTGAATTTATTAAAAGTAAAATTATTAAAATAAATAAGAAGCAACTTATTTTGATAAGCTATTTCATGAATTTGTAATTTTACTCCACAAGATTCTGGTGATACCTTGAGTTTATGGAAAAACAATTATTTACTCAATCCAATCCATTACAATTTTGCAAGTTATGTTACGAACTAACTTTATTCTTTATATATAAAAAAACTAAATTATATTTTTAGTCATTTAGCATTGTATTTATATTCAGTTTAGCCTTTTACATTTTTCAAAAAGTTGAATTAAATCCTTTATTTTAAATATTATCTCTTAGTTTATAATCAATTGTGTTAATATTTTAAACACATTCGCCGCTTAATATAATGACAAAACAATACATTATTTTTGAAGTGTTTACTTTTCAATCACTACTTTAATTATTGTCCTAATCGCCTTTTAAAAGTTTTATTTATAATTTTGAGTAAAGATTTAAATTAAATATTAGTTTTTTTTTTATCTAAACAACATGTAATTTCACAATTGAATAAGTTGACAAAGAGCAATAAATTTTGACTTTTAAATATTTGATCACAATATGCATGATATCCGTAGTTAAATTGGAATACTCTTCACCAATCACACACACATTAAATCACACACACATTAAGTGTGTGTTTGGATTAAGGAGAGGATATGTGAAGATTTGAGGAAGTGAATGTGTGAGGATGTGAGAAGAAAGTAAGAGTGTTTGGATTGATGTATGTTAGAGTGAATGTGTGAGAAAAGTTTATGGGAGTTTGTGAGTGATGTAATGTCTATGAGAAAATTTTAATTTTTTTTTAAAATTATTAAATATTACTTTACAAATTTATCCTTGCCTATTAAAAATTTGTAATAATGAAATGAGTTATTTTTGTTTAAAAATAAACAACTTTCACATATCGTAGATTTAAAAATTAAAATTAGAAAATAAATATATATATTAAATATAAATAGATATAATTTAAAAATTATAATTAGAAAAAAAATGTATTCAACAAATTAAATAAAAACAAAACTTCAAGTAATTTATAAATATTAAACATGCATTATAAAATTAGAAAATAAATAAGATCTTATATAAATAAAAAATCATATTTTTTATACTAAAAAAAAAAAATAATGTAATTAACAATATAAAATAATTTCATTAAAAACTATTATAAAAAAAAACTAACTTATAAACATAATAATTATAAAAAAATATATTAATATAAACACAACAACAAATTAAATAAAAAAGAACTTCAAATAATTTTTTAAAATATTAAATATATACTATAAAATTAGAAAATAAATCACATTGTATATAAATAAATAAAAAATACTATTTTTTAATATTAAAAACTTTGGTAGATGAATGAGGGTAAATTTGAAAATAACACATGCTGATGTAGTTTTCCCTCTACATCTCTTCATTTTGAGGGAAGATGATATTTAATGTTTACAGGTATATCTCTCCTCCTCTTCTCTGCAAAACCCTGGATCCAAACCACTGATATTCTTTCACTTCTTTCCTTATGAACAGGACATTCATAGAAGCAAACAGAACCTAAAAGATTTTGAGTTGAATTAAAATTAGATCAAATTTTTAAATTTTCATATTATATAAGGTATTCAAGCCAGTCAACAGAGCCCATTAAGTTTTGGGGTGGCTTCTTCCTACATCTCCATAGGTTTTTTTCCCATCCCATAAGGTTTTTTTTTTTTTTTAAATTTTAAAATGTCTTTGTGTAAAATATATGAAGTCTATGGTGTGGTGTATTCCATATTCCAAATTACATAACTTAAAATTCTTTTTCAAGTTAGGGATTAACTTATGAATTATGTAATCCATAAGTCTTTTTCAGATTAGATATTAGCTTCCAGATTACATAATTCAGAAATCTTTTCTGGATATGACATTATTTTTTGGATTATGTAATCTATAATATATTCGAATTACATAATCTATAAGTTAATCTCAAATAATAAAAAAAAACTTCTAGATTATGTAATATAGAATATCATTTTTTTAACAAATATTTTGGATTACATAATCTTGAAGTTATTTTCGAATCTAAGATTAACTTTTGGATTATGTAATATAATATATATTTAGATTCTATAAATTTAGAGAATATTTTTAAATTTAAAAATATCTTCCAAATTATGTAATCTGGATTTTTTTTTAAAAATTAAAAAAAAACTAATGACACTCAAATAAGTGACTACTTTTTGGATTTTATAAATTTAGAGAATATTTTTTTAATTTAAAAATATCTTCTAAATTATGTAATCTGGATTTTTTTAAAAAAAATAAAAAAACTAATGACACTCAAATAAGTGACTACTTTTTGGATTCTATAAATTTAGAGAATATTTTTAAATTTAAAAATATCTTCCAAATTATATAATCTGGATTTTTTAAAAAAAAATAAAAAAAACTAATGATACTCAAATAAGTGACAAATCAATGTAAGAAAAGAAGAGTGAAGGTTCTTGAGTATCGGGATGAGATAAAATGGAAGAAGGAAGAACGTGAAAAAGAGTGTGTGATATTTTAAAGATTAATTTATTTTTTTATTAAAGAATAAAAATATATTTTTACATTTAGTAATGAGGTGCCGCAAGAAATGTATAGAAGTGTAGTAACAAGCAGCTAAGTTTTGATATGTTCTCCCCAAATTCTTCTCCTTATCATCAATTCCAAGGCAACTTCTTATGGCACCTCCATGCTTTCTTCCTGCATCTCTCTATAGAAGAGATGAAATGACAACTTTACTTTATCTTTTCCTTTGATATCTCTCTTTCTTTTTTTTTTTCTCTCTAGATTCTAAAATCTTGAACACAAAAATTTGAAATACAATTTTATATTTCACTTTTATCAGAATTCATAATGCATTTTTGTACTAAAAAAATACCTTCAAAATTATAAAATTCGGAAAACAAAAATTATATTACAAATTCTAAAGTTTGAAATATAATTTTGTTTTACAAATTTTAGAGTTTGAAAAATATAAAATTATACAATTTGAAAATGAAACAAAATAAACAAATTCTGCACCTTTTGTCCAATGGTAATTTTGAAATTGAAAGGTAGAGTAAGAAAATATGGAGGTGGAGGAAGAAACTCCAATTCCTATTCACATAGAATTTTTTTTTCCAATTCCTTGCCATTTTTACATTAAAGAAATGTCTATGCTCGCCATAATTCTGCGCCCTGCTGCAATTTATCCCTTCGTGTCAAGTTTTAGGGTTCCAAGTGCTGCAATGTTTCCTCCAAGCTCCACGTAGGTTTTTTTATCTGTAAATAAAAAATTGAAAAATCCCAAAGTAATATCTTACTCCCCATATTTACATATTCATAACTGAATTGGAGACCCCGAATTCGCACCACCTTTACTTTCTTGTTTTTTCATTCTTTTGAATTTATTATTTAAGAATCAAATTAAATCACAGTAAATGAACAATTCAATAATTCATGCATTTAAATTTTAAATATTAAATTATCAAACTATAGCTTTATAACTAATAAATAATACTAATTTTAATGATTACTTAATTAATACATATGTTAATAAATAAATTTAATTTAAGAAACATATTAAATTTACTAATTATTTAATTAATAAGCATTTAATATTTTTTGTTATTAAAGTTAACAATATTAAATAAATAAATTATAGATACGTTAACAACCATATATACCAGAATACAACTAAACTGAAAAAAATAAAAAATAAATTTAAAATTTTATTGATCAACTCAATTGCAAACTTATGGCTTTTAATTTGTACTTGTAAAAACAACATTTTACTGAATTATAATATAATAAATAACATTAATTATTTAATCAATACTTATTTAATACTTCTTTTAAAAAAGGTTAAATAATTATTAAGAAAATAGTTTGTATTGATACCTAATGTTTCACCACCCAAAGTGGAAAAATGAAACAAGAAGTAAGGACAAGAACAAAAAGTAGTACCACTTGTACATTGGCCATTTCCTACATATCCAAGTGATTTCACAGTCACCAATGTTAGCACTATAAGAATAATCAACTCAATGGTTTGGCCAAAAGGTCCATTTTAGTAGTGGCAGTTTTCAAGATGAACATCATCAATGTTGTTCTGATTCTCCCTTTCCTATGTTTCTTTCTTCTGAGTACTTCCTTCATTAAAGCATCTGCATTAAATGCAACCTATGAGTCTGATAGAATAATCGATCTTCCTGGTCAACCTTCCAGCCCCTCACTCTCACACTTTTCAGGTTACATCACTGTCAATGAAAACCATGGAAGGGCCCTTTTCTACTGGTTCTTTGAAGCTCAGTCTGAACCCTCCAAGAAGCCTCTGCTTCTCTGGCTCAATGGAGGTTTGTGATTCATTATAATTTGTTGTCATTGTCAACTACCATTCTCATATTATTACTTACTTTTTCACTTTTAATTCCTCTAATGTTATCCATAGTTAGAGATCTCAATGTATTGAAACCTTTTCATTTTATTGGTTGGCATTTGGAGGACCCGGATGCTCCTCTATTGGGTATGGTGCCGTTGTCGAGATTGGACCTCTAATAGTCGACAAAAACGGGGAAGGACTACATTTCAACAAATATTCTTGGAATCAAGGTTTGTACTTATGTATTTTAATTTCCATATTCTTTGGAGTTTGTGGTGTGTTTGTTTGGTTATTATCTCTTGTTGCTTCCAAATATTTGTTTTGGACTTTTTTCTCTGCTAAAAGGTATTAAGAAGGGTAGAGATTGATGATTTGTTTTGCTTACTTGCTTGAAAATTTGAAACGCTTGCAGAAGCAAATTTGTTGTTTGTGGAGTCCCCTGTTGGAGTTGGATTTTCTTATACTAATACCTCTTCTGACACCATATTAGAGGATAACTTTGTGGGTGAGTTTCCTTGACAAAAGATCAAATTCTTCTGTTTTTTTTTTATTAAAGTGGTCAGGTTTGACAAACTACTTGAGTCAGCTGAGGATGCCTACAATTTCTTGGTGAATTGGCTAGAAAGATTCCCACAGTTCAAATCCCGGGACTTTTTTATATCAGGAGAAAGCTACGGTGGTCAGTGGTTAACTTCACTATGATTTCTCTGTCGCATACCTTACTAGCATAATCACATTTCCATTTTCCATACTTTCCAGGACACTATATCCCTCAGCTTGCAGAGTTAATCTTTGATAGAAACAAAGATAGCAACAAATACCCCTTTATTAATCTTAAAGGTTTTATTGTAAGTCAATTAGACACAGTTCATTCTTTAGTAAAAGTTAAAGTTTTATCCCAATAACTAATACTAACATTTAAAAGTCTTTATAATGTAGATTTCTGAACTTCCCTTGTGATTAGAAAAACAACACGTATTTTGTCTAAAATTAAAAATTATAAAACATCTGAAATATGCACTACAGATGATTTCTTTGCTTTCTAAATAGATTCACATGTTCAGGTTGGTAACCCAGAGACTGATTATTACTATGACAATAAAGGCCTTCTGGAATATGCATGGAGCCACGCAGTTATATCAGACCAGCAATATGAGAAAGCAAAAGAAGTATGTGATTTTAAACAATTTGAGTGGTCAAATGAATGCAACAGGGCCATGAACGAAGTCTTCCATGATTACTCAGAAATTGACATATACAACATTTATGCCCCGACATGTCCTTTAAACAGCACATCCTCAATAGCTGATGAGAGCAACAGTAGCGGCCATGAATCATTTACCAAGGTTGATAGACAATAGCACAGATTTATAGTTATTTTCACTAATTTATTCCATGTCAAGTTATTTAAGTTGAGGAAAAGTTTGCTTCTTGTAGGTGAGAAATGATTATAGGGAAAGGAGGATGAGAATTTTCGGAGGCTATGACCCTTGTTTTTCCAATTATGCAGAAGAATATTTCAATAGAAAAGATGTTCAATCATCTTTTCATGCAGATACTAATAGAGCCACTAAGGTGGCATGGAAGGTTTGCAAGTAAGCACTGAAATTTGTTCCTTGAATGTATATTTATATTTGGCAATGAACATTGAATATTAATTTCCTTGTTTCATGCTCAGTAATGCCATATTGAGGGCTTACAACTTCTCTGTTTTCTCGGTCCTACCTATCTACACCAAACTCATCAAGGGTGGTCTTAAGATATGGATTTACAGGTATTTTTACTGCCTTCTAGCTTTCTCTCTTTCAAGATCACATACTGTCTAATCACTAACATGATTGTTAAGTTTAGATATAAACAATGTGCATTGAATGAGTAGAGGGAATTTGTACTTGGTTTGGGCAAAAGGGTCACGTACTCATGTGGTATCCATGCATGGATTACAATCCCTGCTTTTTACCGTGATTCCCTTTTTCCAATCATCATTCTTATGTCATGACTCCCATTAATTAGGTTCCATTTCTAATTAGTTGGGTACAAAAGTTTCTACTCAACATTAACAAATTAAAGAGATGGTTTGTTTGTGGTACAGTGGAGATGCAGATGGGAGAGTGCCGGTGATAGGGACACGATATTGTGTTGAGGCTCTGGGATTACCTCTCAAGTCTAGGTGGCGAACATGGTACCATGATAATCAGGTATATATATAGTCACAAAGTATGTGGTAATTTGTATTTGACTATGTAATTTGTTTATTTGTGACATGTTTTGTTCTAACATATGACTAACATAAGCAGGTTGGAGGAAGAATAGTGGAATATGAGGGATTGACATATGTGACAGTGAGAGGGGCTGGTCACTTGGTGCCATTGAACAAGCCCACTCAAGCTCTCTCCCTTATTCATTCTTTCTTAACAGCCAACCATCTTCCTACTCCTGGATAATCATCTATAACCACTCATTCTACCAATTTCAGTTCCCAAATTTTCTGACAACTATATCAACATCATTTCATATGTATGAGTATTAATAAATCAGCAACATTATATAGCCACTCTTTCATCATTAACCATTCAATTCAGGTGTCTTATTTATCAAGCTTTTGTCTTATCTTTCACCACTCAAGTATTTTTTAGAATAAAATATTATAAAAATAATAATTTTTGAGGTGTTAATTGAATGAAACTTTTTTAGAATAAAATAATATTTTTTTAAGGAATGGAATTGGAAAACGGGTCTTTCTCACCATTTTAACCGACTAGTTAAGAAAAGAAAATGTAGAAAAAAAATGTCACATAAATCCACTAACATTCACTAAGAATATTAAATTAACAGTTCATATATAAAAATCTAAAGTTC
Source organism: Phaseolus lunatus (assembly GCA_013389735.1). NCBI lineage: Eukaryota > Viridiplantae > Streptophyta > Magnoliopsida > Fabales > Fabaceae > Phaseolus > Phaseolus lunatus. Next base: position 23,035,320 of record CM023859.1, on the reverse strand, counting down.
CATTAAAACCATAAAACAATTACAAAGCAAAAAATTCAAATTATTTAATTTAAAATGAATCTTAAACAATGATAGAAATTAATACTAATTTAAAATAAATCTTAAACTTTGAAAAAAATTAATATAAACATATTTATAAATAATTACAAAGATCTAATATAAAATATAAATAATTCATGAACTCAAAAAAGAAAAACTCGCTCATGTGTAGCCTTTACTATACTATTGTTTGATTTGACAATTTTTTTATAAAAAAATTGTAGAAAAAAAAATAAAATATTTTTTAAAATAAACTAAAATTAGTTTAGTTTATATATAAATTAATTTGTAAATGTTATCTGATATAATTTCTCTAAATTCTTATTTTAAATTTATTTATCAGTTAATTTTGCTTATAAAAAGTTATTTTTTTTATTTGATTTATTTCTTTTAAAATATTCTTCTAAATGAGTTATTCAAATATGCCTATGTTGAATTGATGACATGGTTATTTGGTAGAGAAATTATTAGGTGATTCTAAATCACCAGTATAGTCCCATCCAATTTTTAAGTGATACATATTTAAGTTTTAAAATATAAAGTAAAATAATTAATAATATTTAATTATGCTATATAAGTATTAATTAATAAATGAAAAATAATGCCAAAAAACTTGAGCTTTATGTCCATGTCCACTACATTACACTCTACTTAGATTGAGATATGAAATCTCTTGATAATGGAACACAAATCCTCTGTTGCCTCTACAAGAAGGTTTTCTCTGAAACTTCAACCACTCATCTTACACTTTCACTTCACTAAGTTACGGTGGAATAGTTAATTAATGCTTCAAATTTGCACAATGGTAGTTCTAAATCATCTAAGTTATTGATAATGATATCATGCTTTATAGCAGAGATCATCTTATATGATAATTTTGTGAGATTATAAATTAAACATAAACTCATTTATTAAACAATATTAGTGTTAGAATTTATTTTAATCAGTTGGTGAATCTTCATATTCTTATTTATAAGTTGAAATCTTGACCTATAATGGAACACGAATTATAACTGTCTGTCTCAAGGTAAGAAATGGATAATAATTCAGAATGATTATTCGATTTCGTAATCAAATTGTTACATATTATTATTAATAATCATTATAAGAAAAATGACCTAATTAATAAGTCTTAAATGATGAACGACTACTTATGTGACTAATCCAAAAGACTTATAACAGTCATTCAAAAAATATTATCTAATGAATTTATAAATATATACACTCTAAAAACTACCTATCTTATCTTATTTCACACTCTTAATTTTTGTATGCTTAAAAATTTATTATATTTGTAATTTAAACATTAGAGAGTCATCCTCAGATTAACCAAAGAAAATAATTTCCAAATCTTATATAAATAAACTCATTTCAGCCTTCTTGGATGATAAATGAAAAAAAATTTAATTTCAACTTTTAACCACCCTATATTTAATAAAATATAATTGTTCATTGTGGTCTCATTAAAATTGATTGGCATCACTTGTGAATTCCTAAAAAAGATATTATAATTTTAACAACAAAATTGAGATGCTTTTTTGCCTCTGCTTTTTAGAAGTTTCCCGATGCACACATGGGCTTGACAGATTTAAGCAAAAGTTATATTCTATTATAGTAACTACATTCCTCTAATTATATTTAACTTAGCTTTCTTTAACACCTCATCTTACGTAACCTATGCCATGCAAATGAAAGGCACACGCCTCTTCCAAGAGTATTACGTGAACAATTTGGAAAAGACACTTCAATAACCACCTCTTCGCATATTCTAAACCAAACCAATAATATTATGCAGCATATTCTTTCTCTTCCACCTCCTCTTTTTCACTCATTCACTTTTTCTAATGAACTACTACCACTAAATCATTCAAAATATATTTTGAAAAAATAAGAACCTTAAATACAAGTGTTATCTCAATAATCTGCTAAATAGATAACTCTATATCACATATTAGTGAGATAACATTTTAAATTTACCATGATCAACACTAACAGAACTTAGCATAATACTATATTTAAGTTTTTTTTCACTAATTACAGTTTGATCTTTGCTTCATCCCTGAGATATTTGGCAGCTTTGAAGAATGAGAATGGAAAAGACATGGACAAGCCAACCAAAGATTTGAAGGTGATGACAGGTCCTTCTGGTCGGCTCCGAACATAAATCTCACTCAAAGAGAACCAAACCAAGAAGTCCTTGGCCTTTACCCCAGTGAGATTCTTGATCTTGTTTGGCTCCACATAAGCAGTGACCACTGAATCATAGCAGACAAGTATGTTATCAAACCTGTGCTCCTTCTTCTTCTCCAGCTTTAGCCAAACAAACCCTATTTCCTTCACATAACCACATTCCTCAATGTCCTCAATGCTCAGTAACCCTTCAGGTAGACCTTTTTCTGCCAGCAACAAAGAGAACTTCTCCCTGCAAGCTTTGTCCCCGTGATAAACCTCAGCTTTTGACTTCAATTCCTCTGTTAATAAAGACTTTGCTGCAGATTTCTGCATTGTGAAAGATCGCTATATATTCAACAAGTGGTGGTGTTGTTTATACAAGTTTTTGTAGAAATTGGCCTATATATATATAGTGATGTTTATTATATAGATGAGTTTGGACATGATAGAATAACTTTGAGGCCTTAACCGCCTTGGTCGAATATTGAGGTTTTTATAATATACACCTAAGGTACTCGACCAAACAGTTGAAGCTTCTTCCATACTACCAAACGGTCACCACATAATTCTAGGAATAATTCTAAATTCCCCCATCTTCTTCATATATAATTACTGAGTTATCCTTTTTTTTAATTATTATTAAGATATTAGTTGTTTATTTTGTATCAATAAAAAAATGTTAGATGGTGTTATCTTATTGGAGGACGTGATGAAAAGTTTGACCCAATTATAACTTGCAAATCCCTTCATACCAAAAACGTAGGTAAGGGGGCTAAACTATAATGTACAAGCAACTAGTAATTTGGGGGTTTGTAACAAAATCCAAACAAAATAACACGTACAAACAAACAAAAATAGACCAAAAAAAAAAAAAAAACTCATTAATTGAATTGATAGAGTTTCGTGGAGTATAAAGGGTGGGATCTTAATTGCATAAAAAATGAAAGAGATGAATGTAAATGTGATTATAAAAAAGTGAGTGAGAAAAAATTGTGTTTTAATTGGTTAAATTAATCTCTCAGAATTACAGTATTTTATCGTTTTTAAATATGATTTTTTAAGATTAAAAGCACTCTAATGTTATCATTTTATGTCACGAAGATACAAATTCATAACAAATAAAAATTAAATAACTTAAATAAATATTAAAAATATATTATATTAAAATTAAAATTGACTTAATCAAAATTAACTTAAATAAAAAATAAAATTGATGATGATTTAAATAATATTAAGTTAAATAAGTATAAATACTTAAAAATTGATATGATTGGTGTTAATTAAGTTGACACTAATACAAATATTTTTATCAATTAAAAAAAGTTAAAAATTATTAACATCAATTTGACATTAACATAAATATTTTTACTTATTAAAAAATTTTAAAAATAATTAATTTCAACCCAAAATTGGTTAACCTTACATTTAAATAAGCAGAAATTATTACTTAACACCTATTGTTTTAAAAATAATTTTATCCTTTCTAATTTTTTCTTGATAATTTCCTTAAAGAACAATACACTAAAATTTACAAAATGGAAAATACAAAAATCATTAAAAAAAATAAAATTTAGTAACTCAAAAAAACAACTCATGTCATAAAGGATTTAACAATTATTACAAATTTATAAAATAATCTTTAAACACCAAAAATGCACTAATGGAGAAAAAAAAACAGCAATAAAAGGTACCAGCATCGAATTCACGAAATCACTTTTTAAAAATTTATTTGCATTACACTGTAACTATAGATTTTATTTTTATTTTTATATGTATATTTATAGTGTTTGAAGGTTTAAAATCCGTTTTTCTTGTAAAAATGTCTTTTTAATTATAAATTTATGTTTTATTTTTTTTTCAAAGATTTGTAAAAAAATAGTGAAGAAAACAGTTAAAATTATTATCTCTGTCTACATGTTCAAGGGTATAAACATGTGAGGCTAATGCTTATTTTACCATTGTACACAATTGTAGTTTTATGGTGCACCTAGGTTTTCCTTAATAGAAGGGGCAATTAGTTAAGGTTTTTTTCCTCCACCTTAACAAATGTCTTCTTGCACCCCATCATTTTTTAATAAAACTATTTTACCCCTTTTAAAAATGATTTTTGGATTGTTCTTTTTAAAATATTTCTGAAACACATTTTATTAATTTTGGATTTACTAATCTAAAAATCAAAAAAATTATTCTGGAAAAAATATTTTGGAATAATTTTTTGTCTTCGGGATTTTTTATTCTGGAAACATCCTCTACTTATGTAATCTCTATTCCAGAAACATTTTTTTCCTTACGGAACTCGTATTCCAGAATCACATAAAACTATGAAAGGGTAATTTTGATATTTTAAAGAATATAGGGTGCAGGAAGAAAAATATAAGGGTGCAAGAAGAAACTGCTTTACCTTTTTTCTTCGAATATTTTTGGAAAGGAAATTAAGGCCTGCAGTTAATGGGCTTGGCCCAATGCAATAATTCTCCGTTGATCCACGATGGTAATAATATAATATAATAATATTAGTAATTGACGTTATTACGACATAATACATAAGAATATTTAATATTGTTCTTGTGTGAAATTTTTTTTGTCGATTTATAGAATATTATAAAAAATAATTAAGAGAATAATTATTAAAAGTAGTTATGTATAAACACAATTAATTTAGTTTCTTTAAACTTAAAATAGAAGGAATCTCCCCCATTCATCTACAACTTAATATTACTTCTTATTTTTTAAGTTTATATTTCTAATACATATTTAAATTTCACAAGGTAATAAATAAAAAAGTTACTTACATTTAAAAGTTAAAAGACTTAGAAAATCTATGTATTTTTAACAGTTATTGTTCCTGCAGAAGTGAGTATTGTTTATTGTTCCTGCAGAAATAATAATCTATATTTAAATTAATGATAAAAAAAACCCTGTTATTTCTTCATTTTGTTTATTGATTAGATTTAAATGTTAGGGCATATGTAATTTAATTAGGTTCCAGTTCTACACACCCCAACATCTTATTCTTCCAAGATCAAAGAAAGACAACGACCAACCCCAAAATCTGATGCTGATCTTGTGGAATATCCTCACAAGAAATCTGACCTTAAAATATTGTTTCATTGCAGTTGGACATTTGAGGTTGTCTCTAGTCTCTCTTCTGCGTCTGTTGATTTGTTTGTCTTCTTAAAATGAATCTGATAGAAGTTGTAAAGTAATTGAAGATGTTGCATTTATAAAGCTCGCAGTAAAAGGGTACCCTATAAAAGAAGTGTGGGCATTGTAGTTCCTCCATCGCAGGGTACTGAGGGACGGGTTTCAGATAATGTGATTCAAGCTCACAAAGATTCACTCACATATCTAAGGAAGGAAATAGTCGTATAGCCAAACATTACTTAAATACTATGCCATACTGTTAATTCTGCTCCATTTTCAAATTCTATGTTTTCAAACTAATATGCTACCCATTGCCTGCACTTTATAATAAGAAGCAATATCTTTGTTGCACTCTGAATATTTGCATCTAATGGTACATGTTTTTTCTGGTTACACATTTACTATTTATAAAATTAAATTATACTATACTAGTGGGAACATAGAGATATAGATAAATAAAAAAATTAAAAATAAATAAAATTATTTTAAAACATTTTAAAACAAAAAAGTAAGGTAGCAATCTCTCCACTTTCTTGTCAATTAAGTGTCAACAAATAAAATAAAATAAAATAATCATATCAATCTCTCCACTCTTCTATCAGTTAAGAACAAATAAAATAAAATTAATATATTTAAATTAAAAACTGTTTTATTAACTTCTAAAATTATAAAATGTCTAAATAACCAAAATAAATTAATAAAACAAAATATTAAATATGAATAAAATAGGAAAACAATTTATAGCAGTTAAAGTGGGGAAACCTGCGTATAAATTAATATTTAGAAATATCTCTTATTCTCATAACAAGTGTCGTTCTAATTTTTAATTTACTCATAATAAAAAAAATTATATAAATAAATAAGTGCTCGGTAATTTTATAAAATTAGCCTTTGCCAACATTAATTCATTTATATAAGTTAAAAGACTTGCAAAGTTATACAAGGAATATATAAAAATTATCTATAATACCTAGAAACAAAATACTGAGACTTCATCTCGACTTTAAACTCTGTATAATTTAAACTTTATCAAATCTAAAATGTTGTTGAGGTGAAAAGGAAAAATTTGTTTCTTTTTTCTATGAAAAACTAACTCTAGCTTTATCCATAACACACTTTTGAATTTAGGAGTGCATTAAAATTTGATCTTCCTATTATGAATTTTACAAGAGTTTTCATGAGATTATTCTATGTTAAATGTTTCTTACAATTCTCACAATTTTGAGTTCTTTCTTGAGATTTTGTTTACAGAGTTTTAATGAGATATTCAATTTATGTTAAATGTTTCTTATAAACCTCACAATTTTGAGTTCTTTCTTAAGTTTTGATTACAACTGTATCAGGAATTTTCATGAATAAATTTTATAGCATCAATATCGGTTCTCAAGTTATTATTTTCCTCTTGCAATTAATTTAATCTATTTTCAAGTAATTTATTCTCTCTTTTGAGTTTAAAGTTTGAATATGAGAGATCTTTTGCTTTTTAATGTAATTCATTGCATGCATTTAGCAATTAATCATAATTCTCGCACTACTTTTATTTGATGATTCAACATCAACCATCAAATAGTCTTGCCATGCACTGTAGACTCTTTTGTCATGATATTTCTTTGTTTCCTTCTACTCCTCAAACTTGTGTCATAGTTAATTGACAGATGTTTGTTTGATGAAAACATTCAATTACCTACAAAACACTCCACATAGTTTTAAATCGATTATCGATTTTCCATTTTTTGAATATCGCTTTATGTATATAAAATTGAGATAACGTATTTCAAATTTTAAGATGGCATCTTCAATTCCCGCAATACTCAATAAAAAGGTATCACCTACCATATTATCCACATAACTAGTCTAAGAGTACTACCCTGCATTAAGTAGAAAAAAAGTCCGTCATAACTTTCTTTTATCAATTAAATCCAAATTCCTTTAAAAAATAGTTAAATCCAACTCTCAAATTCTAAAATACAGTGACATACGAGCATAATTCATAGTTCCTTCTTTATAACGGTCTCATTTACTGTTAGATGCATAAAATAGTATGTGGAAATATCTGAGACTATTTTACAACAACTAAAAATAATGAGGTTGCATGATATAAAAAAAAACAAAATAAAATTGCAATGTCATGCACCCACCCTCAATCTATACAACTTCCAAATCCCTAAAACTGCAGCTATTAGCCTATTAGAATGATTCAATATTGCTTTTTGTGGTACAAGTTCACTTTTACTACTGTAACTCAACAAAGAGATGAATGCGTCTTTCGGTAAAAGAGTTTGCCTAACAAACCAATGGTAGCAGCTGGCTCGGTACTCTTCCATTCCACAGGAAACTATTATAGAAGCTTGCAACAGTATATACATGTTCAAATTTTCAAACCTGCGAATTTGTGCATATTTAGATTTAGTTAAATGTATGGGGCATAAATGCAAATGTAAACGATAAAATTTCAACTGTTTTACACAAGAAGGCTGCATCTCATTTATGGTGGTGGCATAGCTTCCTAATTTGACAGGACATATCTCTAGATATTATTCACACAAACAATGTCACATTCAACAGAAGTGTTAGGATCCATGACAAAAGTGAAAGTTTATTTCGCTTTTATGTAGCTCTTTAATGCTAGATTAGTTTATAGTAGCCTTTTCTAAAACTCTGTCAAGAAGCCTAACAATTTATCCATAAGGCATGCAAGCAAAAAACTGTCTTTCTTACCAGCCTCGTTATCATCTATGTTACCACCAAACTATGTTGTTACATGTAAGAAAATCTCATGCCTGTCTTTTGTGCTTCCATACACATGCATGTAATCAGGTGTTGTGTATGGAAGCAGGTATGAACTTAACCGGCGGATTGCTTAGATATAAGGATAATTTAAGTGACTCAGACCAGGTCATGTTATTGCAACAACACTTACCAACATTTGAGGTAACCTAAGGAAGCCAAGGGACAAAGAATATAAAACAACTGAGATTGTTGTTGCTGTAATTAAATTGTGTACAAGACGCTTGTTGTCTTTGCTGGGCACAAATGCCACCTTGAGTGTATTTGTCAGGTCAAAAAGCCTACAGGAAATCTGCAAAGAATGTTAAAATCAGAATGAATGAACATAAAAAATCTTAATCCAACTAGTGCTTTTTACTTACTGCAACATATATGGAAGTAGTAAGCATGAAGTTCAACATTGGGTAGTCTGGGATCAGGGATAGCAACAATTTGGGTTGTCCGTCTGGAACACCTGACCTAAAAAATCAGCCAATTGCATAAAGGAAAAATTAATATATTCAGATAAATAACAAAAATAATTACACTACACATGTACAAAAGTTGCATCAAGCACGAAAGCAATTGTGCATGATTGTATATTATGCATTTTCCCCTTTCGACCTGCAGTAAGAACCAAATTTTAGAAATAATAAGCAAATTAGTTAAGCAAAATCTCTTTCAACCCTCAAGGACGAGCTAATCATCCAACAGTTTAAGTCCTAATTGCCCGCATTTCTAGTGCAAAGCATATTCCATGTTATGTTTTTATATGGCAAATTGATAGTTAATACACAACATATTTTCTAAATTCGACGTTATCACCCCACCAAAAAAATAATAATTAAAATAATTAAAAATTAAATGCTCAACATTGAGTGTAACGAAACAAATGTATGAACAAATCTAGACATCTATTATACCAGGCCAAACAAGTGAAATCCTACATGCCCAAACATGTATCCAGGTCATGCCTAGGAATCGAATATGGTTGTGTCACTGACTACATGTGCACCAAACAACCCCTCAGCTCATATTAGGACAACAAATACATAATATCCAGTAAAGCATCAATAAATGCTAAAAGTAGTACCTTAACCAGATATGGATCTGGGAGATGTAAGTCTCAAGTGTAATCTTCCCAAGCCATCTAGCAGAAGTAGAAGCATTATAAATAAATTAACAAATTACCAGCCTTAAAAAAAGTGAAGAAAGTTAAATTTGACAGCATTTAGCAGTAAATTAGGTCATTAACACGCCCATGTGTTTGCATGTACAAGAGAAGGAAAGAGAAGAAGAATGAAAAATTGTACTTCTACAAAGACAACTTACGCAAAAAGTGTCAGTGTATAGCTACGGAAACTTTGTGTAACATTCCGCAAGCATATGTAAACTCTGTCAAATAAAAATGTGCCACATTAATAACTGAAAAGGTCTCTCCCATCAGGTTCCTCCCCTTCCTCCTAAATGAAATGTTAAGGAAAAATGAACATACGTTATGGGAATCCACGAGGTATAAGGATGGTATTTATTGTATGTAAGCTTGTCCAGCTTGTATATATGCTCAAACCATAAATAACCCACCTAGAAATTAACTCAAATGGTCAGCGCTATCAAATAAAACAAAGTAAAGGTATGCTAATATAATAATGCTATTAAAAAATATAATACCAACGAGCATATCAGCACAACAGTTGCTTTGATTGATATTCTGCGCTTGATTTCTGCTTCCTCCAATTTTTCCATCCATCGTTCAACCTTATAATACCATGTGACAGTCAACAAAGTACTCAACTCACAGGAAAATGAAAAAAAGAAAGAGGAGACAGAATTCGGAGATATTTTCCTGCTTCATAATCATCACTCAATCAAAGAGGATGAACTAAATGTAAGATTTGTTTGAATTATTTCAAAAACATAAAAAATGAGAAACTTACAGTTGGATGATAATAAGCATAAATCATGCCAATTATCCATATGTAGCGATCAAGCCCTGAGCGAAAATGCCATTCATGCAAGCGGGAAAGATGTGATTTGGCAGGATTTGGATCAGTATAACCTGCAATTTTAAAGAAAACTTCCAGTTAGCATGATCTGTTGTTCTTTTAGTGGTGAAGTCAAATATCGTAAATGTTACTAACCGAGAAAGAAAGTAAATGGACTCCAAAGCAATTCAAAGACTCCAGGTATCTCCCATACCAAGATAACAACCAAGAAGCAAGCAATGATTTTCACAGCAATGACTGACCCAATCTCATTGTACTTGTTGAGAATACCAAGTGCCCCATAAACCATAAGAGTGAAAAGTGTGTGCATAGGGCAGATGTAGTATAACATGTAACTGTTGTTCAGTACAATACAACAGAAAACCACAAAGAAATTAAGCCTCCACATCATCTGCTCAACCAGAGAAATTAAGAAATATGCTGCAGTTAGTACAGACCAAATATAAAAAAGCAAGCTTTTATTGTTCAAGGAAATTGCATACCTGAGCAAATCTGGCCAGACTAAAATCTTTACGAACATAATAATATGAGAAGTTCCCAAATCCAGTCATCCAAACATATGCAGCGATGAACAAACGGATTGCATTGTATATTTCAGATGCAGCAAAGTAATGGTACATTAAAAACAAAACCTGTTATGGAAGTCAATCAATAGAAATTTGAAATGTTAAAATTTGAAGAATTTACATTATTAACTATAAGTACAGCAAGAGTTGAATAATCAGAAGATCTGATGAAAAAATCTACAACAAACTGAACTGTATTTCCTTATTACTAAATGTATTAATTTTAGGGGGTCAGAACTTGCATGATTAAGAAGTTTCAGGGAGTTTTTCCGGCATAAATGAAAAGAGAAAAGCAACATCAACCGAAAAAGTGACCAACCTGCATCCAGCCTTTCCATTCTTCAGTCTGGTGTCTATTTAAATAAAGAATGGATTTACCAGAAAATGGTGACTTGTCTTGATGTATCTTAAAGGAAGTCATTGCCGAAACTATGATGAGGAGAAAATAGAGAAATAGGAAGATATCCCTATTGTAACTCTGCAAAAACAGATGATCGTTGACAAAGATTATATCACTTATGTATAGTAGCCACATGACAAGGATAATTTTTAAATATATATTACTGCTTTCACGGTAATTAAGAATACTGATTTTTATAACCTATGACCAATAGCAATGGGCACTGGCTAAGGTGGTACATTGTGCATTCTGTGTCTTGACGCAACAAGTAATTCACTCCTATGTCATTTCTCTTCTCCCTCTACTTTAATGATTGATTCCAATCGTTGGTCAATTTTTTATTTAAAAGAGATTTTAGCCTTTCTTGGATTTTCTAAGTTCGCACTTTGACTTCTTATAGTGTATCTTAAAGGAAGTCACGGTTGCAGGAAACAAAAGAAATATGAAGTGCCACAAAAGATGTAATTTTGTTGAAAAAATAAGAAGGTAATAGTTCTGTTAAAGCTAATATGCCATGCCGATATGCAGCAATATTTGTTTGCTGAACTGACTATCCAAGCACAAAATAATACTCATCAAGAAATGAAACACAGAAGAGAAATATCCTGATTAAACTATCAACCTTTTTTGACGAGGCAAAGAAATCCGTGCGGTCACACAGATAAAAGTAAGCCAAAAGGAGACCAAATTCAGACCTATCGCGGACAAGAAAAGAGGAAATGAAAAACAATCAGTTTGATCCACATAAACAATTAATTCTCATTTAATATGATTTACTTACATCGCTCTAAGCGTCAAACGGTTTTCAAGAAGGAAATAGTTATCCATCATAAGGAATCTGAAGAAATAAGGAAAACACCAAGCGTGTAAGTGCAAGTTTAAGCAAAGTCAAAATAACCAAATATAGAACCATAACTCAACAAAGAAAAAACAAGAGCGACATGGATTACAAACCGGATAATTGATGGTGAGGCAGTTAAGCTCCGCGCCCTCGGGGATCCTGACTGTAGAGCTCCTCCCTCCAATAAAACTGCTTTGTCCTCGTCTTTAACAGCATCACTACCCATTTCAACTAAGTTGATGTCCGAGTGACCACTAAACGAGAACAACTTCCATGAGAAATCATGGCAATAATTTTCTAATGCACTTCCATTCTTAAACGTTGGAATAATATAAAATTTCTGGAAGAACCTCCAAACTATAACTCTCACAAAACACTTGACTCTGCCACTTAATTAATTAATCCATGTTTGACATTCTTTATTCTAAAATATTGCGGGGGATTAAACAAAAAACAGAAGTTGCATAACGGTAGCATCATAATTCATAACTATAAAAACCCGCTATTGCGACATAAATGTACGTACGTTAATCCAATTGTAGCCAACTATAAGTGATCAATTAATTTTCTAGTTATCTCGAAATTCACAGAAGCTACATTCCCGTAAAATGCAAAAATTGTGGCAACAGACGCAAGTAAAAACTCACGCAAGTAAAAATTCGGAGAGTTACCGATCCAATCGAACTTACGCTTTGGACGATACAGAGTTTTTCCGATACTCCAATATCTCCGAATATATCCATGCCACAAAGACCGGAGTGATCCCCAGCAAGAACGAGACCTACAAGCATAAAGAACCGAAGAATCAATAGCTATCACCAATCACAAACACAGACACGTTAAATTCCAAAAAGGCAACGATTGACTAGCGGCGAAAAAACAAGAATCGGTCGATCGCATAAGCACACCGCATCAAATTCCACGGTGAAATAAACATAAATGAGTAATTAGCGGCGAGAAAATAGGAGTCGGTGCAAGATCTGATGGCTCAAGAAGATCGAACCAGAAGACGTACCTGACCGGGAGTAACAGGACTGAGGATAAGCATTTCGGAGAAGCAAAAGAGGCAGAAGAATGACAGCACAGTTCCGGATTCCGAGGCAGCGGAAATCACAGGAACTGAAGCGGCATTCAAAGAATGACAGCGATTCGACGCTGATCCACCACCGGATCTGGTGGAGAGAAATGGTGTTTCCTAATTTAGCGAGAATGAAAGGGCGAATGAAGAGGAATTTGAATTTCACTACGCAAAATGCTTCATATGGTTGGGTTTGTAAATACAACAGTGCAGCGAGCGACGGTAGGTGATAAGAGTACTACAACTCACTGCGCGTCTAAGTTGGAGAAGAAGAAAAAAATGTCCAGAACAGACACAAAATTCTCAACCATTTCATTATTACTTTCTTCTTATTTTATATATAATAACTCGTTCAAATTAAAATAAATACACATATTTTTGACTTGTGTTTTTTTGTTTACCCTCTGGGATGTGGCGTTAGAAAAGTCGCCGACAATTCAATTAAATTTAGTAATAATTTATTTTATTTTAATCCAGGTCACATCATGGGGTGGGTGTAGTTCCAATTTCTCTCCTGCATTCATTTAATTTAATTTCAACTTAACTGGAATTAAAATCATAATAATATATTAAATTTTTTTTAAGTTAATTGAAATTTGAAGTGAATTTTCAAAAAAAAATAATTTGAAAAAACATCAAAGATGTAGTGAAGGAGTGAGAGTTATTTTAGTCCTTCCAAGGGACGCGCATATACTGTGGGAAGAGAATTGAATGGAGGGAAAGGGATATGGCATTTGATTCACCGACACCACTATTCCTAACTTTTTTTTTGTTTCATCAATGTATTTCTAATGCACTTTTTTAATATATTTGTTGGTTATAATTATTTTTAAAATATAAAATTAGAAAAATACTTTATTATTTACTACGTAAAATCTATTCAATTTTGTGATTTTCAAATAGTTTAACTAGAAAATAGAGTTTATAATAAAATTTATTTTTTTAATTATCATTTTACCTTGAAAAAATATGTTGTGAAATAGTTAGTTGAGTGTTTAAAAAAATTTCCATGTCATCTAGATACTTCCTTTTGTAATTAAATATGTAAAAAGAGAAAAACAGATTGTTTAATAATTTGATGAAACTAATTTAATACATTCTGTTTTATTATGTAAATTTAGTACAGAAGTGTTTTATGTAACAGTCCCATTATTAAAATTAGAAACATAAAATATAACTCAACTCACGTGTGTAGATTACATATATAATTATCGAATACTTAAATAAATTTTTTTACAAAACTTAATGACAATCAAAAGTAAGTGTTCTAAAAAGTTAAACGTACAATTTTCATCATTCACGTATATAAAATATCATCGTAATTCAATTCGAATATTTTGAATTTACATTATTGAGTTAATTGTTAACATACACTTATCACGTCCGCAACAAAAATAACATATGGAATAAACTAAAAAAGATAATTGTTTTATATATATATATATATATATATATATATAATCTTCTAAATTTAAATTTTATTTACAAATTCTAAACTTTTTTATAACATTGAACACTTTTATACAAAAATAACATTTAATATATTAAATATTTTTATTTATATAATAGGTTTCAATCTAATTTATTCTTATAATTTTTTATGAATATGTATAATTTACCTATGTATCGTTTTTGTTGATATATGGTTTTGGTCTAATTTTTTCATACTTTAGTATTTTTTTTCTTCTTTTAATAATATTTTTTTTATATGATGACAGATAATTGTTGTTATTTGAGATATCAACCTAACTGAGATGTCAAATTGCATATTTAAGATAAAAAATTTTATTTAGGAGAAGAAAGAAGAAAGAGTGGCTGAAGAAGAAGAATGTGGAAGGAAAGAAGAAATCGAGTAGTGATGTGAAAATTAAAAGAAATTCGTGAAATTTCTTAGTTTTTCATAAAGTAGTTAATTTGTTTTTTGATAAAAAAATTAAAAAAATATAAATCATATACTATGTAAACGATTTTATAGTCGTATTTGATATATGTACGATTTCACATAAAGTTAATTTTAAATTTAATTAAAAAAATTATTAGAGTATCACACAACTTTTATTTAATAAAATTAAAAAAATTGTACTAGTGGAATACGACTTTCACATTAATCTAAAATTATATCAATGTAATACGACTTCTACTTTAAAATAATCAACATAGTATACTATTTATCTATTTTTATAAATAATTAAAAATTATCAAAAATTATAATTTGGAAAAAAATTGCAGCACTTTCATGCAAAGCCGAAATTTCTTGCAACCCAACACCTTCTTACTTCAAATCTGTTCTCACTATTCTATAATCACTCTAATCCACATGTCCAAAACACCCCACAAGTTCTTATAGGCAAATTCATCTTATACTCATCCAATGGGGTGGTGAAAATACTATTTTACTCTTTAATAAAAAAACAAATAAATAATGTGGCATCCCTCTTCATCTTCTCATTTGCACCCTGTCCGTGGAGTCGCACCCACTATCCTCTTTTCTTGATTTGTCTGTGTTGGAGAGTACTTTCATACTTCTTCATTGAAGATCATATCTGCATTTTGCCACAGTGTCGGTTTGAGATTGGTAAAATATATTTTGCTTATGTATTATTGTAATTCGGATTGGGTAATTAGAAAGTTTTATATGACAAAATTTGAAACCCAAAATATATTATATTTTCTAAATACACTTCATAATTTGAAATATATTTATGAATTTAAAATGTATTTTCAATTTTGGAAGTACCTTTTAGATTTTACAATTATATTTAAAAAGAATAAAATATTATAAATTTTACAATCTATAAAGTATATTCTAAAATAAGAAAATATACACTTTATATTCTACAAATAGAATGTGAAATTTATATTTTGGATTATGCAATCCTAAATACAAAATATATATTACAGAATAAAAATATTAATTTGGAAAGTCTTCCAATTCAACATTCTAAAACTAAAAAACCGAGAAAGGTATTTCAATATTTTCTGAAATATAGAGTGCAGAGGGGAAACAAGGGGTGCAGAAAGAATTTTCCGCCCTTCTTATGTCTTCAGCCCATAATCAATACTAACTAAAAGCTCAAACTATACATGTTATCTACACCCATATTTTATACTATTTTCACTCCATCAACTAAATCACTATTAGAACACTACTGAAAATTAAAACCAAAAACATATCAATGCGAACCTGTACTAGATTGACTAAAGTTTAGACGTGCTTTAAACTATAAACACGCATTAGATTGACAAAAGTTTATACATGCTTTAAATTTAATTACTGCTTAGTTAATTTATTTCATACACTTAAATTATCATTCAAAGTCCTCACATTTTATCATGTGTATTCAGTGCAGAAGTTAAAAGTATTAAATATTTTTATTTAAGGGATGATAAGTACTTTCCAATTAAAAAACTATATTCTTTTAATCTACCAAACTTATAGATTTGATGTTATGACATATAAAATTATTAATAAACTTTGTGTATGTTAAAATTCCAAATCTTGTTTTTGATAATTCATATATGCTGTTATAATTAAAAAAATTTATGTTAAAG
Source organism: Phaseolus lunatus (assembly GCA_013389735.1). NCBI lineage: Eukaryota > Viridiplantae > Streptophyta > Magnoliopsida > Fabales > Fabaceae > Phaseolus > Phaseolus lunatus. Next base: position 23,018,756 of record CM023859.1, on the reverse strand, counting down.
TATAGCATAGATATTTATAATCAAGTATTTAATCATTCTAAAAAAGATGCATTCATTAATTGTATTGAATTATTACTGTTGTTATTATTACTCTTATACTTATAGAGAACTTTCATACAAAAAGCACTTTTTAACTTCATTATTTTTTTATAATAATTTTATTTTCATTAAAAGTTAACATAATTTATTATTTAAATTATTTAAATTTAATTCTACCATTAGATTTATTGAACAAGTATAATTTTAACAAACTTCTTTACTCTTACTGTAAGACTCATTCCTCCTTCACCGTTTCTTCATGTACGCTCAAAAAGTCTGAAGTTTAAATTGTCTATAGGTTATATTTTTTTATTATACAATTTGGAATGACATTCTGGATTCTATAATTGGAATACATATTTTTTATATGAAAATATTGTGCATTATTTTGAAACATATTTCTGAATTTTATGCACAAATTTTACCTTTATGGCATCTACACCCTTTTTAACAGCAGGCACCTTCTAAGATTCTAGAAAACCAAGTACCACCAGTTTCAAGTTCACCCCCTCCTACCATAACTGAACGAGTCTTTTCTTTTATGGCATGTAAGCCTTTTAATCTTATGGAACCTTGAAAAAAAGATTCTAAAGAAGTACGTATGAATAGTTTAACTTAGATTCTAAAAAAAACTGTGAATAGTTTCAACTACAACCTGATTGATAGATATACTCTTAATCAAACGAGTTGGTACAAAGCAAATGCAGCCCCAATCGACCCTGTAGTTGAAACTCATCAAAACATAATTACAATGCCTCGCACATATTTTTAGTATACAAAAAAGGGTAACACCATTTTCTGTTAGTAGCAGATCTAATACATGAAACACCCATCAAAATGTAATAGAAACCAACGAGTATAGATTTTAAAAATAAAACATTTTGTGAAAGAAAGAAGAGATTTACCAACAGATACAGTAATACATAACATGAGATCTACCGAGCTATAAAGTACTTAAAAACATTCAAATGTGCAAAATTTGTTCTACCGAATGTTTAACCCATTATAGACTATGCACCAAGCATTTGAAAGTAATAAGTCTAATAATGTCGCACCATAATGATACAAGAGAGAATAAAACAATTCCCATAACCTTTCTCTGAAGTGCTTTTAAAGGTCAAAGGGAGATAAGTTAACCTATGGTTTAGGGCCTTCAGCAAAGAAGGGACCCAGCTCTACCGCTTAGAGGGTCTCTCGTCATCTTCTCCGCCATCATCGTCGTCTGAACCATCTTTATCCGACCTCTTCCGTTTTGGTGGAACCTGAGCCTTCTCATCGTTCTCGTCATCAACATCTTCATCTTCCTCCTCCCCATTCTCCTCTGGTTCAAAATCACTAGATGCTTCCTCCTCCTCAGCAGTGCCTAAAGGGCGAATAAGGTACTCTGTTCCCAAATCCTCCTACAAGTGATTCAAACGCAGGAGACCATGGCAAAGTAGAAAATTATATTTATAGATTATTGCAAAAGATAAGCCTGGACTATGGAGCAACACAATAGATACAGTACTAAAATTTATTTCACACCTCTTCATTTTCATTTTTACTTGAGAATAAAATTTGATTTGAACCATGCTCTTTAAGCAAACACTTCATTCTATTAAGTAGATTCTCAACCATCCCCTCCCCCCAAAAAAACCATAACGCCTAAATTGGGGAAAAAATAAAGAGATTCAAACAATGCAAATAAAGGACCCCAGGTCCATTAAACAATGCATATTCCTAGTGAACGTGTATTCATTGTTTCCCCCGTATGGTTGGCATCAAACAAGACAACGAGAACAAATTCGCAAGCATATCAAAATACAAATGAAGGAATTATCAAAGATCAAACAATAAAAGGTAATGATATTAATATATTGTTAAACATAAAGTATAGGAAACATTCATGGATGTCTAAAATTAAATAGGAGCTATAATAAACTTTTCCCCCTCCTTTTTTCCCAATCAGTACAAACCTACTGATCCATGTATTTATGAAGCAAGGGAAAAAGGACATTGCAGGAGGGAAATGTTACGACCGTCCCAGCACAATAGAGATAAAAATGAAAATAGAACGCAGTAACGATACAACACAACTAATTTCACTGCAAAAGGTTGTTCTAAAACAAATTTAAATGAAAAAGAAAAGTCAGAAAGATGCAAGGTCCCTAAATGATTAAATGAACAAGTTAGTGAAGAATCCTCAGTTTCTAGACCATAGCTTGAAACACAATAAAATTTGGGGAAAACATAAATTAAAGGGAGAAATGAAACGAATCAGGGGAAGTTATAATATAATGAACAATCCAGGATCAATAATTGCGACGAAACCAAAACTGTAACAATTTCAGAAAATTAAGGATTAAGAAATTAAATCAGAGAGAACTACCTCTTCACCGTGGTCCTCCTCCTCCTCCTCATCATCGTCGTCGTCGTCGTCATCATCTTCGTCGTCATCGTCGTCGCCGTCGCCGTCTCCAGGATCAGCACCGTGCTGGACATCACCTTCCTCTTCATCTTCGTCATCTTCGTCGTCATTACCGGCGTCAGGAGCATCGTCTTCATCGTCATCCTCGTCATCATCATTACCGTCGTCGTCGTCATCGTCGTCATCGTCCTCGTCATCGTCTTCATCGTCTTCGGCGTCGTCTAGCTCATCGTCGGAGTTGTACTCTTGGTCATCCTCACTCAAAAGCGTGATCTGGTTCTCCTCAACTTGCTCGCTCAATTCCTCCTTGACCTTCATCTTCGAATTCAGAAAGCAGAGCACGTTTGGCACACCGTTTCGAAATTCTTTGCTCAGCCAAAATTGATCGAAAACCGAGCACGCTAGAATGGAGAAAACACCCAAGTTACCACCCTCTTCCCTTCGCTTCCCCCAGTTGCTCTGCAGTGCTGATCTTGGCCGTTCAAACACGAATTCACACGGATTGATGACGTGGCAATCAATCGGACGGTCCATGTAAAAGCATTTGCGTTTCAGCGGAGATAGTGTGATTGCGCCTTGCGGCGCTCTCTACTCCTATTTTCACAGTCACGTGAGTCACGTGATACTGAAATGTGCGAATCCAGGTTTAGGGTTTCCTTTTCCGGATCATTCATTCGGATTCCAGTTTCCTACCCGGACCCGAACTTGTCCATATTATAATTCAATTTTCAGCTTGTTGGACTTTTATTTATCATAATAAGGCTCCATCCTATAATTTCTTTTTGGGCAAATTCTTCACCCACCTTCATACTTGTGCTTCACCTCTATATCAATTCTAAAAAGTTAATTTAAATTTTTCTAAAAATTTTAAATAAAATATAATTTCATCTTTTTACACTTTCGCACCTCATATTTCTCTTTCAGCCATCAGCCATAATATTTGATATTTTCGAGATAATTTTTTTTAATTTTATATTTTATTTTTATATTTTATTTTTGTATCTCATATTTTTTTAATAAAAAAAATAATAAGTAAACAAAAACATAATCAACATTAATAAAAACACTACTAAAAAAAATATGGAAGTATAAGGAAAAATTGTCTTTCTTTTCACGTCTCCATATTTTTAAAATTTCTATTTTCCCCCTTTTCTTATTCATAAATATTTGATTTGGAGTTTTTTTTAAACTGTGTAATCTAAAAATATTTCAAATTAAGTCATCCATAAGAGAATAATTTTAAAAAAAATAAAAAAAATTTAAATCATATAATTTAGAATATAATTTTAAATTTTGAATTTGTATTTTTATTATGTAATCCAAATTATTATTTTATATTTTGAATTACACATCAAAAGTGGAAATTGTGTTACAAATCACATAATTGGAATATAAATACAAGATATAAATTTCATGGATTACATAAAAGGCTTTATTGGAATATACACAATGTAAGATACAAATTTCATAGATTACATAAACTCCTTAATCAACACGATTTATTTAATAAACATGTCCAATTAGGGATAATAACTCGGTAGGATACAGGTGCATGTTTATTCATCATGTTATATTCAATGGATATAAAATAACAATTAGATAAAAATTAAATAATTATAAAAAATAGTAATAATGTGAATGAACTAAAAATAAATTACTAAACTAGCAACCAAAGAAAATTTATTTTTTAAGTTATCTAATAAGTTAAAAATGTTTTAGCAATTTAAATGGTGATGAGTATGAGAACGAATAAGAATATTGGAAAGGTATATGGATGGAAGAGAGCGAATATGTATATTCATCCTCATTCTCATATTCAATTTAAAAAATCAAATATTATCTATTGTACCAGTATTGCTGAACGACCAATGAGGTGACCTTGTCCCCAAAACTAGACGACCGAGGTCCACATCAGGGTTAACCTTCTAATTACGCGGTTCGTATTAACATGCCGAACGGTGTATGTTGATCGACCGACATACTCTCAAGTATGCATGATCAGCAAAGTTAACCACCAATTAAAGCTTACTTAGTACAACCCTAAGCATAGTCCAATTGCCTAATCCGGCCCACCAAGGAAAGTCCATTAAGGTAAAATAAATAGCACACATTCCAAGGACCAGGTACGTCATTATTTACATTATTCCGACAATCGAGCGCCGAACACTTTGCTGACATAAGCATTGGAGTGCCTTTTGCAGGTACCATCCGAGGCCGAGCGACTGGAAGCAAGGACCGAAGGGGAAAGGTGTCAGATTGAGAAAAAGAAGGAGTGGATAATCGACCGACCGAAGGAAGGCTTTGCAATAGTTCTCTGGATCCCTATTACCCCCAAACGAGAACATCTATACATCTATCCCTCATCAAAATCAATATAAGATTCAGATAATATATGTGGACTCGGATTCTTTTGTGATCCTTATTAAACATGTGTTTCTTGAGTGTCTCATCAAAATGTAACAAAGCAAGAACTTCAAAAAAGACTTGAGGAACTCTTTAAATTTGAAAGAAATCAAGTGAGATAGATGAACTCAGATTAGTGAGTGACAGAGGGAGCGATGACAAAGGAGAAAAGAAGCTAGAGGAGAAGAGGGAGGAAGAAGAAATGGAGAAAGAATAGACATTGAAGGACGTGGTGAGGGTATAAGAAGGGAAAATGAATGTGCGGAGATTGAAGGAACAAGAAAAATATAGAGGGATTGATAGTAATCAAATTAAAAGAAATAATGTGATGCAGTAGTAGAATGAAGATTGTGATATTTAAAAGGAGATGTGTATGTGGTTAAAAGGGTGATAGGTTTGCATGGAGAAAGACATGTAGTAAAAGCTGCACTACGTGTGATAATGGTAACTTTAATCAGTTCCTCCTTTTTAGTTAGTATCATACTGTAAGACATGTGGCTTTTGGCTCCAAAGTGATTGAGAATATATGAACCATACTTTTCATGTAAAAATTAACAAAATAAACTTTTTGGATTCAGCAGTTTGGAAGTGAAACAAAATTTAGTTTTAGATTAGTTAATCTTGAAAGGAAAAAATTAATCAGGATTACAGAGTCTCAAGTATATTTTTTAAATTTTACAATTCAAAAGTATATATAAATTATACAATATTAAAATGTTAAACAAAATTAAAAATAAAAAATTCTAAATTATACAATTTATAATACAAAATCTAAATTTTTAATTTTTAGATCGAATTATTCAAAAACTTTCTGAATCACTTAATTCAGAAACTTTTCAATAAAATTGTGTAAAATGATATTTTGACATTTCACAAATCATATTATAATAAAATTATTAAATAAAAATTAGTTTTATAAATAATAAATAATTAGTTACTATATTAATTAAGTTAAATAATATTTTATAAACTAAAAAACTATTAATATAAATTATTTTATATTATTAATAAAAAAAATTATAAACTAATTTCTAAATTAATATATAATATTAATTGCCAAGATGATTTTAGATATTAATTACTTTATATTTTAAATTAGTTATTATAAAGATTAATTTTGAATCTAAAATTAGTAGTTAAAATTTTGGTAACTAGATACTAAATTAGAAACTAACTTATAAATTTTATTAATAAAAAAAACTAATTTAGATATAAAAAAATTAAACTAATTTAATCAATATAGTAATTAATTTTTTTTGTCTTAAAATTAATTGATATTTAATTATTTTATTGTAGTGAAGTGTAAGCAAAAACTATAGAATGCAAGAAAAAAAAAAAGTCTTTTACAGCCTGTTTGTTTCTAAATATCACAAGTGAAGAGGGAGGGACGAGCCGATAAAGTCTTTGTTTGGTTCAATGTTTTTTAGGGCGTTCAAGTGGATGGGAGAGTGAATGGAGCGTTTTTTTACTCTTCACACAAATGAAGAGCTTTATTGTTATCCATTTTTTTTAAATTTTTTCTTATGTTGAATATACAATACCTAATAATAAAATTCATAATGTTCTGCAATACCCTCAATGTTCCTAGAGTTTCTGTGATACCCATAATGTTTGAGATTGTGAATTCATATTGCGACCAAGAACAAGGAAGGAGGATTGAAGAAAGAAAGAATGAAATGGTGAATTTGAGGGAAGGGTTTGAGGGTTAAAAAATGAGAATCAGAATTGTTTTTGGCTATGGTACAAGATATGATAAATGATGAGGAAAAAGTCATTGTTGTGAAAGTGGCCGCCGGAGAAAGATGGTTAGGATTGGGAGAGAAAGAGAAAAGAAAAGGATTTACGGTCGAGGGTGATGACAAGGATCTGACATAGATGCATGTGTGTAATAGTGCCACTCACAATTGTCACATCATCAAAAGTTAATGTCATTAGTGGAAATTTAACGAAAGACGTCAAATTGTATATTTTTAAAAAAAATTTAGGATCAAGTTGATTTTTTTTTAAATCACTATAATAAATTAAATATTAACTCTAAATGTAAGGATAAAAAAAAGTAATTATACCTATAAATATATATATATATATATATATATATATATATATATATATAAAATATGTTTTATGATTTTTTATTCTTTCACTATAAACTTTATTAATATTTTTTTAATATTATATTTTATTATAAAAAAATGGATAGACAAATGCTTCCAGTAGTATATATAAAGAGGATAGATTGTGTTTTATATATCTATTTTATTCATGTAATTACTACTGTTGTTTTTTTAAGAATTTTTTTTACATTTTTTCGAATTTTACGTCTTTTAGTAGCATATAATGTATCACCCACTAGTTATTATATGATTATTATGTTTTTTTTTTTTAAATACATAGTTTCAGGTCTGTTTTCATCAATCTTTAGCAATATGCTATCTTTAAAAAAATAATAATTAGTTTAGTATATAGTTTAATAGTTTATTTTTTACAATTTTATCTTTAAAAAAATAATCATTATTAATTCAATAACTTAGTTTAATAACTTTTTTTCCCTTTAAAATCATCATTTACAACATTTTTTTATAACATATTTCAAATTCCACTCTCTCTCTCTCTCTTTTTTTTTTTTTTTTATGGGGAGACACCCACCACATCTTTCATTCTTTTTTTTTTCTTTTATCTCGATAGGTCTCATTCTCATTTCTCTTTCTACGTTTTAATTAACTTATAAAAAAACTACTCATTCACATAATCTAAATTTAATATTTTTCTGATTTTATTCCAATTTTTCCATCTTCTTTACCAACATTGTATTTTTTACATAAGTTAAAATATTACAATATAAATTTATAATAATATTTAAAAAATGAGATACACATGTTTATAATAAAATTAAAAAATATGGAGACGTTTCAGCTAATAATATATAAAGGAAATACGTTGTTAAGTTATAGGAAAAGGAATATCTAAATATTTTTATTTTTTTACAAATATATTATTTATAATGAAATTTACAGAAAGAGTGAAACTGAAAACTGGAAAGAGAGAAGTGTCATGTTCTGATAACACAGCTTATATCACATCATGGATAATCCAAGTCAGCATATTTTCTGTGTTAGTGCTAGAATCTGAGATTACAGTTCTTTAATCTGTATGAACTGTGACAGAACCACACATTCAGACCAGACACAAGAAAATGCAACAATTTTTGAAGTTTGTTCACAGAAAATACATATGCATGTAATTTCGTAATTATTATAGTGAAAGTATTGTTTTCTATCTTTGAAACTTTACCACAATTTTATTATTAAAAATGTCTTAAAAATTTTAGAAAAATATATTTAAATTATTTTTAATCTTAAGTTGTAAATAATATGAGATTATTAAACAAATTGCATTAAACAAGACAACCTGTGTTTGCAACCATTCCTTTTTTGCATCTGTCCCTGTCTATAGCTGTATGTTGTGATGAATGCAAGTATCTGATTCTAGCTGTTCTATACGTTCAAAAAAGGGTGCCCAAATGTTGAGTCATACACACTGCAAACGTGATTCACCCAAAACACACAAAAGTTAGTTCAATAATGGCGTGGTGGAGAACCAACAAACATTATGCTAATTGGATCATTTATTCAATAATTTAGGTTTAGACATTGGTTATTAAAATATCATACAATTTATAAGTATAAAGGTTAGGTTTGCTTGTATAAACTTTTTTAACAATTTTATTTAATGAAATAATTACTTAGATAATCACTCCAAGTTGCTTATAAGAAAAAAACACTTTTCTGTATGTTTGTTTCTTTTTATAACTAGTTTTTTTTTTAATCAATATAAAAATATTCGTAACACTTTATAATTGAAAAGTTTGTTATATTCTACATGTTTTTAAAGTTACATATGTTTAATTTAATTAATATTGATGTATTTATTTTTCATCTTTGTTACAGTAAATATACGCCACTTCTAAAATTCTTTAAGACATCCAAAATACATCTTTCTCCATCATAAAATGAATGTTGGAGAAAAAAATTGATAATTTTATATTTTAAAAGATAAGATTTAAAGAAACATATCCTATAGAATTTAAAATTTATTCCTTTTTATAAGAACTAAAAATATAAACTCAAGTTTTAAAGAATGCAAAATATTTTTTATCCAATAAAAAATTATTTCATTATATATAAACTAAAAACATATTTTAACTTTGATATTAATATTAACATAAATTTAATATTTTATTATTTATATAATTAAATAAATTATTTAAATTAAGAATACTCTAAGTAAGTTATACACGTATCACTACAAGAAAATTATTAAATAAAAATTAATTTTAGATAAAAAATAATTAATTATTATTTGATTAAATTAGAGAATATTTTATAAATTAAAAAAATTATTGGTATTTAAAGTAGTTTCTATTATTAATAAAAATTTATAAAATAATTTATAAATTAATATCTAACCATTAGTTACCAAAATTTTAGCTATTATTTTATATTCTAAATTAGTCTATTAATATTTTAGAGACTAATTTAAAATTTAAAATATTAATCATTAAATTTAGTTAGTATTCAATATTATTCGTTAATTATCATCCTAATTATAAATAATAGTTAGCTCTTCAGCTTTGTTAGGCTTACCTAAGAAGTATCAATCCATATGATATATTAAAATATGTTTTTCGCTTTTTAATAATTTGCTTGAATGTTTCATTTATTAGATTATTCCATGTTCTTCTATCGTTTCATTTACTAAACCATATATATATATATATATATATATATATATATATATATATATATATAAATAGTTAAATCCTATTTGAGATAGAAAATTGTTTCAAAGAATCAAATCCCAAAAACAAATATTAAATTATTTTATGGAGTGCGAAGTATTTGTTTTTTATAAAATTTTAGTTGAAACACAATATTTTGGTACGTATAAGGAGAGGAAAATTGATGAAAAATTTAATTGTAAAATTGAAGAAATAATTTATGGCTCTGATTGTAATGAGTATAATAAACCACATAATTGAGAAAAATAATAGAGAATTATTTTAAAATTGAAATAAAAAATTCCTGCATCATTTTAGTTATTGTACTTGTATAAACACTAAGAGACCTAGTTAGTACTTGAAACTGGAACCGATAGTAGTAATAATTATCGTTGGTGTTGATCGCTCTTCTCATATTTGTTCCTTTGTGCACAGGGCATTCCTATTTCGCTCCTCTCGTGTTCCTTATAACTACTCTTCGCTCTTCAACTCCTCAGCTCCTTGGTGCTCGGTCGACAGTTAACTTGCAGAAAGTTATTCAACGATCAAATAAGTACTCTATATTGAGAGTATGTATGAAGTAAATTGATAAAAGTGTACCTTACTCTCTTGCGTAGATACTTATTTATAATATTTAGTAGTTGGTTATTTGATTCATAAGTCGTATCTTCAATAAATTAGTATTAGCTGATTTATTTTATAACTCCCAGATTTAGTGGAGTACAACCCGAATTTATATGAATGTTACCATAATTTGTAGGGTGTTATCATACTTATCATTTATCTTTGATTTGCTTTTTAAATTGAATGAATAGAAAAACTTATATATATATATATATATATAAGCATTTACATTTGTCACATTTATAAAATCAATTATCATAAGATAACATTTACCCACTTTAGTAAATAGAATGTGAATAACATTTTGACTATTCCTCATATAGTTGGTGATGGGTTTGATAGAGTTACTTAGTAGGTATTTTATTTTTTTAATGGAATGAAACATATTTATGAACTTGTGAATTTATGAATGATGAGCATCACATGTGATGGGTGTGTTTAGGGTTATTAGATTTGGAGACAAGTCACATGAAAAACAAATATAAATGTTTATAAAGATTGATGGATAACAACTTTATTATAAATGTGTATCCATATAATGTAATTTGTTTGAACTTTTTGTTGATGAATGAAAAACATTTAAACTAATTAGATAATAGCAAGACATTGTTGTTTTAATACAACGGATTAAAGTGAACAATCAAGGTAACTATTAAAACATATATAATTTAATAAATATTTATGGTCTGTTGAAATTAAAAAGAATAAATATATTAATTGAGAAAAAATTAAGCTTCATACTTTCTACTTAAAATTGTGAAAAAATTTTGATTTTTTTTAATAAATTAGTTTTTTATTATATAATTTACTTAATTTTTAAATAAATAATTAAAATAATAATAAATATGAATATTTTATTTTAATCATATATTAAAAAAATTTATATTTTTAATATTAAAATTTAAATTTGTAAAAAAAATAATTTTTAAGAATGTTTCTTTATTTATTATTTATTATTAATTTATTTTTTAATGTAGTTAATTATCTGTCAGTCAGTGAATCGAAGTCGAGTGCTCTGGATCACTTGGTCCCAACTAATACAAATAATATCATAATGGTTAATTAAAATTTGAAAAAAAAAATATACATAATATATAAATTTTAATTCATTAAAAATAATTTTCAATTAATAATTCTAAGGACCTTTGTTCGTAACTTAGGATTGAAGTTGAAAGGCTATAAATAAAAATTTATCGAGCCAACATACAACGGTGGATGTTTAATCACAAAAAGCAAATTGGAATGATGATGCCAAACAATTTTAAACAGTTGCACATTTTTTTCATTGAAAGTTGTAAAATTAGTATTAATTAATACAGAAAGTATTGATAATAAAAATTTTAAAATGACAGTTCCACATTTTTTTATTCAAAGTTGTAAAATTATGAATGCAGAAAGTAATGATTATAAACAATTCTAAAACATGACAGTTGCACATTTTTTTAATTCTACAGAAAGTAATGATGATAAACAATTTTAAAAGATGACAGTTCCACATTTTTTTATTGAAAGTTGTAAAATTAGTATTAATGCAGGAAGCAGGTTTGAACAGCCATAACGTACGTTGAAAAAGTGTATATATATTAGATATATTAAAAAAAATGTTACTTTAAAAGCTGTTGATATAATTACATAATTATAATCTGATAATGATTATTATCTTTGATTATAATCAGTTTGTCATTAATATAATTATTAAATTTCTTTTACAATATGCTCAGCTAAGTATGTAATTAAAATCATAAATAAGTTTCATTGACTAAGAATATTTGAATTTTAAATAATAAAAACTGTGTTTGAGGAAAAAGTAAAGTGAGAGTCAGGTACAGAACATGAACTGCTGTCTATAAAAAGGGGTAGCAGCATTCCATAAGGAGGAACCAAGCTACTGTTGTGAGCAATCTGTTTGAAAAATTCAGAATGGCAAAATTGAAGCCAGTGATTCTATGCTTCTTTCTCCAAGCCATTGTTGTTATGAATACAATACCAGGAAGCGACTGCAGAAGCTTCCTTCCAAACGATGAAAGTCTGATAGAGAGCACTTGCAAGAAGACCCCCAACTACAATCTTTGCCTTCAATATCTCAAGGCAAACCCTGGAAGCTCCACTGCTAGTGTCTCAGGGCTGGCTCTTATCATGGTAAACGTGATGAAAGCCAAAGCATATGATGCCTTGAAAATAATCCATGACTTGCAAAAGAAGGGAGCAGGACCTAAGCAGCAAGGAGCCCTCAAGTCTTGTGCTAGTAATTACAACGCAGTGTTGGTAGCTGACATTCCAGAAGCCACTGAGGCTCTGCAGAAAGGGAATCCCAAGTTTGCTGAAAATGGGGCTAATGATGCTGCTAATGAGGCTACCTATTGTGAGGATGAATTCTCTGGAAATTCTCCCCTCACCAAACAGAACAATGCTATGCATGATGTTGCTGCTGTTACTGCTGCTATTGCTAGATTGCTGCTCTAGATTATCCACTCCTGAAACCTTTGACCAATTGTTACAGATGTCTTGGATCCTTGGTCTTGCCTGTTATGTAATGCTGCTATCTATTTTAAAGCTCTTATAATAAGTCATATGTAATAAACTCTAAGTCTCTCCTGATTCTCACAATTTTATAATAATAAATAATAAGACACATTATCATAATCTAAGTCTCTCCTGATTCTCACAATTTTATAATAATAAATAATAATACACATTATCATAAGTATCTTACAAATATTCATATTCCATACATCAAATTATAATAAAGATAAATAACTTTGATATATAAGAGTATCTATGTGAACAATTTCTTTTCATCTTCATTTCTCTTTCTATCTCTTGCAATTCCTTTCTTCTCACATTCTTAATGATTAGCCGTGAACAACTTCCTTTACTGAATAACTTCCTTTACAGAGACAAAACCCGTTTCCATTATTTTCCAATCTCCATAAAATCAAAGTGTATAATAATGAACAATAATGCACATCATTATCATAAGGATCTTACAAATTATGATTTTTCACATTGCATACATCAAATTATAATAGAGATTGACACTTATCTTTATCCACGAGAGTTCCTATGTGAACAATTTCTTTTTATCTTCATTTCTCAATCTATGTCTTGCAATTTCTTTCTTGATGGTTAACCGTGAACAACTTCTTTTGCAAAGACAAAACAGTTTCCATTCTTTCCCAATCTCCATCAGATTAGGTTTTCTTTAGGTATCATAATATATATATATATATATATATATATATATATATATATAACTTTTCACATTAACCAATTGAGCCTCTTATTTTATTAAATAATATCCAAGTCCAAAATTCAAAATCTATTTCATATGAGTCACTTATAAAATTAATTTACATAATTTTCTAACATTCTCCCACTTAAATCATATGAGCTTTAATACTCTCATGATTTAATAATTACATAAATCATAAAGCGCATTGAAAGACCTTACATAAATTGGTTCTATTATCAATCGAAATCAAGGATATAGAAATAATAAGAGTCATGACGGTTATATGTCATTTAATCAACTAATTTCCTTCCATGTACTACTATATCATCCTTTCTCCTTAATATTATAATGACAAGTCCATAATAAGTTCAAACATAATGTCATTTTCATCAACAATAACATAATTTATTTTTCACACCATAATTTGCATGCATATACCTAAAGTAGAAAACATAGATTCCAGAATCTTTTATATATCAATAAGCTCAGAGTGACATAAGTATTAATAACATCATTCATCATTCACTAGTAGACATAATACCCATATTCTCAACATGACTAGTAAATGTTTTGGGCGGTACCCTTTTGTTAAAGAGTCAACAATCATAAGATCAGTGCTAATATGTTTAATTGATACTCTATGTTTCTGAACTTCCTCTTTAACAACAAAGTATTTCAATTCCATATGTTTAGCACATTTCGAATACTTGTTGTTTTTAGAAAAAAAGACAGTTGCGAAATTATCACAATAAATTCTTAGTAGCTTGGCAATACTGTCAACAATTCCAAGTCCTAAAATAAAATTCCGCAACCAATTAGCCTGAACTGTGACCTCAAAACATGCCACAAATTCAGCCTCCATGGCGGATGCAACAATGACTGATTGCTTAGTAGCTTGGCAATACTGTCAACAATTCCAAGTCCTAAAATAAAATTCCGCAACCAATTAGCCTGAACTGTGACCTCAAAACATGCCACAAATTCAGCCTCCATGGCGGATGCAACAATGACTGATTGCTTCACACTTTTCCATGAAATCGCTCCTCCGACTAAAAGCTACACATAATCAAATGTGGACTTTCTTGTATCTATATAACCAACAAAATCTGAATCTGTACATCCAATCACCTTAAGATGATTAGATTTCCTATACGTAAGCATGTGATTTTTTGTCCCTTGTAAGTATCTTGAAACTTTCTTTGCAGCTTTCCAGTGATCCAATCTTGGATCACTCTGGTATCTACCAAGCATACCAACTGCAAAGCTAATATCTGGTCTTGTACATGTTTGAGCATACATCAAACTTCCAACAATAGGTGCCTAAGGGATATTCTCCATTTGTTTTTGCATGAGACTAAATTTGTCTCCTTTTTGTATTGGAATAGGAGATGGTGAACATTTATCCATTCTGAATCTTTCTAAAACTTTATTAATATATGCTTTCTGAGACAAGCCTAAGAGTCCTTGTGATCTATCTTAGAATATTTCTATTCCTATCACATAGTATGCCTTACCAATATCTTTCATTTCAAAGTTATTAGAGAGAAACTTCTTAGTCTCGCTTAATAGACCAAGATCATTAGTTACAAGCAAGATATCATCAACATATTGTATCAGAATTATAAACTTGTTTCCACTAACCTTTAGATATATACACCGATCAATAATGTTTTCCTTAAATCCAAAGGACACAATAGTATCACTGAACTTACCATTGTCTAGAAGTCTGTTTAAGCCCGTATATTGATTTCTTAAGTTTAAACACCATGTGTTCCTTTCCTTTTTCAATGAACTCCACTAGTTGGTCCATATAAACATCCTATTCTAAATTCCCATTCAAAAAGGCAGTTTTAACATCCATCCGATGCAACTCAAGATCATAATGAGCTACTAATGCCATGATAATTCTATAGGAATCTTTCTTAAAAATAGGTGAAAATGTTTCCTTATAATCAATTTCATCCTTTTGGGTAAAACCTTTGGCAACAAGTCAGGCCTTATAACGTTCAATATTGCTATAAGAGTCACATTTAGTCTTAAAGAGCCATTTACACCCAACTCTCTTACATCCTTCAGGCAATTCCATGAGGTCCAATACATCATTGTGTGCCAATGATTTAAGCTCATCTTTCATGGCATCTAATTACTTATTAGAATTATCAGCATTGATGGCTCCTAAAAATGAAATTGGGTCATTATCAATGCTTAATTCATTGTAGATAAACCCCATAATCATTAGCAAACTTTCTTTATCTTTGAGATCTTCTTAATACTATTTCTTGTGGTTGTTCTACTACAGGTTCATTTGTTAACCTCATGATCATTAATTTGTTGTTTTTCTTCATCGTTAAGTGGTTCCACTATATTAGGAACAACAATACTTGAAGTAGAGGTACTAGTTAAAGGAACTTGTACTCTAACTTTCTTAATCTCAACATTTTGTGAAGCTTCACTCCTATTAGTTTCACCATTTTCAATGAACTGTGCATTTCCAGTTTCAACAGTTCTTGTACTATGGCTAGGACAGTAAAACATATACCCTTTTGACTTTGTTGGATAACCAATGAAATATCCGGTGATTGTTCTTGCATCCAATTTCTTTTCTTGCGAATTGTATATTCTAGTTTCTGCCTGACATCCCCAAACATGCAAGTGTCTCAAATTGGGTTTCCTACCTGTCCACAATTCAAAAGGTGTATTTTGAATTGCCTTACTAGGAACCCTGTTCAAAAGATACATGATAGTTTTTAAAGCATACATACATAATGATACAAGTAAAGATGAATTACTTAACATACTTCTAACCATGTCCATTAAGGTTCGATTACGCCTTTTTGACACACCATTTTGTTGTGGTGTACCAGGCATTGTGTATTAAGCATAAATACAATGTTTCTCAAGGAACTTAGCTAATGGACCAGGGTGTTGTCCACTTTCATCATATTTTCCATAACATTTACCTCCTCTATTTGACCTGACAATTTTCACCTTTCTGTCTAATTGCCTTTCCACTTTATTTATATAAACTTTCAAGGCATTCACTGTTTTAGATTTTTTATGCAGTAAGTAGACATAACCATAACGTGAAAAATCATCAATAAAGGTGATAAAATACCTTTCTTTATTGAAAGAATTTACATCAAAAGGTCTACATATATCATTGTGTATAATTTCAAGAAGTTAAGTGCTTCTTGTGGCTCCCTTCTTTATGTGTTTTGTTTGTTTGCCTTTAATACAATCCACCCATATATTCAGATAAGTAAAATCTAAATTTGAAAGTATTTCACTCTTTACTAATCTTTCCATCATTTCTTTAGAAATATGTCCCAAACGTTTATGACATAAGAAAGTAGAACATTCATTCACTAAACTATGTTTAATGCTAACATTACGATGCGAGGTCATAAGAGTTTCAACATATAAATTATCTAGATTCAATTTATATAAACCATCTTAAATATCGATCTCTCGCTTTCTTATAAAAACAACTTAGAGTCTCGCTCAGACGTTAATAGCAATTAACATTTCAAGTCTATCTCTAACACTTAAATATGTTAAGTATTTTTGTTTACGTCAGAACCCTAAAAATACCTCTCAGTTAGATTTAAGATTCTCAAACATGTCACAACTATTTAGAAGCAAAACAACAATACCAATAATCAATCAAGAATAGAATATTATATCATATTTAAGTATCACCCCAATACATAAGAGTTCAAACAGATTACTCCCAAATCCTTAGGGTAGAGTTAGCCACGCATATGTCTAGCACCTTCCATTCTTCCAATTGGTTACAAATCACTCAATGATGTTTTTCCCTCAATCTGGCACACTAGGGTTGAGCCTGTAGCCCCCTATTTAACCTAATTTGCTAGGGTTAGGTGACTTCCTACGTTGGGCTTATTGATAAAACATAAAATTGACCCAATTTGTCTAACGCATCTTGCTCAAGTGAGAATACCTCATTAAGCGAGAAAGGTGTTGATTTTCGAAAATGTCTTGAGAGCATTCTCGTTCAAGTGAGAATGGGCTCGCTTGAGTGAGAATACCTGCTGTTGAGTTGGACTTTTTTGGCGCTTTTATGCATTTTGAGACCTTCCAGCTTTCTCTTTTTAGCTTATATCATTCCTCTTTAGTCCAAATCTCCATTCTTCCATAAAAACCTGAAATTAACACCAAAATTGGGAAAAAAATGCTATTATTCAAATAAAGATCATAAAAAATGTAAAAAGGTATAAATTCATAAATTAGAGATTATTTTATATATATTTTAGTAATTAATACTCATAAATGCCTATATTTTAATATGAAATATTACTTAAATTAGGCACGTATTAGTTTTATAAAATCTATAAATAGGGGTTCTTTTCGAACTTTGCTATATTTCTATCTTCTTGCTCCGAATCTGAGCCATAAAGAGTTGTCCGAGTGCCAACCTTCTTTGTTCGAGTGCTTCAATTTACTCTTCACCTTTGTTCTTTGCATCTGTTCTTCAAGAGGTTAGTAATGGCTTCTTCTTCTAGGTCTTTTAACATTCCTTCTTATTCTTCTTCACCAGAACGAACACATTCTAATCCTAATGAGGTGAAGGATCTGGGTTGTTCTAGCCAAGCGGTCGACCTTGCTAGCCGACCGCCTCGCTATCCTAGTGATGAGTGGGTTGATCCACGCGTCCTTGATATACCTACCTGTTTTAGGGGTTCCTCTACTTTAGATGAGTTTCTTTCTAAAGTTTCTATGTTAAAACAGGACTCCCCATCGGAAGTGGTTGCAGCCGATAGTTGTAATTACACTGACCAGGTTTGTCACGGTCGGGAAAATGATCTTCAGGACTTTTTCTTTGCATACACTTGCCTTTTTAACGGTTTACATGTAACTCTTTCTTTTGATGAATTTACAATGGGGGTCCTCGGGATCCTCAACGTTGCTCTTACCTAGTTACATCCAAATTCGTGGGCAGCCCTTCAGGGCTTTAGGCTAATTTGTGATGTATTTCGGTTGAGGTCGTCCCCACAATCTTTTCTGTTTTATTATAATTCTCGGTGAGCCCATCCTGTGGATTGAATTTCTTTGTTGATTCATCCGGACAACATTCTTTTTGCTCCATATACCTCATCTTATAAGAATTTCAAGGAGAGGTATTTCAAAATCTTCATCGAATCGGATGACAATCCCTACTTTATGATTCTGATGGGAATCATAAATTTCCTTTTCATTGGACTCGATCCCCCACTTGTTACAAATCATGGCTGAGATCATCCATGACCCCTCAAGACAAGGAGGTATTCTGCGTATTCGACCTGCTTCCGAATAGGCTCCCTACTCAAAAAATACTGGCCATATATGAATCAACCCACAGTTGGGTAGACTTTGCCGATACATAGTGTTTAAGTTATTGGTGTTTGTATTCAATTTGTTGACTATGTGTTTAATTTTTTGTTAACTTGGAGGAATTATGGCTCAAACAGACACTGGTGCACCCTACGTATTGAATTAATTGAGCCGTTAGATGACGAAGTGACAAAAGGGGTCATTAGAAATTGTTGGGGTGCTTGTCTGCCCCCATAAATGATTTCGTGCCACCTTTGAGTGGTGACGAGCGGGGACACCAATTGTAATTGTATATACAAAGTGGACCTAGATAGTACCTGAAATTGATTGTCACTATTGTTATCGGTGTCGATTGTTCGGTCGTGCTCCCTTGTATTTTAGTTCTTCAGTTCTTTCACTCCTTCAGACTTCAACACTTCCACTCCTTAGCTCCTGAGCGCTCAATCGGAAGTAAACTTGGAGAAGGTTTTGTAATGATCAAGTAAGTACTCTCTATTGAAAGTGTAGGATATCAAAACTGATAAGAGCGTACCTCACTCCATTGTAGAAGGCTTATTTATAGTATTTGGTAATGAGTTATTTGCTCGATGGTTCATATTTGATGCATATCTTCAATAAATCAGCATTAGCTGATTTCTCAAAATGTCATCCGGATTTCTAGGAAAGTATACTTGGAGTATATTCAGTAAATTAGTGTTAGCTGATTTTTCGGGGTGTCATCCGAATATGATGGGGTGTGAACATAATTTATAAAATGTTTCTTTACTTGTCATTTATTATCAATTTGTTCTTTAATATGATTGCTTACTCGATCGGTAAATCGAGACTGAGTGATGTGGCTCACTGAGTCTCGACCAGTATAAATAGTGTCATAACATTAATTAAAATTTGGAAAGAAAAACACACGTAATATATAAATTTTAAGTCATTAAAAATAATTTTCAATTAATAATTCTAAGGATTTGTTCGTAACTTAGGATTGAATTTGAAACCCGATAAATAAAAATTTATCGAGACAACATACTGTTTAATCACAGAAACCAAATTTGAATTACGATGATAAACAATTTTAAAAGATGAGAGTTGCACATTTTTTTCATTCAAAGTTGAAATATTAGTATTAATTAATACAGAAAGTAATGATGATAAACAATTTTAAAAGATGACAGTTCCACATTTTTTTATTCAAAGTTATAAAATTAGTATTAAGGCAGGAAGTAGTTTTCAACAGCCATAACGTACGTTGAAAAAGTGTATATATATTAGATATATTAAAGAAAATGTTACTTTAAAAGCTGTTCATATGATATAATTACATAATTATAATCTGATAATGATTATTATCTTTGATTATAATCAGTTTGTCATTAATATAATTATTAAATTTCTTTTACAATATGCTCAGCTAAGTATGTAATTAAAATCATAAATAAGTTTCATTGACTAAGAATATTTGAATTTTAAATAATAAAAACTGTGTTTGAGGAAAAAGTAAAGTGAGAGTCAGGTCCAGAACATGAACTGCTGTCTATAAAAAGGGGTAGCAGCATTCCATAAGGAGGAACCAAGCTACTGTTGTGAGCAAACTCTTTGAAAAATTCAGAATGGCAAACTTGAAGCCAGTGATTCTATGCTTCTTTCTCCAAGCCATTGTTGTTATGAATAAAATACCAGGAAGCGACTGCAGAAGCTTCCTTCCAAACGATGAAAGTCTGATAGAGAGCACTTGCAAGAAGACCCCCAACTACAATCTTTGCCTTCAATATCTCAAGGCAAACCCTGGAAGCTCCACTGCTAGTGTCTCAGGGCTGGCTCTTATCATGGTAAAGGTGATGAAAGCCAAAGCATATGATGCCTTGAAAATAATCCATGACTTGCAAAAGAAGGGAGCAGGACCTAAGCAGCAAGGAGCCCTTAAGTCTTGTGCTAGTAATTACAATGCAGTGTTGGTAGCTGATGTTCCAGAAGCCACTGAGGCTCTGCAGAAAGGGGACCCCAAGTTTGCTGAAAATGGGGCTAATGATGCTGCTAATGAGGCTACCTATTGTGAGGATGAATTCTCTGGAAATTCTCCACTCACCAAACAGAACAATGCTATGCATGATGTTGCTGCTGTTACTGCTGCTATTGTCAGATTGCTGCTCTAGATTATCCACTTCCTGAAACCTTTGACCAATTGTTACAGATGTCTTGGATCCTTGGTCTTACCTGTTATGTAATGCTGCTATCTATTTTAAAGCTCTTATAATAAGTCATATGCAATAAACTCCAAGTCTCTCATGATTCTCACAAGTTTCTTAAACACTTGTTTTGCATGTAGAATCAAAGTGTACACTAATGATTAATAATGCTCATCATTATAAGGGTTTTACAAATTATAATTTTTACATTCGATACATCAGATTATAATAAAGATAGATACTTACGTTGATTCATGAATCTATATGAGTAATTTCTTTTTATCTTCATTTCTCAAACTATTTCTTGCAATTCCTTTCTTTTTATGTTGTTTCTTGATGGTTAATCATGAATAACTTTCTTTACAGAGACAAAACTCGTTTCCGTTCTTTCCCAATCTCTATTAGATTAAGTTTTCATTATGTATCATAATTAATATATATATATATATATATATATATATATATATATATATATATATATATATATATATATATAACTTATCACATTAATCAATAGACCTTTTATTTTATTAAATCATTTTGGGACCAAAACCCAAAATCTATTTCATATGAGTCACATTACAAAATTAATTTACATAGTTTTCTAACATTCTCACAGTTCACTTATATGAGCTGTAATACTTTCATGATTTAATAATTACATAAATCATAATGCGCATTGAAAGACCTTACGTAAATTGGTTTTATCATCAATCAAAATCAAGGATACAGAAATAACAAGGGTCATGGCGGTTACATGTCATTTAATCAACCCATTTCCTTCCATGTACTACTATATCATTCTTTCTCCTTAATATGGCTTTATAATGAGAAGTACATAATGAGTTCAAACATAATGTCATTTTCATAAAGATTTGGATATTTTCTTTGTCTTTTGCTATTGGTTTGAAGAAAAATTCCTGCATCATTTTATTTATTGATTTTGTTTAGTTTTTGTACTTGTATAGACTAAGGGAGTCTAAATAGTATTTGGAACTGACACTAACAATTGTTGTTGGTGTCGATTGCTCTTCTCGTATTCGCTCCATTGTCACGATCGTTCCTCTTTCGCTCCTCTTGTACTCCTTAAGACTTCAACTCCTCAACTCCTTGATGCTCGATCGGAGGAGTTAACCTATAGAAAGTTCTCCGACGATAAGTAAGTACTTTATATTGAGAGTGTATGGTAGTGGACTATTTGATTCATGACTCGTATCGTATCTTCAATAAATTAAGATTAGCTGATTTATCTCACAGCTCCCGGATTTAGGGGTCCAACTCGAATTTATAGGAAAGTTATCCTGATTTATTAGATGTTGTCATACTTGTCATTTATCTTTGACTTGGTTTTTAATGTAGTTAATCATTCGATAGACGTCAATGATGTCAAGTATTTGGCTCATTTGACTTCGACCAATACAGTTGTCAAATTTATTTCAATTTTTAGATTAATTGAATAGAAAAACTTATATATATGTGTATATATATAAACATTTGTCACATTTATAATATCAATTATCAATTTACACAATAAGATAACATTGATGTACTTTAGTAAACAGAAATGTGAATAACATTTTGACTATTCCTCATATTGTTGGTGATGGGTTTGATAGAGTTATTTTAATACAACTGGTTAAAGTGCACATTTTTTTCAAGGTAACTATTGAAACATATATAACTTAATAAATATTTATGGTCTGTTAAAATTCAAAAAGAATAAATATATTAATCGAGAAAAAATTAAACTTCATACTTTCTACTTAAACTTGTGACAAAGTTTGAAAAAAATAATGTTTTTATACTATAATTTAATTAATTTTTTAAATAATTAATTAAAATAATAATAAATATGAATATTTTATTTTATTAATATATTGAAAAAAATATTTTATTTAATATTAAAATTTAAATTAATATATTATTATTTTAAAATATAACTTTTTATATATTAAAATTTATAATAGTTTATTTATTTTAATTTAAAATTTATTTCAATTTTGTTGAGATTTCTAAAATTATCTTTTACACTAATTTTTTATCAATTAAAATAAATTGTAATTTCAATTACACCAATAACATCACTTACAAATTTTCATAAATATTTACTTTATTTTCATTCTATTTATCTTAATTCAAATAATCACATTTTTCTCAATATTTTCTTTTCAAATTTATTTAAATTCACTCTCTCAAATTTACTCTCTCATCCAAACAAAACATTAATATGTAGTGTAAACTAGGTGAACTTGTAAATTTATATTAATTGCACGAAAATTATATTTAAAATCAAGTAATTTAAATCAATTTAAAAAGTATTAAAAAATGTGATTAAGTTGAATAATATATTTAGTAGGTTGATGTTTTATTTAAAGGGAAGTGATTTATTAATTTACCGTGCATTTGTGCTTTAGCACTTTCCTTTCTAAAATAACTACAATTATATTCTTATATAATTTGTTACTTTGCATCTCGTGCCCAATCATTACATGCAAAATACAGTTATAAATTAACATCGTCAATATTTTTAATTAAAGACCTTTTTGTGCGTATAATAATTGAGATTTACATAGTGGAAGAAAAAGGTTCATACAGTGAATTTAGCTTTTTATATTAATAGTATATATAAGAAATCATTTATTGGAGAAACTAAAACTAGTATAATAAATTTGATGTGAAAAAATAGTTTTATTATTATTTTGGGTTATGAGATCTTGCTTTAAAAAAACTATATTAGTAGGAGGTGAGATAACAATGCAATACAACCATGTATTTGTGTTTATCACTTTACTTTCTAAAATAATTACTACTTGGAGTACCACCCAATCATTACATACAAATAACATCACCAACATTTTTAATTAAATACATTCTTTTGTGCATATAGTAATAGTTAGTGGAAGAAAAATATCATAAAGTGAACTTGGATCATCAAATCAAATCAAAGGTTATTAAAAAAAATTGTGTACATGTATAGATAAATTAGGTTCAAATAGTATTTAAAATTGATTGTTATTATTGTTGTTAGTGTCGTTCGTTCGATCGTGCTTCCTTATATTCTAGTTTCTGAGTTCTTTTACTACTTCAGATTTCAACACTTCCACTCCTTAGTTCCTGAGCGCTCGATTGGGAGTAAACCTACAGAAAATTCTCCAACGATTAAGTAAATATTTTGTATTGAGAGTGTAGGATATCAAAACTGATAAAAACGTATCTGACTCTGTTGTAGAAGGCTTATTTATAGGGTTTGGTAATTAACTATTTGGTTGATGGGCCATATATCTTCAGTAAATCAGTATTAGTTGTTTTGTCGGGGTGTCATTCGGATTTGTAGGAAGGTATATTTGGAGCATATATTTAGTAAATTAGTGTTAGCTGATTTCTCAGGGCGTCACCTGAATTTGGCGGGGTGTGGCCCGGATTTATAGGATGTTTCCTTACTTGTCATTAATTGTCAATTTGTTCTTTAATGTGGTTGATCACCCAGTCGATCGATCAATCAAGATTGAGTGATGTAGCTCACTCAGTCTCGACCGATACACTTGTCCCCTAAGCTCGATGAAGGTTATTTTAGAAGAGTTTAGTACTTTGAGGTATGAAGTGACTTTGACGCATTAAATGATATGTCAGAGATAGGACGTGCGTAAGTCAACGCATCGTTCGAGTTTTTCAATTTTTGATCGAAGAGATTTATCAGTCTATCAGACCGTGTTGTTTCGAGTTCGAATGTTGTACACCCTTGAATTGAAACGAATCTAATGGTGTCAAACGAGACAACGTTTCGTTCCATCATTTTCAAAAATCTATAAATAGGAGTCATTTTCGAACTTTGCTACGTTTCCATCTTCTTGCTCTAAATCCAAGCCTTAAAGAGTTGTCCAAGTGCCGACCTTCTTTGTTTGAGTGCTTCAATTTTTTACTCTTCATGTTTGTTCTTTGCATCTGTTCTTCAAGAGGTTAGTAATGACTTTTTCTTCTGGGTCTTTTAACATTCCTTCTTATTCTTCTTCACCAGAACGAACACATTCTAATCCTAATGAGGTGAGGGATCTGGGTTGTTCTAGCCAGGCGGTCGACCTTGCTAGCCGATTGCCTCGCTATCCTAGTTATGAGTCGGTTGATCCACGCGTCCTTGATATACCTACCTGTTTTAGGGTTTTCTCTACTTCAGATGAGTTTCTTTCTAAAGTTTCTATGTTAAAATTGGACTCTCCATCAGACGTGGTTGCAGCCGATAGTTGTAATTACACTAACCAGGTTTGTCACAATCGAGAAAATGGTCCTTAGGACTTTTTCTTTGCATACACTTGCCTTTTTAACAGTTTACATGTAACTCTTCCTTTTGATGAATTTACAATGGGGGTCCTTGGGATTCTCAACGTAGCTCTTATCCACTTACATCCAAATGTGTGAGCGACCCTTCAGGCCTTTAGGCTAATATGTGATATCTTTCAGTTGAGGTCAGCCCCACAATCTTTTCTATTTTATTATAATTCTCGGTCAGCCCATCCTGTGGGTTGAATTTCTCTGTCGAGTCGTCCAGACAACATTCTTTTTGCTCCCTATACCTCATTCTATAAAAATTTCAAGGAGAGGTATTTCAAAATCTTCATCGAATCGATCGACAATCCCTACTTCATGATTATGATGGGAATCATAAATTTTGTTTTCATTGGACTCGGTCGCCCACTCGTTACAAATCATGGCTGAGATCATCCTTGACCCCTCAAGACAAGGAGGTATTTTGCATATTTGGCCCACTTCTGAATAGGCTCCCTACTCAAAAAAATATTGGTGGTATACGAATCAACCCACAGTTGGGTAGACTCTGCTGGTACGTAGTGTTTAAGTTGTTGGTGCTTTTATTCCAGTTCTTTCACTCCTTCAGACTTCAACACTTCCACTCCTTAGCTCCTGAGCGTTTGGTCGGGAGTAAACCTATAGAAGGTTCTTCGATAATCAAGTAAGTACTCTCTATTGAAAGTGTAGGATATCAAAACTGATACGAGCACACCTCACTCCATTGTAGAAGGCTTGTGTATAATGTTTGGTAATGAGCTATTTACTTGATGGGTCATATCCGACGCATATCTTCAATAAATCAGTGTTAGCTGATTTTTCGGAATGACTTCTAGATTTCTAAGAAGGTATACTTAGAGCATATCTTCAATAAATCAGTGTTAACTAATTTTTCGAGGTGTCATCCGAATTTGACAGGGTGTCTCAAATTTATGAGAATGTTTCCTTACTTATCATTTATTGTCAATTTATTCTTTAATGTAGTTGATTACCCTCTCAGTTGATGAATCGAAGCTGAGTGATGTGGCTCACTCGATCCCGATTAATACAAATAGTGTCGTAATGGTTAATTAAAATTTTAAAAAAAGAAATACACATTATATATAAATTTTAAGTCATTAAAAATAATTTTCAATTAATAATTCTAAGGTTCTTTGTTCGTAACTTAGGATTCAAGTTGAAAGCCGATAAATAAAAATTTATCGAGCCAACATAGAACGGTGGATGTTTAATCACATAAAGCAAATTTGAATGATGATGCCAAACAATTTTAAACAGTTGCACATTTTTTTTTCATTCAAAGTTGTAAAATTAGTATTAATTAATACAAAAAGTAATGATAATAAACAATTTTAAAATGACAGTTCCACATTTTTTTATTCAAAGTTGTAAAATCATGAATGTAGAAAGTAATGATGAAAAAGAATTCTAAAACATGACAGTTCCACATTTTTTTTTATTCTAACAGAAAGTAATGATGATAAACAATTTTAAAAGATGAAAGTTCCACATTTTTTAATTCAGAGTTGTAAAATTAGTATTAGTACAGGAGGCATGTTTGAACAGCCATAACGTACGTTGAAAGAGTGTATATATATTAGATATATTAAAAAAATGTTAATTTAAAAGCTGTTGATATGATATAATGACATAACTATAATCTGATAATGATTATCTTTAATTATAATCAGTTTTTCATTAATATAATTATTAAATTTCTTTTACAATATGCTCTCCTAAGTATATAATTAAAATCATAAATAAGTTTCATTGACTAAGAATATTTGAATTTTAAATAATAAAAACTGTGTTTGTGGAAAAAGTAAAGTGAGAGGCAGGTCCAGAACATGAACTGCTGTCTATAAAAAGGGGTAGCAGCATTCCATAAGGAGGAACCAAGCTACTGTTGTGAGCAAACACTTTGAAAAATTCAGAATGGCAAACTTGAAGCCAGTGATTCTATGCTTCTTTCTCCAAGCCATTGTTGTTATGAATACAATACCAGGAAGCGACTGCAGAAGCTTCCTTCCAAACGATGCAAGTCTGATTGAGAGCACTTGCAAGAAGACCCCCAACTACAATCTTTGCCTTCAATATCTCAAGGCAAGCCCTGGAAGCTCCACTGCTAGTGTCTCAGGGCTGGCTCTTATCATGGTAAAGGTGATGAAAGCCAAAGCATATGATGCCTTGAAAATAATCCATGACTTGCAAAAGAAGGGAGCAGGACCTAAGCAGCAAGGAGCCCTTAAGTCTTGTGCTAGTAATTACAACGCAGTGTTGGTAGCTGACATTCCAGAAGCCACTGAGGCTCTGCAGAAAGGGGATCCCAAGTTTGCTGAAAATGGGGCTAATGATGCTGCTAATGAGGCTACATATTGTGAGGATGAATTCTCTGGGAATTCTCCACTCACCAAACAGAACAATGCTATGCACGATGTTGCTGCTGTTACTGCTGCTATTGTTAGACTGCTGCTCTAGATTATCCACTTCCTGAAACCTTTGATCAATTGTTACAGATGTCTTGGATCCTTGGTCTTACCTGTTATGTAATGCCGCTATCTATTTTAAAGCTCTTATAATAAGTCATATGTAATAAAATCCAAGTCTCTCCTCATTCTCACAAGTTTCCCAAACACTTGTTCTGCATACAAGATCAAAGCGTATAATAATAAACAATAATGCACATCATATTAAGGATTTTACAAATTATGATTCTCATATTCCATACATCAAATTATAATAGAAATAGACACTTACCTTTATCTAGGAGAGTCTCTATGTGAACAATTTCTTTTTATCTTAATTTTTCAATCTATCTCTTACAATTTCTTTCTTCTTTAACCGTGAACAACTTCCTTTACAGAGATAAAACCCATTTCCATTCTTTCCCAATGTCCATCAGATTAAATATATATACAACTTCTCACATTAACCAATGAGCTTCTTATTTTACTAAATAATATCCAAGCCCAAAAATTCAAAATCTATTTCATATGACTCACGTTATAAAATTAATTTAAATAATTTTCTAACATTATCTCACTTGACTTATATGAGTTGTAATACTTTCATGATTTAATAATTAGATAAATCATAATGCGCATTGAAAGGCCTTACGTAAATTGGTTTTGTCATCAATCAAAATCAAATGATACAGAAATAACAAGAGTCATAGCGGTTACATGTCATTTAATCAAGTCATTTCCTTCCAAGTACTATTATATCATCCTTTCTCCTTAATATGACTTTAATAAGTCCATAACGAGTTCAAACATAATGTCATTTTCATCAACAATAACATAATTTGTTTTTCACATCATAATTTGCATGCATATACCTAAAGTAGAAAACATAGATTTCACAAACTTTTATATATCAATAAGCTAAGAGTGTCAAATAAGCATTAATAACAACATTCATCATTCACTAGTAGACATAATGCCCATATTCTCAACATGAATAATAAATGTTTTGGGCGATAACCCTTTTGTTAAAGGGTCAACAATCATAAGATTAGTGCTAATATGTTCTATTGACACTATGTTTCTAAACTTCCTCTTTAACAACAAAATTTTTCAATTTCATATATTTAGCACCTTTCGAATACTTTTCATTTTTAGAAAAGAAGACAACTGCGGAATTATCACAGTAAATTCTCAGTGGGTTGGCAATACTCAACAATTCCCAAGTCCTGAAATAAAAGTCCGCAACCAATTAGCCTAAACTGTGGCCTCAAAACATGCCACAAATTTAGCCTCCCTGGCGGATGCAACAATGACTGACTGCTTCACACTTTTCCATGAAATCGTTCCTCTGGCTAAAAGATACACATAACCAAATGTGGACTTTCTTGTATCCATACAACCAACAAAATCTGAATCTATATATCCAATCACCTCAAGATTATCAGATTTCCAATACATAAGAATGTGATTTTTTGTCCCTAGTAAGTATCTTAAAACTTTCTTTGTAGCTTTCCAATGATCCAATCCTAGATCACTCTGGTATCAACCAAGCATACCAACCGTCATGCTAATATCTGGTCTTGTACATGTTTGACCATACATCAAACTCCCAACAACAGGTGTATAATTTATATTCTCCATTTGTTTCTACATGAGACTAAATTTGTCTCATTTTTCTATTGGAACAGAAGATGGTGAACATTTATCCATTCTGAATCTCTCTAAAACTTTATTAATATATGCTTTCTGAGACAAGCCTAAGAGTCTTTGTGATCTATCACATAATATTTCTATTCCTATCACATATATCTTTCATTTCAAATTTATTAGAGAGAAACTTCTTAACCTCGCTTAATAGACCAAGATCATTAGTTATAAGTAAGATATCATCAACATATTGTATCAGAATTATAAACTTGCTCCCACTAACCTTCAGATATATACACCAATCAACAATGTTTTCCTTAAATCTAAAGGACACAATAGTATCATTGAACTTAAGATACCATTGTTTGGAAGCCTGTTTAAGCCTGTATATTGATTTCTTAAGTTTACACACCATGTGTTCCTTTCCTTTTTTAATGAACTCCACTAGTTGGTCCACATAAACATCCTCTTTTAAATTCTCATTCAAAAAGGTAGTTTTAACATCCATCCGATGCAACTCAAGATCATAATGAGCTACTAATGCCATAATAATTCTAAAGGAATATTTCTTAAAACTAGGTGAAAATGTTTTCTTATAATCAATGTCATCCTTTTGAGTTAAACCTTTGGCAACAAGTCGGGCCTTATAACTTTCGATATTGCTATGAGAGTCACGTTTAGTCTTAAAGAGCCATTTACACCCAACTCTCTTACATCCTTCAGGCAATTCCATAAGGTCCCATACATCATTGTATGCCAATGATTTAAGCTCATCTTTCATGGCATCTAATCACTTATTAGAACTATCACCATTGATGGCTTCTGAAAATGAAATTGGGTCATTATCAATGCCTAAGTCATTTTCTGACTCTTGTAGATAATCCACATAATCATTAGCAAACTTTCTTTCTCTTTGAGATCTTCTTAATACTATTTCTTGTGGTTGTTTTACTATGGATTCATTTGTTAACCTCATGATCATTAATTTGTTGTTCTTCTTCATCTTTAAGTGGTTCAACTATATTAGGAACAATAATACTTGAAGTAGAGGTACCAGTTAAAGGAACTTGTACTCTAACTTCCTTAATCTCAACATTTTGTGAAGCTTCACTCCCATTAGTTTTACCATTTTCAATGAACTGTGCATTTCCTGTTTCAACAATTCTTGTACTATGGCTAGGGCAGTAAAACATATACCCTTTTGACTTTGTTGGATAACCAATGAAATATCCACTGATTGTTCTTGCATCCAATTTCTTTTCTTGCAAATTGTATATTCTAATTTCTGCTTGACATCCCCAAACATGTAGGTGTCTCAAACTGGGTTTCCTACTTGTCCATAATTCAAAAGGTGTATTTTGAACTGCCTTATTAGGAACCTGTTCAACAGATACATGGTCGTTTTTAAAGCATACATACATAATGATACAGGTAAAGATGAATTACTTAACATACTCTAACCATATCCATTACGGTTCGATTATGCCTTTCTGACACACCATTTTGTTGTGGTGTACCAGGCATTGTGTATTGAGCATAAATACAACGTTTCTCAAGGAACTTAGTAAATGGACCAAGGTGTTGCCCACTTTCATCATATTTTCCATAATATTTACCACCTCTATTTGACCTGACAATTTTCACCTTTCTGTCTAATTGTCTTTCCACTTCATTTATATAAACTTCCAAGACATTTACTGTTTTAGAGTTTTTATTCAGTAAATAGACATAACCATAACGTGAAAAATTATTAATAAAGGTGATAAAATACCTTTCTTTATTGAAAGAATTTACATCAAAAGGTCCACATATATCAGTGTGTATAATTTCAAGAAGTTAAGTGCTTTTTGTGGCTCCCTTCTTTGTATGTTTTGTTTGTTTGCCTTTAATACAATCCACACATATATTCAAATCAGTAAAATCTAAATTTGGAAGTATTTCATTCTTTACTAATCTTTCCATCATTTCTTTGGAAATATGTCCCAAACGTTTATGCCACAAGAAAGTAGAACATTTATTCACTAAACTATGTTTAGTGTCAACATTACGATGCGAGGTCATAAGAGTTTCAACATATAAATTATCAAGATTCAATTTATATAAACCATCCTAAATATCTATGTCTCGCATTCTTATAAAAACAACTTAGAGTCTCGCTCAGACGTTAATAGCAATTAACATTTCAAGTCTATCTCTAACACTCAAATATGTTAAGTATTATTGTTTACGTCAGAACCCCAAAAATACCTCTCAGTCAGATTTAAGATTCTCAAACATGTCACAACTATTTAGAAGCAAAACAACAATACCAAAATCAATCAAGAACAGAATTTATATCACATTTAAGTATCACCCCAATACATAAGAGTTCGAACATATTACTCCCAAATCCACAGGGTAGAATTAGCCACACATACTTCTAGCACCTTCCATTCTCCGAAATGGTTACAAATCACTCAATGGTGTTTTCCTCTCAATCTGGCACACTAGGATTGAGCCTCTAGCCCCCTATTTAACCTAATTTGCTAGGGTTAGGTGACTTCCTGCGTTGCACTGATGGGCTTTTAACGTTCCTTCTTATTCTTCTTCACCAGAACAAACACATTCTAATCCTAACGAGGTGAGTGATGTAGGTTGTTCTAGCCAGGCGGTCGACCTTGCTAGCTGACCGCCTCGCTATCCTAGTTATGAGTGGGTTGATCCACGCGTCCTTGATATACCTACCTGTGTTAGGTGTTCCTCTACTTTAGATGAGTTTCTTTCTAAAGTTTCTATGTTAAAATTGGACTCTCCATTGGACATGGTTGCAACCGATAGTTGTAATTACACTGACTAGGTTTGTCACGATCGGGAAAATGGTCCTCAGGACTTTTTCTTTTGCATACACTTGCCTTTTTAACGATTTACATGTAACTCTTTCTTTTGATGAATTTACAATAGGGGTCCTTGGGATCCTAAACGTAGCTCTTACCCAGTTACATCCAAATTCGTGGGTCTTTAGGCCTTTAGGCTAATATGTGATGTCTTTCGGTTGAGGTCGTCCCCACAATCTTTTCTATTTTATTATAATTCTCGGTGAGCCCATCCTGTGGGTTGAATTTCTCTGTCAAGTCATCCGGACAACATTCTTTTTGCTCCCTATACCTCATCTTATAAGAATTTCAAGGAGAAATATTTCAAAATCTTCATCGAACCGAACAACAATCCCTACTTTATGATTATGATGGGAATCATAAATTTCGTTTTCATTGGACTCGGTCACCCACTCGTTACAAATCATGGCCGAGATCATCCATGACCCCTCAAGATAAGGAGGTATTTTGCATATTTGACCTGCTTCCGAAATAAGATCCCTACTCAAAAAATACTAGTCGTATGCGAATCAACCCATAGTTGGGTAGACTTTGCTGATACGTAGTATTTAAGTTGTTGGTGATTTTATTCCAGTTCTTCAGTTTTTTCACTCCTTGAGACTTCAACACTTCCACTCCTTAGCTCCTGAGTGCTTGGTCAAGAGTAATCCTCCAGAAGATTCTCCGACGATCAAGTAAGTACTCTCTATTGAAAGTGTAGGATATCAAAACTGATAAGAGCACACCTCACTCCATTGTAGAAGGCTTGTTTATAGTGTTTGGTAATGGGTTATTTGTTTGATGGGTCATATCTGATGCATATCATCAATAAATCAGTGTTAGCTGATTTCGGAATGTCATTCGGATTTCTAAGAAGGTATACTTAGAGCATATCTTCAGTAAATCAATGTTAGCTGATTTTTCAGAATGTCACATGGATTTGACGGGATATGACCTAAATTTATAAGGATATTTCCTTACTTGTCATTTATTATCAATTTATTCTTTAATGTAGTTGATTACTCGATCAGTCGGTGAATTGAGATCGAGTGATATGACTCACTCGGTCTCAATGAGTATAAATAATGAGTACAAATAGTGTCATAATCGTTAATTAAAATTTACAAAAAAGAAATATACATAATATATAAATTTTAATTCGTTAAAAATAATTTTAATTAATAATTCTAAGGAACTTTGTTCGTAACTTAGGATTGAAGTTGAAAGCCGATAAATAAAAAATTTATCGAGCCAACATAGAACGGTGGATGTTTAATCACAGAAAGCAAATTTGAATTATGAAGATAAACAATTTTAAAAGATGACACTTGCACATTTTTTTCATCTGAATGTTGAAAAATTTGTATTAATTAATACAGAAAGTAATGATGATAAACAATTTTAAAAGATGACAGTTCCACATTTTTTTATTCAAAGTTGTAAAATTAGTATTAATGCAGGAAGCAGGTTTGAACACCCATAACGCACGTTGAAAGAGTGTATATATATTAGATATATTAAAAAAAATGTTACTTTAAAAGCTGTTGATATGATATAATTACATAATTATAATCTGATAACGATTATCTTTAATTATAATCAGTTTGTCATTAATATAATTATTAAATTTCTTTTACAATATGCTCTCCTAAGTATATAATCAAAATCTTAAATAAGTTTCATTGACTAAAAATATTTGAATTTTAAATAATAAAAACTGTGTTTGTGGAAAAAGTAAAGTGAGAGGCAGGTCCAGAACATGAACTGCTGTCTATAAAAAGGGGTAGCAGCATTCCATAAGGAGGAACCAAGCTACTGTTGTGAGCAAACTCTTTGAAAAATTCAGAATGGCAAACTTGAAGCCAGTGATTCTATGCTTCTTTCTCCAAGCCATTGTTGTTATGAATACAATACCAGGAAGCGACTGCAGAAGCTTCCTTCCAAACGATGCAAGTCTGATTGAGAGCACTTGCAAGAAGACCCCCAACTACAATCTTTGCCTTCAATATCTCAAGGCAAGCCCTGGAAGCTCCACTGCTAGTGTCTCAGGGCTGGCTCTTATCATGGTAAAGGTGATGAAAGCCAAAGCATATGATGCCTTGAAAATAATCCATGTCTTGCAAAAGAAGGGAGCAGGACCTAAGCAGCAACGAGCCCTCAGTTCTTGTGCTAGTAATTACAACGCAGTGTTGGTAGCTGATGTTCCAGAAGCCACTGAGGCTCTGCAGAAAGGGGATCCCAAGTTTGCTGAAAATGGGGCTAATGATGCTGCTAATGAGGCTACATATTGTGAGGATGAATTCTCTGGGAATTCTCCACTCACCAAACAGAACAATGCTATGCACGATGTTGCTGCTGTTACTGCTGCTATTGTTAGACTGCTGCTCTAGATTATCCACTTCCTGAAACCTTTGACCAATTGTTACAGATGTCTTGGATCCTTGGTCTTACCTGTTATGTAATGCCGCTATCTATTTTAAAGCTCTTATAATAAGTCATATGTAATAAAATCCAAGTCTCTCCTCATTCTCACAAGTTTCCCAAACACTTGTTTTGCATTCTGACTAGTATCATTCCTCTTTTTCTCTCATTTTCATGTTAAGATTTGGATATTTTCATTTGCTTTTGCTAATGGTTTGAAGAAAACGGTTTGCTACCACAGTTACAGCTACGTAACGTATGGAGAGAAAAAAAATAGAGTTTTTCTGCAAGTTATACAAATGATAAAAATTTGAAATTTAAAAAAATTTGCGTTTTTCAGAAATACCAAGAATTATGATGAAACTGTAAATAAAACCGTTGCACAGTTGCAAAGACAAAGCTCCCTAAAATACAGTAAACATGAAACATAATTAGTATTTTATGGGAAAACTAATCTGAGACAAAATGAGTTAGTTTCACATTTATTTAGCTCTTTTTCATAAGAAAAATCGTTGTAAAAACTTGGATAACTCTAAATAACTCTGATATGATATTAAAAAGTAGATTTTAAGTCTAATTCAACTTTATAAAATCTGTTTATAAAATAAGATTTACACTTAGTTATATATCACTCGAGTTACATATGACTCGGTAGTTATATATCACTCGGTTTTATATCATTAGACGAAGTAAGATTTCTAACACCCTTAACATTATTATTATTGAATGACACAAAGTGGCGTTTTTGCAAGAAATATATTCTTCTTTGAATGTTAACAAAAAGAGAGAGGCCTATGTAGATGATTTTAGAATAATTGGGAATTGAGGATAGGCATAACTGGTATATTATTCTTGTCTATGCTTTTTTTCCTTCCCTCCTAACTAATGCGTGTCTTATTCTTCTTTTGCAATGGTGGGGTAGGAAGAAGTGATAAGGATAAGTGAAGGAGATTAATCTGTGGGAGTGGCTTGTCCTTTTGTGGTGATTGTTTCTGTTTAAGGGTGGTTGGAGATTATGATCAAACCCAACATCCAAACACGGCTCTTCATTATAGCATGTATTGGAGGGAGGGATCACACTTGGTCACTCTAAAGAGACAACACGCCTCATCAACCTTTCACTTAGGCCTTCTTGTTGCTACCATAATCGCTCACCACCTTCGTTCCTATTCTAATGCCTGCCACGTAATGATCTACAAAATACTCAAATTTTAGGATCATTTACTCCTTAATCACAACTTTAGAAAGTACTAATTTTTTTCTAGAAAATGGTAGGAATAACTAAAATAATTTCACGTTCTCTGTTCCTAAAGCAAGACAAAGACGACCCACAACTGTGATATCTTCCGTGCACGGCACAGCCTCTAACTACAAAAAGAGAAGACATTGTTCCATCCCCACATAATTTTTTTTCTCATTTTCTAAGCCATGAAGCCACTATCTTTTATGTTTTACACTGTTGTTATAGCAACAATTTCAGTGCCAGCAGCGACTAACTGCAGAGTGATTCTGCTAAACAAGGGCAATCTGATAGAAGAAACATGCAAGCAGACACCCCATCACAACCTTTGCATCCAATACCTCTCATCTGACCCTCGCAGCGCCGATGCAGATATCGCAGGGCTAGCTCTAATCATGGTCAACGTGATCAAAACCAAAGCAAATAATGCCTTGGACAAGATCCACCAACTTCTTCAGGGAAGCCCTGAACCTGGTCAAAAGGAAGCACTGATTTCGTGTGCTGATAGATACAAGGCAATTCTAGAAGCTGACGTGGCACAAGCCATTGCTGCTCTGCAGAAAGGAGACCCCAAATTCGCAGAAGATGGTGCGAATGATGCTGCTATTGAAGCCACCTCTTGTGAGAGCAGTTTCTCTGGGAAATCGCCACTCACTAATGAGAACAATGCCATGCATGATGTTGCAGCCACAACAGGAGCTATTGTTAGACAATTGCTCTAGTTACTTACTCAACAGGAGCTATAGTTTCTCACTATCCCCTCTCTTCTGCTTTCTCTGTTTCTGATTTTCATTTGCATTCATCAATTATTAGGAAATAATTGACCGAGCTTAAAGGTGTACCATTGATATCTGATATGTCTCTCTGTCTTGTACTTCTTTCTTCTAATGTATAAGCTATTCAGTCTTTTCAACAACTGTTTGGTAATCAGATCCTTGATCTTTTGATAAAAACAGTTTTATCCTGAGTGAAGTTACTGACATTTTAATTCACCTATTCACACCCTTAACTTTTCTTTTTATTATTTATATCCTATTTTTCAAACTTGCTATTTAAGTTTACTGTTTATATCCCAGTAAAATCATGCAGTTATTGGAAAAAAGCATTGTTACTTTTGTTTTAATTTGAAATATTTTCTGTCACATGCTAATATCTGTGACAAAACTGACATAATATGAAGCTGAAGCAATGAATGGCTTAAACAGTGCTTGGAAAACTTTATCTAAAACCCGAGTCAAGTAATCATTAATATTTACTCCCATACCAGTAACATAGTTCGTCCCTTCTAATGCTCAATTAGTATGCAACAACCATATTGCTTTTACATAGGGCAATATCATCTTTAGAACTAGAATTATTATTTTTGGTTAAAAAGAAAGGCCAAGACTAGTTAACAGTTCGACAGTCCCTACGAATCTGGCCATTACTTGGTGATCCCAAGTTTCCCATTTTCAACATCGAATGCTTGAAGTCCTCAAAGAAAGCGAATGGGTTCTCTACATAGTTTTCCACAATCTGTCGTGTCTGATCATTTCCATTCACAAGAGTCTGGTCTGATGGGAGCAATCCCTCCCCAGAGAGAAGATTAACGAAGTATTGGTTATCAAAGGTAGCAGGTGTAGCCAAGTCAAGATGTGCAACTATGTTACCATTATCTGCTCCCGAGCACAACTGTTGTAGTGATGAGATGAAATCAATGTTTTCTGAGTCGCTACTACTCTGTAATCGAGAGCTGAATGTTGTACAGCGGGCTTTCCCAATTGTGTGGGCACCTGAAAAGTGGAATGGGGAAAAGAATATTAATCTTGCTTATTTATCAGTGATTGATAGAGAAGAATTGTTACAGCATGTGAATATAGCATATTGTAAGCTGATTAACCTGAAAGTGCAACCATGTCTTTAAGTGTAAGGCCTACATTCTCGAACTTGGCTACCAGCACATCAACAGTGGAGTTTGGGCCTGGGATGTTATTATTTGCTGCATCCTTGCTACCAGTAATGCTATCTTTCCTTCCCATTTGCATCTCCCAAATTGGACCTCCTGACTGTAACGTAGTAGTTCAACTTCAATATGCTCACAAATTGAATAATTGAGCATGAAAAAAAGTTACTTATTTGATTATGTAATTATAAATAAAAAAAATATTTTTGTGTGCCTATAAGATTAAAAGAGTAATTTAAACCAGAAGGCATGAGGTTGGGACAAGAGGGCATGCAGCAATGACGAACCAGAAGAACCGAATCTCTTGCAGCAGTTGCCAGTATGTCAGCACAAGAGACAGTGTGTGGACAGATTAGTTCCAGCTCATATTTGATTTTGTCGATCACTTCAAATCCTCTGAGAGAATTCAAATTTGGACCTGCAGTTTTCTCACCAACAAAGTCCTGTGTGTCATCCAGCAAGACTGAAGCATCACAGCCCTGAAATGTCAACAAAATATTACACTGTAAATGAGGTTTATAGAATCTTCAAAACTCAATGTGTGAAGGCAAAAAAATGTCTTGCATTGACAAAGCAATCATGGAAATGTAGCCTAAGCAGTGAGGCTGCCATTCTTGAGTCTTCAGCCACTGCCTGCTCCACCCAATAGAAGATGATGGCCTCAGCCTCTGGGCAAGTGTAGCGGTATATACCAGACCCTAATGGACAACCAGGATCACCACCATAGGCATCATTCAGGGTGGTTGCAAAGGCTGGAGTGAGCTTAAGCATCACTAGACATAATAGTACTAATTGCATGGTTATATTTTAAGGATGGTAATTATTCTAAATGTTACTATATGCTGAATAGAAGTTTGAATGGATATAAATGCCTACCACTGCTCTTCTATATATAGGAACTTACTAGCAGAATGTTAAGTGATAAAAAGAAAGTTTAAGGGAAGGTGTTAACAGGGAGTTGTTAAAGACTAAGTCAAGCATAAGAAGTGGTTAATCGAGTCAGTAGTGTATCAACGTAATCAAAACCAAAGAAAGTAATGAATGCCTGGACAAAATCTATCAACTACTTCCTAAGTTCTTGGACTTGGTCAAAAGGAAGCATTGAGGGTTCGTGTGCTGCTGATAGATGCAGAGAAATTGTTGAAGCTGATGTACAAGCAGTTGCCGCTCTGCAGAAAGGGGACCCAAGATCGCCAAAGATGGTGCTGATGATGCATCTGTTTTGGCCACCTCTTGCAAGATCATCTTCTCTAAGATATCAAATCAACACTCACCAATGACAACAAGGCTATGTTTGTTTAATATAATATGATATTGATCACATTATAAATATATGTTATACCTTGTTTATCATGCCCTTCTTATTTGAAAGAGCACTCTAATCCTGAATGAAGTTATGGACATTTTAATATGAGAAATGCATGAAAGCAGAGGGGAGAGAAGTGCATGAAAGATGAAATTTTTTCTCCAAACTAATAGATTGGAAAGCACTGCCAGCCCATGGTTACAAAAAGCAAACAACACACCTCTCACCAATTATTGTATATATGAAAAAGACTCGTGCATTTTGTCTTATTGGTTTCTTGTGTGAATTCTCTTTCACATAGACAATCATGTTTCAAATACTATTTAGCATTAAATGTTGGTGTTTTTTTCTTAACTTGTGTATATCAGTATCTTTTTTTTATGTCTGAGATGTTTTTTCCTTGAAGGAGCAAGATAAATTTTACCACTTATACATACTATTTTAACAAGTTTTTTTATCTATTTGAATTTTGATATGTTCATGTCAATCATAACTATTGATTATTGGCTTAATTGTCTGTTTAATAATCGAGTAACCAGGTTGAAGGAGGTGTAGAGGACAAATCTATCTGAAAAAAGAGAAATTTATTTCCTGACATTTTTTTCTAAGAATAGATTCAATTTTTAATCTGTCATAGCTAATCACTTTCATGTGATACTCACAAGTCTGCATAAAATGAATTGAAATGCATCCAGTTATAAGAGTCCAACAATTTCTTTTTCAATTGGTGGCAAACAAATCTCAAGTTGTTAACTTGATTTTCTTTCTTTTTAGTTTTTGTGATAATTGTGACATTAATTTGTCTTTAATATAAATAAATAAAAAGATATAAATGTGTTGTCCCTTAAAAGTAATTTTGAAAAAATGTTAGAGTTTATATGAAGATAAGTAAATAAATGATGTTGAAGTACTGATTAAGGTTACAATGAATTTAAATTTAATAATAGTATAGAAGTGTACTCTAACAGTTATATTTAAGAAGATTTTTAATTAATTGATTATTTAAAATATTAACATTAACAATGTATTAAACTCTTAAAGTTAAATCATACAAGTTAAGATTGTGGTAATCCTTCACTATGTAACATAAATTTAGATTAAAATCTTCTTTATATCTGTCAACATATTTAATATCTAGGAGTATCTAAAACAAGAATTGATGAGGAGGGGATATTTGTTATGGAAAGAAAGAAAGAAAAACTACCAAAAGCAGTTCAGTCTTCTACATATCAATAAATCACCAACAAAAATTATAGGGTTTAAAATGATCACACATAGATAGTTCCACTGTTCATGAATGTGACACCTTAATACAAGAGAACTAGTACAATGTATAAATTCAAGGTTCTAAGCTAAAAAAGAAGTATCCACCATCATCATGTTATAACTTTTATTTTTATTAACATATTATTCATTTATTGATTTTTTTTTTGTTTGTCTGCAGTAGGGGTGGCAAAACAGGGCGGGCCAGCCCGCGGCCCGCGGTAAAAAATGCAGGGCAAGTTGACCTTTTCAGCCCGCTGACCCGCATTAGCCCGCCCTGCATAACCCGTGGCCCGCGCGGGCCAACAGCGGGGTGGGGCGGGCTGACCTGCAATAAAAAATAATAATAATAATTGATTTGGTAGCAATGGTCCAGTGGAGGAGTGACAACTTTGAGTGAAAGAAAATTAGGTTTTTACTTAAAACACAACCCAGTGGAAGAGTGACAACTTTGAGTAAAAGAAAATTAGGTTTTCACTCAAAACACAAGACAGCTACGATGTTCCAAAAAATGTACACAACACACGACGCACTTTCCTTTACAGTGTCGCCGCTCGCTCTGACTGCGATGCCATGCGGTTTCACCTACAACTGTTGTGCGCTATTGTCGCGCTGTTGTCACTCGTACCACTCCGCTACTGCCTCCACTCCTCCTACATGTAAAAAAAAAGGGTCGGCCCGCTTTGCCACCCCTAGTCTGTAGAACCTGCTAGAAATGATAAGATTGGGTGAAAAAATAAGTTAACATAATTGCTGCTTCCGTTTACATTCTGACTATTTCTTCCTACACCTCCATATTTTCTTTTGTCTCTTCATACTGTGTAACATCCCGCCAATTCCTTTTCATATTTATATAATAAAAATAAAGGTAAACAAATATATTGAAGTGAACATAATTATATATATGTAATGAAGTTTCTCCTCACAGGGAGTTTAATACATAATCGGACAGTTTTCCAAAACGTAAACAAAATACAGTAAAATAGAAAGACAGGCGATCTCCTAACAGCAAAAAGGCGATCTCCTATCAGAAAACGGCGATCTCCTATTAGAAAAGCAGAAAAAGGGTGATCGCCTAACAGAAATAGAAACAGGCGATCTCCTTCCGGCGACCACTCACTGAGGAGCTCTACTTCCTGCAATATCATCTGCTCCCGTGTAAATTATACACGATCATCACAGTTTTAAGAAAAACAGCCACAGAACCAAACACAGGATAAGCTAGATGTTTGAAAGAGAGTTTAGATATGAACCTTAAAATCAAGATAAAACAAATTTAAGATACCCACGTAAAGCCATCAACTTTCTCATTCTCTTCACATGACCATCAAGTAACCACATATTTCACAATTCCTCAAGAGTCGTTCAAATCACATAATTCATCAAGTGTCTATCAATTCAATGTTTCTCATTTCTCACGTCAGACTTCCACTGACTCATCACACACAGACACTTGACACCACTTCCGGAAGACTCATGCATTGACTAGACTCAGAGATCTGCACCTGTCATACTGCCCCACTGTGAAATCACACACATTCACAGGGTCGCTGTGAAATCACACACATTCACAAGCGTATAAATGAATCTCAGTATCATCACTATCCTAGCATGACAGGGTTAATCCATACAACGGGTCAAGCTCGTTCTCTTTCAAACCACTCACCCATACGTATGAACCTCCTTCGACTCTCAACGCCTGAATAACTTCATCTATATGATTCCATTATATCAGGAGAGTCAGGATATCTCATAATAAACGAATCACCGGTCAATGCACATCCAACACGATCTTACACGGTATTTTCTTTCCTGAAAATACTATGCCTTGATCCCACATTCACAACATTCAACACATCATACAACACTTAATGAACGATTCCAATCACAACAACAATCATCCCCTGGTTCAGATTTTCGAATATCACATTTAAATCTCAAATAGTTTCAAACAACACAAAAACAGGGGAGTTCGAAAAACAACGCCAAAATCGGCGATCTCGTCCAAAAACAGGGGATTATACAATAACAGTTGAAAACCGGCGACCACGTCGCCCCATCATCTCAATCATCTAATATAAGGTTTTCATTGGAAATAAGGCTAGCTTCCCTTACCTGGACTTGCGCAAAACACCAAGAGCTTCAAAACCCACCGAGCTTAAAGGATGCCTTAGCTCTGTTTTAGCGTCTGGTTTGTAGAACTTGCAGAGAACCTCCCAGGTGCTCCAAGGGCAGTCGTTGCTCGTCGCACTGGTGCTTGAGGATGCCTGAATCGCAGCACGAAGGAGAGAAAAGGAGAAGAATGAAGGTAAACTCACTCTTTCACTCTTGAACCACTGCAACGTCCTTTGCCTCTCAGAAGTGGGTTTTTGAATCTTAAACCAACTTGTCCACAAAAGCCGCTGCCACCACCCACTCTGCAGGGAAGTTTGCGTATACGCTTCCCTGAACAGTACGACTACGCGTGCCTCTGCGCAGACCAACACTCTGAGGTCACTATTCTGAACCACCCTTTTTATCTATGTGTCGCGCGTGCAGTACGTCTGATGCTGAGGGCCTGGGTCCCACCTTATCTGTGTGAAACTCGACATCGCGCGATAACCTTCCACCGATGACCGCTCGCGCGATGACTATCCACCGATGCCTCATCCTGGAGGACGACCGATGTCTCTCCCTGGGAGACGACCGATGTCTCGCCCTGGCGATGACCGCATGCCTCGCGCCCTGGCGATGCCCGCAAGTCTCGTGCCCTGGCGATGCCCGCATGCCTCGCGCCCGGCGATGCCCGACGACACATCGCCACGCCTTGCTGTAGGTTCTTCATCCCACTATGTTACGTCCAAGGTATCATCTCCACATGACTTGGTGACGTCGGTAGCTTCACATTTCCAAGAGTAGGTCAGCACTACTCCTCGTGCGCCCATGCATGCAACACTAAGGACGATTTCTTATGCTCAAGCATAGAGCTTTGCATGCACAGCGTATCTAAGGCTTAACCCACACCTTGATACGCGTGGTTGTTGGAACCCACTTTGGTTGATCCAGTATGCTGACCACATACTGAGTGCACTTTCGGCGATCATGTGCACCAGGCGATTGGCGATCACGTGTAATCTAGGCGACAGGCGATTATGTACTAATCAGGCGTTCTCATAGTCTCCTAACTACACTTTCCTTCCTTTTTTTTATTTTAAATAAAAACATACTTAGAATTCA
The DNA here is from genome assembly GCA_013389735.1 of Phaseolus lunatus. Taxonomy (NCBI): domain Eukaryota; kingdom Viridiplantae; phylum Streptophyta; class Magnoliopsida; order Fabales; family Fabaceae; genus Phaseolus; species Phaseolus lunatus. The sequence continues at coordinate 22,975,112 of CM023859.1, read as the reverse complement.
TTTAAAATATATTCCTTTTATTCCAATTTAATTTTACAGGTCCTTACACATACACAACATAAAAATACATTTTGATCTTTTTTGTGTCACCCCATAGAATAGCTTCTGGATTATGTAATCTAGAAACGCATTTGAAAAAAGACTTGCAGATTACATAATCCGAAAGCTAAAAAATACTTCCGAATTATGTAATCTGGAAAGTAATCATACATCTGAAAAAATGATTTCAGATTATGTAATTCGAAAGTTAATTATAAATTTAAAAAATAACTTATGGATTACGTAATCCAAAATATTAAAGAGATATTTTTAGAAATATAAAATTTTATGAAAGTGAGAGAAAAAAGTATGGAGTCCAGAAAAAAACAGTCTTACATTCTATATGGTTTTTGTATTCTTAAAAATGTCTTTTATAAAAAAAAGTTAAAATTGGTGAAATGTGTGTGATACTTTCTGAATTATATAATTAAAATATTAAAATATATTTTAGATTATATAATGTTAATTATGATGAGAAATTTTTTTTATTATATAATTTAAAATATTACTTTAAACAATATATATTTTGGATTCTTGATCTGAGAAATATTTCCGAATTCAAAATTTTTTTTCGGATTATATATTTAAAATATTTTTAAAAAATTGAAGAAAAAAAAACTCTCAAATCAATAACAAATCGATGTAACAAAAGAATGAAATATAACTCAAAAACTTTTTTTTTTTTCACTAACGAACCACAAATGGACTGCCAGATGCTCTCTAATTATAAAAAAAAGAAAAAAAATTTATCAAAAAACCTTCAATAAGGTGCTGGGGTAGCTAGGGGGCACCGCTGTGAGATAAAACAAAAGAATGAAGAAGGTGAAAATGTGTGTGGGATTTTAGAATTTTTTTACTTAAGGATAAAAAATTGTTTTCACATTTTTCTATATGGTGGCAATGGAGGTGCAGGAAGAAGCACCCTAACATAATTTAATCATAGGTTGGTCCTTTTCTCTGTGTGGCTCAACATAGATTTGGGGTGGTCTGACCTCATTCAGCTTAGAGATGTTTGGTTCAATTTCCATGTAGGGTACCCTCTGGATACCTTCCTTGGTTTGAAACCTCAAGAACCATTCCTACTTTGTCCTCTTGTGATCCCCACCACAAGAAGTGAACACCTGTTGCAAAATTGAATGGCTCTGAAAGCCAGAATGTGAAGTAAAAAAGAAAACCAAACTACACTATAATATTGAATAATTCATATAAATAATGGTTTTGGGATTTAAAATGTACTAGATACTCATAAAGAATTCCTAGAAGTCCCTGACTAAATTGGGAAAATGTTGAAGCAAGTTGGGAGTTGAAAGCAATTGAAAATTGTTGAATGGAAATAGAGGGTGTTGTTAAACTATAATTGCTATGCTTGTCATTACTAACAAGACAAAAGTGGATTAGTATGACTCCTTAAACTCAAGCTATGCCAATTATGTTTGGTGTTAGTTAGTTGTTTTTTTTAAGGGATGACTGATAAAAAACAAAGAAAGCTCAAACACATGCAATCATCAAGATCTTGTCTTTAATGAAGGAAATCTCAGTAATGTCCTTGACCACTGGTTCTATAATTCCCAGGAAAAGGTTTATTGAATTGAAGCCGACATCATCTCGAAAGATCTCTAATTTGTCATCTTTTACAGCCTACAGAAGAGCGTGAACACAGCAGAAGAAGCTGTGGACCTGTTGGCACCAAAAGCCAGCTGCAAACAAGATATCCGTGATACAAGGAAGGATTTATCCTTAAAATCAAGGTGTAGACGCAATTGCAAGACCACTGCTAGCCCATGGTTACAAAAAGCAAACAACACACCTGTGACCAATTATTGTATATGTGAAAAAGACTCATCAATTTTGTTTTATTGTTTCTTTAGTAAATTCTCTTTCACACAGACAATCATGTTTAAAATACTATTCAGTATTAAATGTTGATGTTTTTTTTCCTTAACTAGTGTATATGTGTTTCTTTGGTGTGTTTTTTTACCTGTATGAATGTTGATTGTTGATACTGACCCCATAACTTTTTTATTACTGATTTAATTGTCTGACTAATAACGTAGGTGTTCATAAGCAGATGTAGACCATGAATCTGAAAGAAGAACAAATGTATTTTCTGAATTTTTGTTACAAAAGATTCGTTTTTTAATCTGTCATGTCGGAAATGACTAATCCTCTTTCATGGGATACTCAAGTCGCATAAAATAAATTGAAATGCAACTATTTTAAAGAGTCCTACAATTTTTTTCTTTTTTTTCAATTGGGTGCAAACAAATCTCAATTTTTTAACTTGCCAAGGACCAGCCTAACTTTAAATAGCAGCCAAGAAAAAAGCTTGGTGATTTATTTCCTACCAAAGAAAATGAGGAGGAACTCACTCTCTGTGTCCTTTTTTCTGCTCCATATTCTTCTTCTATCCTGTATTCTTCTCACACCAACTCATTCCTCTGATGGGGAGGGTGACGGTGATGGTGATTTGGTGGACCAAATATGCCGAAAGACTCCCTTTTATGACCTCTGCAGCTCCATCTTACACTCAAATCCCTTAGCCCCCAAAACTGATCCAAAGGGTATGGCCCTCATAATGGTGAATGACATTCAGGCAAATGCCACTGACACACTGAGTTACATTGAAGAGTTGATCAAGCAAACCTCAGATGAACAATTGGAGCAACAACTGGCTTTCTGCGCAGAGTCATACATCCCAGTTGTGAAGTACATTCTCCCACAAGCAGCTGATGCCATAAGCCAAGGTCGATTTGGGTTTGCCAGTTACTGCATAGTTGATGCTCAGAAGGAAGTAAATGCTTGTGACAAGAAATTTTCTGGCTCATCTCAGTCACCATTAAGTGATAGAAATGACATTATGCAGAAGCTAGTGGATGTGGCTGCGGCCATAGTTAAACTACTATTAAATGGTTGATTTTTTTCTTCTCTCCTTTCCAGCCTCATCTCTTGTAGCCTTTAGTAATTATTAGGGCTTTTATTCTTATTCCATGAATAAATGCTTTAGATGCTGGAGTTTGTACAAAAAGTGGTATAATGTAATTCTGTGTACTCAAAAGATGTTCTTTATAAATCATACTTTTCTTACAACCTTGCTGGTCTCACTTTTAGTAGCCTGGTCCCTTTACATCATAATTGATTGTTACATTGTAATATAAATCATAATACGTTTTTAATCCACCTTTTGAAAAAGCAATTTAAAATATTATTAGATTTTTAAAAGTACTTCTTACCAAACATGCATATAAGCTATTTCTCCACAACCTTTAAACAGGGTTAAATAAACCTGCAACAATTCAAATAAAGTGAATGGTTACTTCTTACTAACTCCCATTGAGTTAAATTAGACAACCTACAGCACCTAGGACTGGGAATATGTTGTCTTGGATTTGACCATAGACTAAGTAATAGTGGTAGTAGTTTTGGTTTTCTTCAGTGCCAGGTAGCCTTTTATCAATTATCATGATGTTGGTACCATTCCATTTGGTAGGAAATTCAGTTAGGACCAGAAAATACTATTGAATTGTTTCACTCATGCAAACTCTCTTTAGTTAAGGAATGGAAACTGTTGCAGGTGTCCACTTCCTTTATGATGAAGATTGTTTTGTCAACTTTTTCTTAAATTTGTTTGTCGGATCAAGATAGAGAGAAGCAGTGACATGTGAAATCACATGCCTAGTTACTCCTCAACATGCACAATAGTAGGTAGAGTACAAACTGGCATGATAATGGCTTCAATCTCAGCCCAAGCTTGCAAGAGTCACCTATCTTGGAAGTGCAAATTTATACATTGTTTTTTCATGGTTGAAAGAGATGGAGCCAACTATTTGTTGTAGAAGTCATCAAATTTATGCTGTAAAAAAACAGTAAATGCATAAAGTATTTTATTTTTATAATTCAAAAACATTTTCCACACACAAAATAATTAAAAGTTGCAGTACTTTTCTTAATAGTTAAAACATAATAATTTATAAAAAAAATTCCCTATATATATTTGCCTATAGTACACACTTGCATCTCTACAATTATTTTTCCATTGCACTGTTTCTTTTCCTTTTCTGTCACCACTTCCTTGCCAGCTTCCTTTACCCTACACCATGTTATTCAATGCGATATCAGAGTTTACATTCAGAATGTTTGGAGGAGTAACAAAACAAATAAAGATTAATAACTTTTTACGTGTTGTTTCTGAATCTTGGTATTTATTTTACTTGGTTTTCTGAAGTTTACGTCGGAGTTTGGTGATTTGCAACCAGCTATCTTCCAAACTGCAAGGATATTACCATATTCTGATCTTTGTTTGGTTAATTTGGTTAGGGAGTTAGCTAAAAATATGCAAGAGTAAGAGAGCAACTCAACTCAACAAAACCATGTGAAAGGCTTCACTAACAATTGGAAAATGATGAAAAGACAGGATGTGATTACATATGGCATGAAGCTTGAAAAGCAAAATCTCCAGCAACTCTGAATTTGAACGTGCATGCAACAAGCAGTTGCTGAGGAGGTAACATCCAGCAATACCATTAAGCAATTTCACTCACCCCACTACCCATTCACTGATACTATACATACAGGGAAAAATTGCCCATCACATTCAGTCTCATGATAGTTGTCAAATACATTTTGAAAAGACAAGAAAAAAAATTCTTTGGTGAGAAGCACATGGGTACAATATACCATATGACAATGACGTTATTGGTGTCCCTACACTGGCATTAATTAACCAGCATCTCTTCTCAATGTTTTGGCAGGCAAATCTGAACCAGTGAACTGCTGTACAATTCTGCAAGGAACAATCAAGTAACATGATTATATTACAAGGTTGCCACACCGGTGTTGCATTCTTTATGAATGAAGTAAAGAAAGAAAAAAAGGTGTGCATCTCAACTTACTTGTGGTACTGAAAACCAGGTGCATTTGGATCACTTGAAGATGGATTGAGTTGGTGTTGAACTTCAATCAGACCACCCTCTGTTACTCCTGCGGGTACCGGAGATCCCTGGAATGTTGCAACTGAACTTTTTCCAGACGACATGCCTGTAAAAGAAAACATATGAAAAATTAAGACCTCCGAGAGTGCATTGTTTTCTCATGAATTTGATTATCATCTTGAACTGTAGTGAACTCCATACCAAAAACATTTGATGATTGATTCATAATATAAGGGGAACTTGTAGAATATAAGTAAAAGACAATTGCAGTATTCTCAGATACACATCAAACACAATCAGATAACAGCAATTTCTGCCCTCTCAACATTTCAAGTCTGTATGCTACCAAAGTTTATACTAAAAAATTGGGTGATTTATTACAGTTCCAACTGCAAATAGTTTTACAAACTACAAGCCCTTTGCAAAGTACTCTGAACACATATCTGACAAAATGGGGAGCAAATGCATACAGGAACGGAAAAAGGTTCTCTTGGTTTCTAGTTGGAGAAAAATAATTTATTTATTTTGATCTGCATAAGCCGGTTAAACCTCAAGGAGTGAAACTCATAAAGGGAAAATATTTAGTATGATTACACATCACCACAACTGAGAGAACAGTACATAATAAAGGAAAGAAGCCAAAAAATCTTGAAAACTTTGATTAACATGTCTCAATAGAATTAGTTGGGACCATTACTTCAAATATTAAGTATTGAATCAAAATCAATTGTGTGTGTACATGACTAAGCTCATTGTTTGACAGGAATGTGTTTTAAAATGAAATCATATCTGTTTTCCTTCTTTCCTTTTTCCTATTAATAGTAAAATTATCCCATAACTGGACATTCAAACAGATAATGAAAAAATAAACAAGGTGGGTATTTCATAGGAGAATACTCAACAAATATTAACTTCAATTATCTCCCCTTTATAAATGCTGAACAGGATTCCACTCAGCGTTTGAATTTTGCAAAACGGTTTTTCATGAATTCTCCAAATATAATACTGAAGTAACAATAATCACGAATTTGAAATGGTCAAGCTTAGAAAATAAAACCAATAGACAGGTGGTATTGAAATAGCAGAATCCAAAGGTAACAGAACAAGGCAAACCAATACCCAATTCAACAGTTAGCAACACTTTAATCATTGATAATTTGCTAATTGATAATTCAAAGTTAAACGTAAACCCCAATCATGTTATAGTGCAGAAGAGTAGGGAAAAAATGTGATATGCATGGTAAGAACTACTTTGGTTACAACCATTACCTTGGAGTAATATCACAATACAGAAGATAACAGTGAAAACCATAGCAAACATGCTGCTACTGGAAGATGATGATGCCTTAGCAGCCTTCATCTTCTTCAAAGCTTTCATTCGCTCAATCCTCGCGCGCTTTAACATGGCAAGTTCAGTGATCTCCCTGATTAGCTTATGGTCAGCTGCATCCATTGATGGAGCCCGTGGAGGTCTTGGAGGTTTGGGAGCCTTCTTATTACTGGACTTTTTACGTTTCTCCTTTTCTGGGGTATCATTCTCCACACATTCTACTGAGTACAACTTGCTAGTCACTTTCACCATGTCCATTGAAACTACTGTTAACTTTGACTCATTGCAGAATCCGCTATACCTATCCTCACCTTTTATACAAGAAATCTTAGTAAACAAAATCTTTCCTTGTTTTGTGCTACCTGGAGAAGAATCATTCTTGGAGTCATCTTCAACCACTGCCAACCCACTTTCAAGATCAATTTCAGCGTCATCACCCTTGACACTCTTATGATCCATCCCAAACCCAAAATCACAAAACTAATCTGACTCTTCTCCCAGCCTGTTACCCTACCCTGCAAAATTAGGACAGCCCCAAAATGTCCTCTGAATTGTTTCCCCTAACTCAATCCACAACACAAAATCACCTCCTTAACATAAAATATCACCAAAGGGATAAAAAAGAAGAAAGTAAACCCAGGAATGGACTAACCCCCTGCATCATAACAATAAACATAATTCAATCAGTTATAAACAAACAAAAAAAAAGAATAGTTCTGAGCAGTAAGCCAAGGAAAAATGAAGAAAAGTATATAACTGGGGACCCAAAGGAAGGAAAACTGGAGAAAGACATAAAGTTAAGTTTTTGAAAGTAGATTAAGGCAAGCTTTGTGGGAAAGGGAATACCTTGCTTGAGGGAAAGAGAAAGAAGACGAGATCCAATGAGGGACAAAAAGCATGAGAAATGGAGTTCACAACATTACAGGGAAACTACCTCATTCACTACAATTTAAAGATTTCAATTAAAATTTAAAATCTTTCTCTTTCTTTTCATTGCCAGAGCCATTTCCATGTGATGTCTTCAAAAAAACTGCACATTTATAGTACAGAGCGAAAATACTAGGAAGGAAGGACCAATGCAGAACCGCGCCGACAGTTGGCAACTCTGTGTTTCACCCTCTTCCTCACATTTTTCTTTTCTTGTTTTTATTATTATCTAATCACTTTTCTAAACCTTTTTCCAACGGATTTCGTTTTCGTCAAACTTTGTCTAAAAAACGTGCTTTTCAAATAAGTGTCTGCTGTGTTACTGTTGACAGAACACAGTTTGAGTTAATATGATCGTGTCAAAAAATTTTGTTTTATTTTATTTTGTTAAAGAAATTTTATGGAAAATTCCGTTTTTACTTTTTCTAACTTCTAGAAAACTAAGAATTTTCATATTCATTTCTCAAGCGCGTTTGTTTTAATGAAATTTTAAATAGGTTTTATTATTATCTGGTAGTTATTCCACTCTTCTTAAACATAGAGTAAATAAAAGATGATGATGACACGCGTACAAAAAATATAAAAATGAAAAAAAAAATTATTAAAAAATATTAATCTTTTGAATGGATAATAAGAAAATAAGAAAAAGTGACGCGTACAATAAAAATATGAATTAGTAACATAATTTTTTTTTTCTCTTCAAACGTTGTTCTGTGGATATGTCTTTTTACACGTTTTTGTTACCTAATGCTACTTTAGACACAGTTGCACTCAGTTTTGTGGAAATTCTTCACCGACACTTCTTTTAGGCTATTTATTTATTGATCTAAATTCTTAAAAAAGACTAAATTTATTAGTGACAGTTAGATTTTGTATTGAAAACGCAGTCACAATAATAAGCCTTCCTTATTTGATTACGAGTTTAATTTTAAAATGGAAAAGTTTTCATTTGAACAAAAAATAAATTTATTATTTTTTAAAATTTCATAATTAAAATTAGTTGTATTTTGTACTGTCAAAATTCGAAAACCAAGACCGTATTCCGTATCGTGTCGTCTTCCTAAACAACGTTTACCAAACATCATAAATATAGCATTATTCCAACACAATCATTGTAATATAAGTGAATATTTTTAGATAAAAATGTAATAAAATTTTGTTTAAATTTATACTTTTTATTCGAATTCAAACTAACTTAAGGATGGAAGTATAATTAAAAATACCTATATGCAAATAAATCGAAGATATGAGAAAATAAAAATAAAAAAACTGAGAATAAGTACAGTAAAAAAAATTCTGTTCTGTAGGAAGATATTTCATGTGACACTTTAATTTTTAATTAAATAATATCAAAAGTAGGCCATAAACTTCAATATGTGTAGAAAAAACACTGACAATAATAAACCTTCTATATTTGATATATTCACTTAATTTTAAAATGGGAAGGTTTTCTTTTGGAAAAAGATTACTTCATGAATTTTTTAAATTTCATTATTTAAATTGGAGTTGTATTTAAGGTAATAATATAATTTCAATTAAATAATTTCAAAAGTATTTAATGTGATACACTTAAATTTTATCTGGAAAAAGCAATTAAAGTAATAAATTTGTACATAGAAAAATTATTATACGGTTTTGAAACTTATTAGTTTATAATATCAACTAATATTTAAACTACATGTATTTAAATTTTAAATGTTTGATTACATGTCGCGTTATCAGGAATGCAACTTTATGAAATTGTAAAAATAATTAATCTTGATTGTGGAATACATTATTTATAAAACCTATAATTATGAATAAATTAAATTTATTTAAATATATAGTTTATTATTTCTCTGTACCTTTATTTTAATTAGTAAGTTACTTTTAGTTAAAAAAATTGAAAAGAAAATATACATTAGAAAAAATATAGATCTAAGAATAAAGTTGATAGATGAGCAGTTTTACTTTACTAATGTAAATTGAAAAAGAATTTAAATTATCATGATTACTCATTAATAATGATTAAGAAAAAAATAAAATCAATAAAATTATAACAGTGGGTTGAATAGAAGTCTTTTCTCTTACTTATTGTTTTTATTATAATTGTTTTATATTATTATTAGAATGAGAGAAAAAGAATTAAAAAACTCTTTGAAGCAAAAAAGTAATTTGAAAGCATGTGATGAGTTTTTTTTTTTATTGATATGAAATATTAGAGAATATCTTTTTCATCATCATTAATTTTAATCATAATTATGGTTTGATTTAGAGAAAATAAAATATTGTTTTTTTTTTAAGGAGAAGAGATATTTTGACAATATGTGATAATTATGTTTTCCTTGACGTGGAATATAAGAAAATATTTAGTTAAAGAATTTTTGGATTGAGATTTTGTACTCTTAAAAAACATATGATTCAAATTTCTAGGAAAATAAATTATAAGTATTTAAGTGTTGAAGTTGATATTTGGTTAATAATGATATTATAAATTTGTTTGTATGGTTGTCCTTGAATAAAATAAACATGTTTTAATTTTGATATAGTAAATTATAAATACGATACATTGAGTGTCTTAGGATCTTATTATTTTACTATAATGTGAAATCTTATTTTTTGTTTTTATATAGTAAATCATTATAGATATATTTGAGTGTACTAAAATTTTATTTTACTAGGAATGAAATATACCTTATTTTTTTATTTTGATATAGTAAATTATTATAGATACATTTCAGTGTATTAGGATTTTATTTTAAAATGAAATCATGTGATATCTTAAATAAGATTATTATATACCTTGGATATAGTAAAAAATAAATTATTGTTTTTAATGTGTGTGTGTATATATATTCTTAATGTATACAAATAGTGTTATTAAAACACATCATTACTGTTGTTAATGCACACCATTAATGGTGTCTCTAATTCTACTTGTTTTTTAAGGCACATCCTACTGCTAATGTTCTTATTTTTATTTTTAACTTATATTGTTTCTGTTACTGCTGCAGCTAACACATGCATATAGTTACTGCTGCGATGAACACACGCATTAAACTAAGGAGAATCTGTGGAAGATTTTTAGAATTTACTTTTATTTTTATTGTTGATGATAATTGTAATGATCATGATAACATTCTTGAAGAATAAAATTTACATTTTGAAGAGATATTTTTCTGTGATTGGTTAATTATATATTATAAAGTATTGTGTTAAATTTTTTAATGAGGAATCAGCTAATAGCAAATTCATTTTGCATGTATTTAGATTTAAATAATTATAAAAAACATATTTTGCTTCATATTTCATAATATTAATTTGAAAAATATTTTAAAATATTTAGAGAATTAAATAATACAAATATAAATAAAACATGAGATGTTATATATTATTTATTATGAAGAATAATTATTAATTAGCATATATATATATATTATATCTTGCAACATAATTTATTCCATAATTAAAATAAAATAATTATCAGAAACGAAATAAATATTTATTCATGAATGACCTAATGTTACCATAATTCATCAGTAGTTTTAACTTCAAACATGAAACCTTGTCATTTCAATGAATATGAACAGTTGAAAACTATTTCCGAGGATGGTGAAGATGATCTGTTTACTAAAATAGTTAAAAATTTTAATAATGTGTAGCCAATTATTTTTTCTATAATTTTCATTGTGAAGAAATTGGGTTCAGCTGAATCCAGAACCAAAAACGGCATGAAGAAATGGGATACGGGTAGGAGCAGTGCACCAAAATAAGTGAGAGACATATTAATGTTTGGTATCTCAAAAGAAGGAAAGAGAGAATAAGTGAAAAAAAAAATAAAGTGCTTTGTTATAAAAAGTTGTCTCTTATGATAACCTAAAGACCAAGAATGGCGTTGACTAAAGGAGAGCTTTATATTAAATATCAAGAGTTCATGATGTAAAATACAAATAATCAAATAATTCATGTTCAAATCCTTTCATAACATAGTATTAAGTATTTGATAATGTGTTAGAACATAACTATATCGAAAATTATATTTTCTGAAAAAAAAAGCAAAGGTAATAATAATACATTTATTTTTTTATTAGTAAAAAATAATAATCACACTATATTTGCTGATGAAAAAAACATTAATCGGACAATAGCATACATACTCTTGATCCATTTATTTATTTTATTTATTTATATTATGTATCATTTAATTTTTTTTAAAATATAATTTTATAATGAATAAGAAAAACATATTCTTATAAATAAATATAATATTTATTTTTTACTTTATTTGAAATTTTATCTCTTTCAATATTTTATTCTCTACATTTTCTATAAAAAAAATAAGACTTTATAAATGAGTTGTTGATACTAAGGAAGGAAGTAATAATTAGTGTGTCAAACTAGTTTAAAGAGATTATTGATAATAGCTTATAATTTTCTATTTTGATTCAACTTCTTTTTCTCCTTTTCTTTTCTATTTTGATTCAACTTCTTTTTCTCCTTTTCTTTAACTCAAATGAAGGGAAAATGTTAATGTAAGAATTTTTCTAATAGCATAATTTAGTTCATGTTTAAAAATAAACTAAAAATATAAGATTGATTTAGTTACGTGAAATGTAATGATATATATTGATCCAGCATCTTGACCAAAGCGTTTGAACTTCTCCTTTCCGAACCTTGTCCTCACCAGCTTCACACCAAGTACACCGATAACCTTCACCTGAAAATCCTCCAAGAAACCTGAAAGAACAGTATGGCGCCTCTGCGGCCAGTTGCGCTCCAACACTCAAGTCAGTGATTGAATCAACAAAGAATCTCAAAGAAAACTCAGAACCGTGTACAAGTGAATCACCCCCAAAAATGAATCCCCCCCTCTTTAATTCCGTTAAGAATTTTATATATATACCTGAGTCTTTCTCTCTCCTGACGCTTATTCCTCTTGACACGTGGATAACATCTGGTCATACATGTGTCACCATCTGGAGTACCTGCAACTGAAACGTTACTTCCACTTTACTCCTGCGACTAAGTTATCCACACAGGGAGTAGCTTAGTGCACAGGCTACTCTGGGCGCAACCTTAACATGATGAGTTGGTTAACACTGGGTATCACGGCTCACACTACTCATGGTGGCAGACATGCCACTTACCTTCTGTATTTAGACCATATAACAAATGCTTACCAAGTCTTCTCAAATACCCGGCGATGTGAACACCCGACAATGTGAGCACCCGGCGATGTGCTCCTTTCGGCGTCTTGTTGACCACCTGATCTCTTAATCTTCACACACGACAATCATGTGCAATCTAGGCGATTACTGATCAAACACGGCGATCATGTGCAATCAAGGCGATTATCGATCTGTGCTACTTGCGTAATGCTCTCGCTGGGAGCCTAGGTCCCAACTTAACACGAAACCCCCGATGACTGATCAGTGCTTCTTTACTTCTCGCGCTCTGCTTCCAAGCGCTCATCGCGCTCTGCCCCCAGGCGCTCGCCAGGCACTGATCTGCGAGTAGCAACTGACCACCGATCACCATTCTGAGTGATCTCCTCCCTGATTCACCTGCTATCTTCTACCACGTGTCACCCTGTGAATAGTCCACGTGGTCAACTGCTGCTGACGTCATCGACTACCGATGACCGACCGGATCATATATATATATATATATATATATATATATATATATATATATATATATATATATATATATATATATATTTTTGGAGTATAATTATGTACACTGTGTAGTGTTTGAAAATTGAAGTATGGTTATAAAAGTTTAAATTAGATAATATAACATATTTAAGCCTAATTGATGTATTGGAGTATTTTAAACATAATATATGTTGTAGTTTATATTTTCAACATATTCTATGTGAAATCTATATTTTCAAATATTATTAGAACATTGAACTATTGATCAAGCAACATTTAAGTGGTAAATCTTTGTTAAATCATTATTAAAGATTTCTTAATATGCTTAAATAACAACATGTATCCCTTAAAACTAGAACTTAAAACTTGAGGAGAGAGATGTTGAAGCAATCTTCTATTATTTGTTACAAGCAAAACACATAATTAAAAAAATCACTCATTCATCTTGACATAAAAAGTTCATAATGAGTTTTTCAACATTTTTTTGATGAATCATATGATGTTAAGATACTAGTCTATAGTATGACTTGCTTAATATGAACATTTTGAAATGTATTTAGTGTAACAAGTTATTCTAAATCATTGATATATAGTTGAAAAAATCCTATATTATTCGATAAAAGTGATTAATGTGTAATTTATTATGATATTCTCTATAAATAAGAATGTGACATGTGACTATTTTTTGACTTGTGCGTGTCATAATGTGACATGTAATTATAATATTTGTATATGTTACATTTTATATATATATATATATATATATATATATATATATATATATCATGTTTTGTGGTTGTTTATAAATAATTTCACTACAATCAAATCATTAAATAAAAATCAATTTTAGAAACATAAAATAATTAGTAGTCATATTAACTAAATTAAATATTATTTTAGAGACTAAAAAATTTATTGGTATCTAAATTAATTTTTATTATTGGTAAATAGTTTTTAAATTGGTATCAATTTTATAATTTAAATAACTGATAGTTAAAATTTTGGTAGCTAATTAGATATCAATTTAAAAAATATTTTTCAATAATAAAAACTAATTTAGATATCAATAATTTTTTGTAATATTTAAAATAAGATATAATTTAGTCAATATAACAACTAATTATTCCATTTTTTAGTGTTTACTCATCCTTATATACTATATATAATATAATTATGTTATGATCATATTTATTACATAAACATATCATGTTACACGTAACAACATAAACATAAACAACATAGAAATCCTTTAGAATTACGATGATTCCATTTTCTTTAAATTTTTTATATATAATATTATATTCTTTTAAGGAGGGACTTCGTGTTCCTTGTGTTTGTATATAAGTTTTTTATAATTTTATGACTAATGTGACACGTCTTTCACTTTTGACATTACAATTTACATTTTTATCAATGATTCTTTGTTTAAATATGTTTTTACTTCACGTAAAAAGTGAATTGATTTTGCTTCTTATAAAAAAAATGTTTTTCATTCTATAAAATTTGAAATCACTATTTTTTTTCCTTTAAAATTGAACATTTTGGTTTTAGTCTCTAAATTTTTTATTTAATTTTCATCCTTCAAAAAAATTTAATCATTGTTAGTCCCTAATATTCATTTTAAGAGAATGAATAGTATTTATCTTACATGTTTTAAGAGTTTTTTTTTATGTAATATATACGGACATTATATTATTACAGTAGAATAAGTCACTTGAAATTATCATTTAATATTTTCATTCAACACATTAGTAATTAATAAAGATCATATAATACCAACAATCAAAATCGATATTTTTCAGTTTTTAAAGAAACAAAAACAAAGACAAAGTTTGTAATAACTAAAATTAGAATTTACTTATTTTTTGAGATAAAAAATATATTTAAATCAGAATGAAACCACGTGCCTCTACAAGGAAAAAACCCTAAATGTAACACATGAAAGGAGTTATGTGTCTCTTTCGTAGATACATAAAAGGAAAAAAAGTTGATTATTTTGTATGTACTATCACTGTGTAAATCTGATGAAAAAAAGGAGTCAAAACATCCATTTTTCTTGATGGATTTACATTCACAAAACATACTTAATTATCTTTAAGCAATATTTTAATTAAAAATTAGCCCTTTCATATATTGTGGATTTTCTCAGCTTAAATATACTGCCAAATAACTAAGAAATTTTAAATATTTTAATGAAATACTAAAAATATCATTTACCAAAATTAATCTTATAGAACTTAGATAGTAAAAGTCATAGTTTTAAAATGTATCATCTAAAACGCTTATGATGATAAGATTTATTGTTTTCCTAAATATAACATATTAGTGTGAAGCAAAATCTAAGAATATTGGTAAATTATATTCATAAAAAATAAAACTGAAATTCAATAAACCACTTGAATATTGTGAAGATTAGGATGAATTTTTTCATATAATTTTTTTTATAAACAATGAATTAATTAAATTAAGATAGAATATTTTAGGATTGTCTCAATCCTTATAAAAAAAATTCTAAAAAATAATTATCGTGAGTCGATGAATACTATAAAAAAATTTAATTAATTTTTCGTCATCCACTCTAATTAAGCTAAAAAAAACCTTATCAACTTGTGGAAGATGAAAGATAATGATGAATATGATGAAAGAAGACGTTCAAAGAAAAAGGCATAAATAAAGAAAAAAATAGTGTTGTTGAAAGAAGAAGACACTAATAGAAGAATGGTTTCGTTTTTCTATAAAGTGTGTAGCTAACACAGAAAATTTGAATTAAAATTGTTTTTATTCACTAATTTTGAATACATATATTTAAGATTAATTTCTTTTGTTTAATTTATAAAAAGGACAAGTCTTTTCTTATTTTCAAACTCTCGTTAATTTAATTAAACACTTTTATTTTCACTTTAATCTATACTTTTTATGCCGGCTATGTTTAGTTTTAACTTTTAACTTCATTCATTCTTTTTAAAAATAAGGTTAATTTAAGAAATTATAATCATAATTCGTTAATACTTGGTAAGGAGGGTAACAAAATCTTTAATAGAGGTAATAAAAATATTTATTTTTAAGATAGGACAAAAGATATTGAATTATAAGTTGCTAGTGAGAAAGTGTAAACAGACAAAATAAAAGTACTAATATAAAAGTACATATATATTTTTAATTGCAGGCTTATTTTAGATTTTTATTTTTTTTTATTGAGGCACCGTCGTCACCAAATTCAGAAATTTTCTAAATCAACAGAAAATAGAAACTTTTATAGATTGGCACTGTTTTCTTTTAAAGCAGTGGTAAGAATGAAGAATGATTGGTGGGTTTTTAGCAATTTTCAAAAAAGCTTAAAGCAACCATAGAGTCTTAAAGGATCAATAATAGTGAGTGAGATTTAGGATCTTTTTAATAAGTGAGTGGACCTTTGAACATTAATTAGTACGTGCCCCATGAATAAATAAAATTCAAATAGAAAAATATAAAGATGAGAGAACCATGTGAAGAAAAAAAAATTATAAACTTAAGATCACTGAATAAATTTAAAAATCAAAGGGAAAATAATAAGAAATGAAGAAGTGAATGAAAAATTTCACCTGACCATAGAAACATGAAAAAATCTATGGCGAAGATATTTTTGGGATATTATATTCAGAGAATCAATAGTTGGATTGAATAAGTTGTGATAAGGGCTTTTGCAGAAGCACGTGAGTTTGAACCCACGTCCACTAAGTAAGGTACAAAAGCACGTGGGTTCTGATATTTCAAGATTTGTCAGGCTTATCTGTTTCTGATGCCATAATAATAATAATAATAATAATAATAATATCTGAAATTTTGTGATTACAATAAAGAATGAATAATCTTGAAATTATTGTTTAGCATTTGAGAATGTTATATAATATTAATTTTTGAAATAAATAATTGGATTTGAGAATATTATTTTATAACGTGATTCTTCTATGAGTATAGAATTGAAAAAAATAAGAAGGAATGCGACGAGGT
The DNA here is from genome assembly GCA_013389735.1 of Phaseolus lunatus. NCBI lineage: Eukaryota > Viridiplantae > Streptophyta > Magnoliopsida > Fabales > Fabaceae > Phaseolus > Phaseolus lunatus. The sequence continues at coordinate 22,958,262 of CM023859.1, read as the reverse complement.
AAGTCCTTTATGGTCACCGCATAAATATTCAACGCGTTTTCTGTTGCCATGATTGTTATCTCCCAAGGAATCACGTTGGCACGTGGATTTTTGCGGTGCTGTCAAGCCACTCCAAGTAGAGTTAATTGTAAGTTTGATTCACATATTAAGTGAAAATAGATAAAGAAAGGACTATATATATAAAGAGAAATTACCTTAAATATATTATCTTATATTAAAAATATATTTTTTTGTATAAATTTATTTATGGTTCATTAATACTAAATTCTTCTTGAAAAGATTGAGATAACTGTTATTCCAAATTAATATGTTTTTTTTTTATCTAGTCATTGGAAAAGGTTTTCATGTATCAGAGAAAAGAAAAACTTTTTTTTTTTAAGAAAAGGCCAATGAGAAATGAGAGACCGTTACATCCTGTTACATCCTGTTTGGTTCACTGTAGTTGAAGACAGATGAGAGAATGTTATTCTTGTTTGGTTCAAGGCAGAGTTGAGGTTAAGAGAGCGGGGACAAAGAAAGTTGAGTGACTCATTGATCCTCTGAAGCCTGAAGAGAAAAAAGAGATTTGTGAAGAGAAAGTCATATCATAGAGGAACAAATACCATGATGCCTTTGCTTTTGTTTGCTTTTTTGAAAGTGAATTTATGTTACATTGCACCACTTTCATCCATTGTCATGCACGACAACACCACCATTATCACTGCCATGCATGACATTATTCCATTTCAGAGATTACTGACTTTGGCATAAGGAATCTCTTTGACCACCATGAATGCGGTGCCTGGGAGTAGAAAGGTCATAAATAATGTTGTTGATTCACGACCTATATAAAAGCATGGTTCTGGGAAACACATTGCATTGAAACAAACTCTTCATTCAAACAAACTTGTGCATTGCTTGAGTGGGCTTGGAGAGCTTCGTGAGTTAGCATAGTGGTATGAGAGTGAGTTTGTTCTTGCATATTTGATCTCAAGTTAGCCATTGTGTGACTTTTGTAGCGTGCCTAATTGATTACCACTGAAAAATAACACAACAATTAATTAATTATGTTATTGAAAATAGTTGATAATCGATTATGTTTAATACATAATCAATTATGTGTTGTTTTTTGGGAGCATAATCAATTATGTGTAAATATAAGTTTAATCAATTATATTTGTTTTGTAACTAAAGTCATAGTTGACTATGCTTCTAAAACCATTGGATAATTGATTAGGTTATGTTTTTAAAACATAAGTAATCGATTATGTTTATACTTTTTCTATATTCTTTCAAGTGTGATTTTTTTTTTCTTTTTTAATAAAATTTGTATTGTTTTCAGACATAGCTTCTTCTTTCTATCAATTGTGTTCTTGTTCTATTCTTGTTAAGGATTTTTTTCAATGTATATTTTGTTTCTATTTTAAATTTGTGGTTTAAGTTTATTTTTTGGATATTTTTATTATAAATTTTATTTGTTTAATTTATTTTTCAATAGTTATTTATGTAAATAAGTTTGTAATTGGCTTGAATATATTTTTAATTAAATATATTTGTAGTTTAAGTTAAATGCATTTTTAATTGACATGTTTTAAAAATTATTAGACTAATATGTATTTCAATGTTAGACGTAAATATTTTATTTGAAATTCAATAATTATATTAGTCAATTAATTATTCATATTCTGTTAAGTTGTTTATGTAATTTATTATTGTATTTTTAAAGAAAAAATATGAAATATAAGTTTTTATATTCTTTGATATTAATTTAAATTACGGATCTGAATATGTTTTTTGAAAATATTATTATTAATATAAATTAATTTAGCTTATTTATTAAAACTAATTAAATATATTATTTAAAATTAAAAATATTAATATAGTAATGGAATTTATGTTTTATTATTTATAATTAAAATTATAAGTTAAATATAATTATTATTTTTTATTGATTAGTAAGAATTCATTTTAATATTAGTCAGAGAACACATTTAATTTTTTTTTTCTGTTGAAATTCTGTTTCTAGATTATCTTTTTATTTTTTAGATTCTTTTGTTTACATAACTCTTTTTTTTAACATTTAGCTTTTTATGAAAAAAAAATATTTATTTTATTTAAAATTAATATTTTGTATAGAATGAAAATATAAACTGATTTTTTGTTTTTCGAAAGATGAATTAATACTTATGCGCATTAATAATTATTATATATATATATATATATATATTAATTTAGATATGTTTTATTAGTTTATATATGTTTAACATATTAATTTATATATGTATACAGTTTTTAATATACTAATTAAAAGTAAAAATTGAATCCTAACGTTTGGATTATTATTATTAGTATAAATTAATTTTGTCTTATTAATCAAAATTAATTATATACATTATTTAGAATTATAAATATTAATATAGTAATGGAATTTATGTTACATTATTGATAATTGAATTCATATATTAAATATATTTATTATTCAAAATTCATTTAAATGAGTTTTGAAAGTGTTAAATAAAATCCATTTTAAATATACAATAAAATTAATGTAATTATTTATTTTATTGATTAGTAAGAAATCTTTTAATATTAGTAAGAACACATTCAATTTTGTTTTGCGTTTAACTTTTTTTTTAGATTATTCCTTTATTTTTTAATTCTTTTGTTTACATAAGTATTTTTTTTAACATTTAATTGTTTATGAAAAAAAGTATTTATTTTATTTAAAATTAATATTTTGTATAGAATGAAAATATAAACTGCATTTTTTTGTTTTTTTAAAGATGAATTGATACTTATGCGTATTAAAATAATTATTATATATATTAATTTAGATATGTTTTATTAGTTTAAGATATTATATACAGTTTAAGATATTAATTTATATATGTATACAGCTTTTAATATACTAATTAAAAGTAAAAATTCAATCCTTGTATTATTATTATTAGTATAAATTAATTTGTTCTTATTAATAAAAAATAATTGTATACATTATTTAAAATTAGAAATATTAATACAGTAATGAAATTTATGTTATATTATTGATAATTGAATTCATAAATTAAATATATTTATTAAAATGAATTGTTATTTTTCATGTTAAATATTGATAAATTGTTATTTAATATTTAGGTTTTCACGGTATTTATAAGAGAATGATGTTGTTTTGAATGTAACTTTTGTAACATTTTATTTATATTATACATAAATTAAATTTAGGCTCTATTATTTTTATTGGAGAATCGAGAGCATTGCTTCAGTGATCTTCAATGTTTGCTTATCACGCCTCATCATTGTCTAGTTGTACCGGTTGTGGTGTGCAAAAACATTGGACTTTTACCCATACTAGTGGGGTTGTGGTGTGCAAAAACGTTATACTTTTACCCATACTAGTGGGAACACGAGTGACTTCATTGTACCTATTTGTGATTGTGGAGATTTTACTGTTTTGAGAACAACAACAACTGAACAAATGTTGGAAAATAATTTTGGGGTTGTCCTAACTACAAGCTAAAATTTATTTAATTAAGTTTTATACAAACTTAAGAATGTTATTTTAAAGTTATTCATTGTTCAATTTTATTCTTTTCTTCAAAACATATTAGAAGTGACATGGTTCTAGACTGTAACTTTTTCAAATGGTGCATTGGAGATGTTGATGATGAAAGAGATGTAATTATTGTCAGACAAAGAAATAAGATATGTCTTCTAGAAAAAATGTTTGAAAGTCTCCACAAGAAGGATTCAAATGTTATTAGCGGGGATGTGTTTTCTTTTTCTAATTAACATTATTATGTTTTTAATTTTGTCATAATTTCAAAATCATGAAGAAGTTAACATCTTTATCTCTCTCCGGTTTAAATGTAATGACTTTATACTTTATATATTTTTGCTTTCAATGAATGACTATTTAATGTTCATTCTACATTTTAAATACACATTTACTCTTTAAAATATATTAATTTTTTTAATAATAATAATGAAAATCATGCTTAATATTAATTTTTGTATATAAATATATATATATATATATATATATATACTTAATACTTAATATATATAACATAATATAAATTAAAGAATCATAAATAATATTAAAATTATCTAAATACATTAATTTTAAATTAATTTAAAATTAATTTAAAAATTAATAAAATGAAAAATAATATAATTATATTTAAAATCTTAATTTTATTTATTTATTTTAATTTTACATTATTTTATTCTTTTATTTATAATTGAAATTTTAAATTATTTTAATTAACTAAAATATACACAAAATTAATTATTACTTATTTTATATTTTTTTTACACAAGGATAAATTTGTAATCTTATATTTTACACAATTAAAAATAATTCAAAATATCCTTACAATCATCACATTACTCACATACTTCAATAAATTTTTTTCAGACATCCACTCTATCATATTCCAATACAAATACCCTAATCTTTCTTCACACTTCTACCCCGACCCCCTCAACTTTTCACTCCCCTATCCAAACAAAGCATTAGGTAGTGTTTAGGAGGGAAAGTGTAAGGGTTTGAGGGAGTAATGTATGGAGATTTGAGAGGAAAGTGTGAAGAAAATGAATGTGATTAGATTTGGGTATGTTAAAGTGAATTTGTGAATAAAATTTATTGAAGATGATTGTGAGAGTATTTTGATTTTTTTAAAGGTATAAAATATAAGATTACAAATTTATCATTATCTTTTAAAAAAATAAAATAATCGACTATTAGGTATTTTTTGTGCAGATTTGGATGAATTAAAATTATGTAAGTTATTTTCGATATCATTAAATAATTAATTTAAAAAAAAAATACAGTTACTTGATGAAAAATAATGTACATGTAAAATTACGAATATATGTGAAAATTGTAAATTATTATATAAAAATAAATAGTTTAAATATTCATAAATTTAAAAATTATAATTAGAAAACAGTTTCATATTAAATATAAATAATATTATTATATTTATAATAATAACTATTGTTATATAATTTGTTTATTATAAATAATTTTGTGTTAAAATTTTATTTTATTATTAATTTTATTAATTATTGTTATTTAATTTTATTAAAATATTTATATTATTTAAATTTATGTAATAATTATTATATATAAAAAGGGTAAAGTTAGAAAAATAACAATGATGAACTGGTTTTTCTGACTTTTTTTCCTTCTCTCTTAAGCAAATATAAATCCCTGAATCCAAATGAGTTAAATACCCTCTAATCCATACCGAGCATATCACTAGAAAAAAAAAAAAACACAACTTAGTTAACTCTTATTTTGCTTTAAGACTACAGAATATATTATAATATTTTACCGTCTCAATATGCTATTTATCTTTGTATCTTTTTTAAATCAAAATCAACTACTGAATAATTGTTATTATATTTTTTAATGTGAAATTGATATTTTTTTAATGTGAATTTGTCATTCGGAATGTTATTATATTATTATTTTTTTCTTTTACTTTTTTTATAAAAAATAGTTGTTGTTTAATGATTTTATTTATTTTATCTCATAAAAAAAATTCAATTATTATTTGACTGCATTCTTTATCTTTATTTTTTTTTTTCTATACAAAATCAGTTGTTGTTTAATAGTTATTTTATTTTATTCTTTTGACAAAAAGGCAATTGTTGTTTAATCTAGTCGAAGTTTAAGATTTTATTTTATTCATAAAAATATGAATTAGTATATCATTTTTATTGTATTTGTTTTTTTTATTTTTTTTCTGTATAAAACTAATGATTCTTTTTATTTTTATTTTCTGAAAAAAATCAGTTATTGCGTTAGTGTTTGAATTAGAATATAATTATTTTCATATAGTTTTTTATTTTATTATTTATAAAATTATTTATTTAAATATTTTTGTTAAATTGTTGTTGGATTTGATAGAGTCAATATGTCAAACGAAATGAAAAAAAAAAAAACATAATAAGAATGTTCATTGAAGACATGTATATAATAAAGTTGTTGGAAGATAAAGGAAAAAAATATATAAGTGAATAATTAAATATTGTTTAAGAGACGTGGATATCCAAGACAAAAATAGGAAAAACATTAAAGTTATTTGTCAAGAAGAAAAAGCAAAAAATTATAACACAAAAAATCATGAATAAAATGTTTTAAAGATAAAGAATAAATTACAATATCAAGTCCGTGTTTATTATATCTTTGAGAGGAAAAGGTTTCAGTTCAGCCATCACAAGGGAAGGGAAGTGGGTGAAAAATATACTAAAACTTTAATATAGCAGCACCACTTGATGGCTTGGAAGCAAATACATAAAGGCCGAGATCAGTCTTCTTGATAACGTCCTTGTCTATCCTAGACTGGTAGAAACATTCCTGCAATGGATATAAAATTCAGCATTCACTGCCTGTAAATCCCAGGTCTCCAATGATTAATTTGGGCTGTTAAGTGTAATATTAAAACAAACCTTTAAATTAAGGATAAATTGTGGAACTATGTTCTCCTTCACCAAAGCAACTGCACAACCACCCCATCCAGCTCCAGTAAGCCTAGCCCCAAGAGCACCATTGTTACGGCAAATATTTACAAGTTCTTCCAACTCTGGACAGCTGATTCCATGGATAAAAGAAAATATCAATTTTAATTGCTGAAAAAGGAAACTATATCTTACAATAAATGATTCGTTCAGATACTTTTAAGGTTGGAAAATATCGCATGAAAAATCAGGCCCTGTAAAATAATCCATCCAGAGAAACCAAACAATTGACAATGCATACATTATTTTACTAAGACACAATACTCTATTTTAGTACCTGCACTCATATAAAACGCTGCAGCTATGATGACTCTCGTTCATAAGGTCACCAAGCCTCTTCAGCTTGTCCTCGTCGCTGAAAAAATGTAGTTACATAAAAGTAATCTATGGCTCACTTACAAAAGAATAACAATATATGCAAAGTTGCAAACTGATGGGATTTTAGTTCTCGAGGCATTTTTATATGAAAATAAAGACAAACTAGTTGGAAGAAATTTAGAGTGGTCCTCATCCAACTCATATTCAAGACCAACTGTATAGTTTAGAGTCCAAAACACTCACCTTAGATTTGAGGATACGACATCCTTGAAAGCATGTACCCTCTTGGCTTCTGAATACACATGAGCAGCTCTCTAGAAACAAAATGTGTAAAATAAACAAAAGCGTATAAAAGGGATAAATCCGTTGGCGGTTAATAATTTTGATTCGATGGAAATTCTTATTGGCTGGTGAAATACAAAAGCACAAAAAAATATTTGATATTTCGTAATTGAAGTATGTCCTGCAAAAAAACCTTCTAAACAAGTGCGAGTAAATTAGATAATGAAGCTTAAAAAAAACCTGATGTAACTTGTATTGCTTTGCAACTTTTAAGACTTCTAAATAAGCAGCATTGTTGCTCAAAAATGAGGTCAGCTTTTCCCCAGTAACTTCTTCAATTTCTTCAGCGGTATATGGTTCTTCTTTCAAATATTCCTGTACCGGATGAAAATTTTTTATAACAGTTATGACAGGATTGAGATTTCAATGAACGCAGAAAAAAAAAATTAAAATTCAAAGAAATCCGTTAAGTGAAATAAAATGTTCCTCAAATAAAAAATAGTGTCACCCAAGGCCAATTCTAAGGATTACATCATGCCAAGTTCAATTACCTTTACAGCAAGTACAGGATCAGATGAGTTATGAATACCAGCAAATGATACACATAAACCTTCAACATCAGACAATGTGCTCACTTTTGATATTGCCTCTTTTGGATCCATTCCTAGCTTTATAGCTAGGACAATCTGAAAATTTTCACAACAGTAATTTTTAGTTAATAAATATAAGCAACAGGTTTTTTAGTGCACATACACATGTAATGAATAAGTCCAACATGAAGCAACTAGCCTTTGATGCATGCACATACACATTAATGATTAAGTCCAACATGAAATTTCCAGAAACATTTAAAATGGACAGGTTTTTCCTTGTTCAATTCAATAATAAAAATGGGTAAAATAATGTTCACACTTCAGCATATGAAAGAAATTAAACAAGTTAAATCTAGATGACCAATCAAAGCCACTATGAGTGTACTGGTGACAAACAAGAGGTTTTGGTAGTTTACAAGAAGTCATAAAGGACTCTACCAAACTACTTACGCATTTGCATCCAATAAATGTACCCTGAGAGGTTATATAAAATAGTGCAATTAAGATATTTTGCTCCAGAAACAGTAATTAAGGAGAGGGTACAAGATTGAAATATACTCACAGAAGCCAAACGGCATTCAAGAACCCTATTGTTATAATTTGTCGCAGCAGTAACAGCCTTCTGAGACTCTGCCAGAGAATGAGCTATCACAAAAGTCCCACCAGCAGGAAGTTGCACATCTGTTGCACGAATTGGGTTGAAATCAATAAGCTCTGCAAACCCAGTCTTGGCCATGACAGAGATTGCCTGTCAAGTAAAACCAAAGAAAAAAGATTTTAGTTGAGGTAAAACGTCAGAATGTTGGAAGAGAAACACAAATTGAATAATACCCCATATGCAGTTGGAAGCAGCTTAATGCATTTCGGTCAATTATGCAAGATACTTTTAAAGTGAGACTGTCGTTTTCAAATTGTGGCCACAAGCATGGTGTCCGGATCATCCCTAGATTATGGAATTTAATAACTATCTGAATCACTTCCTACCCTAAAGCAACTTATTATAAACATCTAGCATTATACACTGTAGCTAGAGTTTCAAAATTCATACTTTATAAAATTGTAAAGTGAAATCAAATAGCAGATAATAGAAAATATTTTACATAGTTTAGTTTTGATTGATGGAGTAAACAGCACAGCAAGACCATATACACATGTTCAATTATTCACCTGAGACATTATATTTTAAGTGTCAATTACAAACAATGGTAAATGAGCGTGTCAATCAGCAAGAAGTTGTAACATAGTAGTTACAAACTTACGATCCCATAGGAGATATGGAGGAAAGAAGATACATAGATAGGTAATGAAAAATAACATTAAAATAACAAAGGAAAGTATCTGTAATGAAAAATGTGAAGAACCTGGTCCATCCCACCAGATTGTGTCCCAATATGTCGTTCACAAGCACATGTAACTTGTGCAAGTTCTTTCTGTCAACAATATATGATCATTTATGTCAGAAACAGAATATAAAAACATTAAATAAACAAAATAAAATATTTTTAAAATAAAGACAGGCATCAACAAAAACAGTTGTAAATTATCAATCTAAAAGGCATAATCAAGAATTATCTTAGATGTCTAGAAAAAATATACAAATTTTAGCAAGATTGGGTAACAAAAAGAACAAAATTCACTAAAACAAATAAATCATGGAAGCATAGAGATTTACAAAAACGTCAATTTCAATGGCAACAAATAATTTGAAATAGGAATTAGATCTGTTCATCTAAGGTTGAATACGTGAAATTATTTCAGTTCCAAAATTCAACTATTTTTTTTCCTTCGTCAATTAAAATGACACAAAACTCCAGTAACATCTTGTCATAATTCTGAATGATTAATAATTAATATGAAAATTTTAAAATCTGACAAGCTATTATATATGCAAACAACTTATCCCTTCAACGTTCATTAAGAGCTGAACAAAATTTCCTCCTTAAAGCACAAACTATTTCACATACACATGAGCATTTCAGCCCAAAAGTCGTACCTTTGGGAAGTTCACACCAAAAGCGGCCATAATAGCAATTGTGGATGCACAGACAAACGCTGCAGAGCTTGATAGCCCAGAACCTGTGAAAAAAATAAAAAACAAAATAAGTGTTGCCCCTTAACCTTTTAATTTAAGACCATCAACAGAAAAAATTGTCATCTCCAAAAGAGAACCAGAATGCCGAGCAAACATTCACTTTGAGGTAAATTTGAATGTGAATAGTAGCTCCATTCAAATTCAAAATTAATGAACACACCTGTTGGAACTGTTCCATCAACAAGAACATCAAGTCCAACAGGTTCACCAACATCCACCCCTTTCAGTTTTGCATAGTCATAGAAACCTTTGTACCTACAAAAATTGCAATATCAATTAATACTGAATTAAATAATAGTGCTACACTCTTTCTAGTTCACCAAAAAAAGAAAACCACTACATCTATCCATAAGCTCCTCCATCCATATCTAGATCATAATTTAAATAAATTTGAATAGTAACCAGTATGCACGTTAGTGCAAGACTATAACTTGAATGACGAACAAACTACATCATCTTGGTAGTGTTAACTGTCAAGCAAGGTTCATTAAAGAGGACACACAGAAAGCACATACATCTAACTATAACTAAGCTTGCAACTATCATTCCTCAAAAAACCGAAAGAATGGCAAGAGAAAAAAGTGTATATGAAATAAACTCACCCACAAATAAAATAATGGCCCCATTTGTGATTCTTCAAGTCGATTTCCTGCATCAAAAGCACAATCAAAGAACACCAAATCAAATTATCAACAAAATAGGAAGATCTTATTGTGAAGATAAATCATAAAGAAAATTAAACACGCATTCTCAAAGAGTTTTAGAACACAAAAGGATTCGATAATTCACCTGGAGAGGATCAGCAGGATAAGTACAAACAGAATATTTTTCACCGTTCACGTTAGCAATCCTAAGAACCTTTTCCGCCTCGTTTTTCCGAATCGCCACGATCGTATCTTGCCGAATAGCCATAGGCAACACCGAATAGCCCTCATAATCAATGTGCTCCCCAATCAAGTTCACTCTCCCTGCACCGCAAATCAAAATTATCATAAAACACCGCAAAAATCTAATCTCTATCATACAAACTAACAATTCAACCATATCACCGACATTAAATAGCTCAATTTAGAAGTAAAAGAAAATAAAAATTTAGAAATTCAGAGATAGAGAGGAAGAGGAACCAGGTGAACGAGCGAATACTTGAGGATGGTGACTGAAGACTTCGAAGAATTTGGCCTTCAAATGATCGAAACGAAACTGAGCTTCTTCGAGCGCTGAACCACCGCCATAAACAAACTCTAGGTTATCGTAAATCGGGATCGGAAGCTCCTCGTGCTTTGCCATTCCTCTTTTGTTTTTCAAATACAAACAAACAAACTTTTTCTCTCTATGTATATTTTCTCTCTATCTCTATCAATCTCATTCGGTTTCAGAACTGTAACTGAAACACATTTTTTTAAAGCGACCTTTAATTTAGCAATTATCACCATTTACCATCTCAAAGAGATATACTTTTTTTTACATGATTTCTAATCATTTTATTTTTTAAATTTAAAAATTACTTATATAATAAAAAAATTACCAACAATAAAAATTGTTTTAAAAATATTTATTTTCATAATTATTTTTAATAAAAAAATTATTATAATTTAATAATATATTTTATTTGAATAGTTATTATAATAATAATAATATTTTTTTATCAAAAGAAGAAAAAAGAGTAATATTTATATTATTTATCTTTTAATAAAAAAATAATCTACTTTTTATTTAATTAAATAACTTCTCTTATTTATAAATAATTAAATAGTTTTTGTTTTAAAAATAAAAAATATATAATAATTTATTTTTAATATATAAAATATATCTTTTAATAAATAAAATAAATATAAATACATTTCTGAATCTCTTATTAAAACAGAATGCAAAAATATACAAACTTCATTAAATAACCTTAGTTAAGATTCAAAATATAAATTTATAATATAACATTTATAACAAAGAAAACACAATAAATTTTTTAAAATATTTAAAAAACACGTGTCCACTTGTTGATAGATAAATTAAATAATATTTTTATTTATTTCTCTTTATTATTTATATTTAATCAATTTTGTCTATTTTTCTTTTAAAAAAATATTGAGATTTTAATTCGGATAAGGCAAGTAATTAGGGTTGAGATTCTTTACCTTAATTGCCAACGTGATTTGTTTTTTAAAAAAGAAGAAAAATAACCTGCATTCTAAATCAGATACTTTCTTTGTGTGCTGATTAACAAATCATTATTGAATTACTATCTTCCAATGCTTTTCAATTCGTGTGGGGCTCTAATCAGTTTCAAGATTACATCAATTATTGTTAGAATATTTTATGCAGAGTCTTCCTCGCTGTTTTTAGATTCCCTGCATTATTACTACCATGAAAAGGTTTATGATTAGTATACACTGTTCCCTTCTTCTTTTTCTTTTTTGGGTAAACCACCTCATTTCTCTTTCAAACGTCACTCTCTCTCTATTCTTAATAATTATGAAAGTAATTAAAAAATATTTCAATCATTTCTCAGATATTAAGTATATCATTTTAGTTTCTAAATTGATGTATAAAGCTTAAGACTAAGACTGGTTTAAATACCATCAAACATATTAATTAGTTTAAATCGTTTAATTGAATTAATAATATGGAAGTTGGATATTGAATATTTGTAGAGACTTTTAATGTTTGTAATAACTTTTTTTTATTTACCCAATATATCTTTCATAATTGATACGTGTAAAGATTTTATTTGAACAAGTTTTAAAATTTAAAAATTACTCAATATGTAGTTTCTAATTGTTTTTAAGTCTTGTATAATATTTTTAATTTTCTGTTGAATTTAATATCCTCTTCATTTTGTTTGGGTGTGTTATAACATGGCAAATTTGTCTACTTGTTTTATTTCTTTCCATTCAAATAAAACTATCCAATTTTATTTTCCTTTTACTTCCACCTCCCTTGTTTCCTTCGATTTACTTTAATGTCTTTTCTCTTAATTCATTTCTCATAAGGAGAGACTGCACGTTCCGAAGTATCGTTTGCCTTGAGAGAGAAAAGTTGCTACATACATTTCAACAAACTCGAAAGATTCTGTTAAGAGATACTCTGTGCTTGGTCAAAGTACAAAACATTAAGGAAAAACAAAAAAAGAATAGTAACACAGAATAACAGAAGTTAATATACAATCATCTCGCCCAAAATTTCATTGTATGAAGCTATGTTCCAAACAAAAAATACCAGGTAAAGTGTGAAAAAGAAAATATTACTCAGGTTTGTTGGCTGTGGAACCCCTTCCCTTGTTACACAAGACAAAATCACTACAGATTTCTGGCGAAGTGTTCAAGTCATTTATAAATACAAAAACAAGTTCCATCAAAATCAAACACTACTATCTCTGCAAGCATTGCAAAAACATTAACTAAATAAACCTAGGGCAAATGGAGCTATATGAAATAAACCGGTTAAATAATTGGTAATCAAACTTTTAAGGTTGTATACATGTACACCAAATGAGGTGAAAAACGTGCTATACAAACTCTTATACAGTCCAACTGGTGATTAATCCCATCAGAAGCCAAATTTATCAACATCCTCATCTTCATCTTCATCTTCATCCTCATCTATAGCAACATCTTCAGTATATATCCCCAAATCATCATCATGATCCATCTCCTCGCCCTCATCTTCCTCATCCATCATGCTTTTACTTTTACTTTTCTGTTTGTCCTTCAAACCAGTGTTCAAAACTACGGTTTCCCCCCCAGATTTCTCCATGTCCCTCCTCAGTTTATCCATGTCGCCCCTCCTGCGGTCCTCCTCCAAACGTTGCTTCTCTTCACGTCTTTTATCAAGATCAGCCCTGAACAATGTACAATACAACTTGGTTAGCTATTTTGAACACCCTGCTGTATGTGCTAAGTCAATAGTAATGTAATAGTGAAAATAAGCCAATACTTGTAGGTTTCCATGTATTCCTCTGCACTGGCTTCCACAGTTTTAAAGAAGGCTTCCATTCCTACACCAGAAACTGCAGAAACTCCAACTGATTTCAAATTATTGTAGAATTCATCTAGCACAAGAGAAAGGCTTTGAGTTAAAGTTGATGTGTATGACTGATCTGAACTTGCTGCTGCTTGGAATGTCTCAAAATCCTCCATCCACTAGATAATGAATTTCACACACACAAAAATGAATCAAAATAAATTTGGCACAATCTATTTAAAACAAGACTGATCTTGTATGTTTGATAGGCCAGGAAAAGACTAGATAAAATAGAAGCAACAAGGAATAGAAAGTAGGCAACAAAATTACAAATAGAGTAGTTTTGAGGCCAACTATATATTTTAGAAACAAAAGTAATTCAGATTAAATAGGCAAAGGAAGGAGCCCACAAGCCCATAATAATGGCAATACAATAAATTCCCCAGCATGAGAGGTAAAATTAATAATTATCACCATCAAAATTGTTTTCCATTTCACTGCAATTTCTAAAATTTAAATTACTTCTTGGCCACCTAACTTCAATTTCATCAATTGAAAGCAATGTCAAGTTCTACTAAGCATAGTGACTGGTTTTGATAAAGGCATGCTTGTTAAAGTCATAAACATTCAATAGAAGGGAGTTACAAATAAATATGCCAGATTGAGAAATCTATCCAAAGAAAACAATTATATCCAACTTCCACCTCATAGGTGAATTATTCCATCAACTTCAATGTTATATCTTTGAAACAAAAGTTACTATTTGATGAGAAAAGCTTAAACAAACAGGCCCATTATTAGAAGTAATATATTAATCTACTCTGCAAACAGATTGTACTAGTTAACCACAACTTGATGTTAGTGAGTGGGTAGATCAAAATAGTCTGTTAACTAAAAACTGGATGCCGATAAAATAAAATAAAAATAAATAAATAAAACTAAAAAAACTGGAGTGACTAATCTAACCAACACATCATTTGCAACTCATCTAGGCACAAGAAAAGAAAAATCATCAGAAACAAAAAATACCTCCAATGCAAACTGATGTGCTGCTACATCAACTTTGTTGAATGTCAATATGAGAGGTAACCTTGTCTTGTAGAGGATACTACAAGCATACAACATATTGCTCATGAAAGTTGTAGGATCTTCTGAACGAGGTGTATCAACTACATAGGCCACTACAGTGGGAAATGTGGATGCAAAAGCTTCTGTAATGATAGCACCAGAAGCAGACCAGGTAAATATTTCAATCTGACCAGGGGTGTCTACAAGAACATAGTCAAGTTGATCTGCCCGTCTCTCAATTACAGAAATTACCTGAGGAGATCGAAAATATTAAAAATTGTAGTGATAACTAAAACAAATAAGGACCTAAGCAAGTGACTGATCAGGTGCACAATATAATCTCCTTTTCGGCACCAAGAGCTTAATTAGGAAAAGTAAAACCAAAATATACGATCAAACAAGCTGAAGGAAAGCTCTTTGCCTCAATAATTAAAAATGAAGGGATCACATACTTCCATTATAGCAGGCAGCAACCTTATGTGTCACTGTCATACTTGTGGGTAGCACAGTTTAAAAGTGAGTAACAAGTAAAATATGTCACAACTAAGTAGTTTCAAAGATTAACAAACCAACTTTACCTCGTCAAACTTGGTGGCAAACAAGTTCAGAGAAGTCAAAATTCCACCATTAGGGCCAAGGTTAAACTGCTTCATGACTTCTTTGTATTTAACAGTGTCTCTTATATCAATGTTAGCAGCATATGGAAGTGTCATGACAGCAGGGTCAAGATTCATCACATAACCCCGGATGTTTCTCATATGTGTATGGCAAACCAACCTATGCATGAGTGTAGTTTTCCCACTCCCTAAAAACACAAACAAGGTTTTAATTCCAAGACTTCATTGATAATAAAGCACAATATTACAAATGAAAAACAATTCCAACCCAGCATGTTGAATATAAATGCAGAATCACCTGCCATTCCAACAACAATAATGATGACAGGTTTTCTTCTGAAGTTAGGGAGCCCATTTCCAGAAGACGGTCCTTCAATATGCAGCTTGTTCATAGTCTCTGTCAGTTCCTCCTCTTCCTTTTCCTTTTCCTTGTCTTTTACCTTTAAAACCAACCACAGGATAAAGAATTCTCATAATCACATTTTATAATTTAAATCACCAAATCAAAAATAAATGTGAGTTAAGGTTAATCCATTCTAGAATGATAGATTAAAAATTTAATAATCCTACGAGACTAGTAGGACCTAGTCACATGAAGTCCACAACACAATGTAACTTTAAACTGACTTAAGCAGAGTAGGGGTCAATTTTCATTTATAGTTCATTTAGTTTCCTTGAAAGAAATGAAAAAAAGGAATGAAAAGAGAGAAGTGCATTGGTACTTGACCACCGGAAGAGTTTGTCAGAATCCATTTGCACGGGTGCATTGTGGAGTTTGACGCTTCCTGAACTGCTATCTGTGTTCATTTCCAATTGTCAGGGCTCTTCGACGTCGATATAGGGAGGATTGAAACTAGGTTCTGACAAGGGCGAGAGAAAGAGAGAGTGAAGTTGGGGTTTCATATCACTTTTATTTGGAGGGTTTATGAACCAACACAATATGTCATATGTCACTGCCTAATATTGAAATTTTGTTTTTACAGAATTTTGAAAATTCCTTAACCAATATATTTGGTTATAAATTATTATTGGTGTCCACTCCTTATATATGAGACTTTCGAATATATATAACAACTTTTTCTATTGAGACTAATATATTTAAATAATAAACTTTTAAAAGATAATTTATTCTTATAAAAAAATAAAAATACTTTATAATAACTTAGCAGCTAAAATACAAGAGTTTTTGCAAATGTATATTAAAATATATAATTTTATTATTTTATAAGTAATTAACTAAAAATAGAAATCAATATAATTTAAAAAACATGCAAAATTTTATAAAAATAAAACTAAAAAATTATATAACCTTTATTTTCAAAAAATTCTTAATTATTTTAAAATAATAAATTTATTCAATATTTATTTTATTGAATAAATTATTTTTATTTATTAAAAAATAAAAAATTATTTAATTAAAATATAACACCAAAAGAAGTTTTAAGTATCCTAACTTACATATACAAGTCATATATTCCCCGATAATATTTGTCTCACCTCCATTTTTTTAATAAAATAATATTAAGACTTTTATTCAGCATTAACAAGATCTCTCCATGTATTATGTGCATTGAGTGCTTAGTCCCAAAAGTTCTAGGGTTTGCAAAAAAGCCCAAAATCTACCTGGGTTTACTTTCACCCCCTCTTTAGGGGGGCTTATTTCCTATTTAGTAGACCTAACCTAATATTAGTGTCATAGTAGTAAATAGTGAAAAGCGGCCATACACAAAAATACTATAGCAGGATAAGGATAGTGCGATGACCACTACTCAGTTTTTTGTACTTATATTGATAATTTAATTTAATATATTTTTACATTTTTACATATTTATTATAGTTTGTAGTATTACTCAACAATATAAGATTTTGTTTAATAATACTTATATTTATTATTATATAGTTAATTATATTACATGATAAATCACATGCAATGTTTACTTGTAAAAAATGTTATATTTTACAAGGAAAAAAAAA
Organism: Phaseolus lunatus; assembly: GCA_013389735.1. NCBI lineage: Eukaryota > Viridiplantae > Streptophyta > Magnoliopsida > Fabales > Fabaceae > Phaseolus > Phaseolus lunatus. The sequence goes on along the minus strand of CM023859.1, from coordinate 22,940,854 downwards.
TAGGCTTAATTTGAATCCTGATAAGTTAAAACAGAAAAAGAGAATAAAAGACCATAAGACCCAACCTATCATCTGCAAGCTAGGGCCACTCATATGGAACACCACGCACATGAAAGGATGGGAGGTGGCAAGACAGGACGCAGAGACTTATCCAAACAATAGCAAGAACGAAGTCGCAGAGTTTTGTCTGGCGACTGCGAAGGTTGCAGTCTAACAAGGCCCTGGAGCAGCAGTGGCAAGGCCAGCAAAACTCCTCATTTTTTCTGCGTTTTACCCCATGAATGGTGGTTTGTTAGCCACGTGAGCCAGGTGCTCTGCAACAAGTGCCTTAGGAGTATGGGGCTACTCCGTTCTGCTACCACGCAGTGGCACTGCAATCGTATGAGATTGACTATGACTAGGACACATGATTGTCAAACTCTTAAATTAACTTTAGACTCTCAATAATTTTATGATACTTGGTAGACAAAAGAAGATAGAATTTGCTATCAAATTCTTTTCCTTACACTCAAGTAAACTGGTGTAAACTCTAGACTCAAGAAGTAAATTAGTTTCAAATAAAATGTAAATTTTGACACCATAGTGACAGTGTTTTAACAGGCTCAAATGATTTAAAGAAAGTGTTTTGCATGGTTGTCTAATCATCTAATGAAATGTTTTCACCTTAGTAACTTACGGTTTTAAAAAATTATATATGTGATCTGATCACTTATGTTTTGCATGGTTGTCTAATGAAATGTTCTCACCTTAGTAACTTATGGTTTTAAAAAGTTATATACAATCTGATCACTTATGTTGCTTGATCTTATTTTCTGCCAGTATCACACTTTATTATGTGGTTTGCTACTTTGTTTCTTTATGAAGTTGAAATTTAGAATTATTGTTTTGTCAAGAGTATTTTGATATGCATATATTGAGACAGGTATAAGCAAGCTTCACAAATTTTACACAAACTCTAAAGTTTGACAAGTGTATGTGTGCAAACATGCTTGTGACAGGAAAAAAATGGAGACTTGATAACCAATAATAGGATGAATGAACTGATAAAGGAAGGGTTCCAAAGAATACATTTTAATCTGTTTTCAAATTATTGCAAAATTTGGCCCATCCCCTTTAGCAAATAGACACTATCATGTGATAAAGGACACCTTCATGGAGCCAATAAATATTAAATCAACTAAAAAGGCTCCCACCTTGTTGGATTTGGGGAGGGTAGATTTATAAAACCTCACCCCAAAGGCAGAGGTTATTTTAAGGTATTTGAACCAATGACCCCAAAGCCTCAAGGTTACTCCCCCCTGTGGGGATTATCGAAGGGGTAGGTATCTTTCAAGATTGGAACCAGTCATCACCAAGTCAAAACAAGTCAGCACCTTACTATTGCTTCAAGGCTCTCACTCTTGACTAAGTTAATTCAATTACTTGAGGTAATGAAACTGCAGTTTCATTCTTGAGATAGTGGAGTTTTGCGGGGAAAAAAACAACTCAGCCATAAATGTATTTGAAAGTAAAAGTGAATAGTATGCATTATATATATATATATGCGGCCACATAAAAGTCAAACATTTAGTTCTTATCCTTATTCACATTAGTTGACAATAATAAATAATATTATGTCCCTGTTCTACATGTCTAAACACAGTAGGCTGCAAAGAGCTAACAGTCTAGTAGCAAGAACACATACCATCCACAGAACATGCAAAACTAAAACAACAATAAGAACTCAGAAGTTAATCTCAAAAAAGAAACTGAGGCATTTGGATTTAGGGTGAACAAAAGACTGTACTTACTGCATTTGTAGGCAATGCCATTTCACCAGATATTGGAAGCATTGGTGGCCCCATGTCATGAAGACCAGCATTAGTGGATGGCCCCTTATTTGATGGATGCATTGGTGCATCAAATCTAGGACCAAATCCTGAGCCTCCAAAGGCCTGACCCCTGAAGCAAGCCAAGCACAATTTTAAAAATCTCTTGTTCATATGTGCATAAAATGCATTTGAATCATAGAAAATCTAAAAGCCACACCGTCAGAACAAACTTATATTTTTCATCAATAAACAGCAGCTGATTCATATTCTATGCACATGTGTCAATAATATTATAAGGTCTACTCTCCTTAATGTTGTGAAACTCGAGGATAGTAAGAGGATCGGAGAGGGAATTACAAGTGGTAACTCGAGGATCCTAACTGACTGGTAAGAGTTACTACTATATAAAAAATTATATTTAATACATAACATAATTAAAAATAGGTTCATAATGTTCATGCATAAAACAACCAATAAATTCATAAACGTCTAATACAAAGAAACTATTCAAGAAAATCATTCATTAAAATAATTAAAACAATTAAAATAGAAAAGAGGAGCACTACCGCGACAGCACAATCCGAAAAATGAAAAGAACAGAGCGGGGAGCTGCAGAACCGCGGCAGCAGAAGAATAGGGAATGACCAGCGGCGAGCACGACGGTGGCAGCAGGTGGCGAGCGCGACGTAGATTACTATGACAAGCGGTGCGCGCGATCTTGAACAACGGCGGAACAGTGCCAAACGCAGGCAGGGAGAACAGAAGCACCGCCGCTGACGGCGAGGAGAACGACAGGCGCGCGCGGCGGAGACGCAAGCGGCGCAATTTCAGTGAATGAGATTCTATTAGGGGTTTTTTTAGGGTTCAGTGAACGCAATTTTAGAGCGGCGCGATATACCAGCAGATGAAACACGTTTGAGCCCTTCAAAACATCAGATACATGGAGGAGTGACACAACAAAATTCTTCACAAATAAGTGAGGCTTATGTGATATTGGTAATACACAACAATTCACAGTAATGTTTATTTCGTAAAATTAAATCAATAGTTTTTGTCTTCAATCTTTCCCTCCTAAATTGTCAGATCAACGATAACAAATGAAGTTCAAGGGAATATTAATACATCAATAACACCTTTTTACTATTAACATATAAATATTGTAGTTTAAAAAACCATTTTTTCAATCAATTCTTCAATATTTATATCTAGGCCAACTTCAATAAATATTTTAAATATAATTGCCAAAGTAAAGAATATTCTTATAGCACAATTTAAATGGGTTTTCTTATAAATTTAAAATATATTTCATTCAAATCCACTTATTTAATTATTGTAATTTTTAATCGCAATATAATATATTGTTATAACGCAACACCTCGAATTTTATAATTTTAAATTAAATAAATTACATTATTTTTTCTATTGGATGTTTAGGATATATTTATATCACATGGACCAAATATAAATAATTAAAACAAAAAAAAAAATCTAAACATAAAATGATAAAAATGTCACACACACAAATTATCATCCATTAAGTCAATCAAATATATTATATTTCATAAACCAATGATTTAAAAAATATTTTGTATCATAAATAAAATATTTAAAGATTAATTGGTTTCTTATGAAAGAGTGAGTAATATTAAATTTATACTTAGACCAACACATGTAACATACATATACGAATCAATCATTTCAAACATAAGTATCATTTAACAAAGCAAACTCTTATGATATGGTAATTTTATATATGTTGCATTTAAGTATAGTTTAACTCGTATTGTTACAAGCATTGTTTATTTGCTTATCAATAAAGAACAACTCTAACTGAGAGAAGAAATTATAAACCCTCACAATCTTCATAAATATTAAACTATACCAGATAACCAATCAATGTAATTATCAAGAACTAGATCTACAACATTAATAAATGATTAAACATGTGAAATCTTATGGTACTTACAAATAGAACTAGGAAGAAAACAATAAGAAAGATTTAGAATAAAGAAGGAACTCGTTCTAAAGCAAAATATGATAGAGCATAGTTAGTTTGGACATAATCACCTCCCAATAAAAGATGCGTGTTCCAAAAAATAACACTAAATGATTTTAGAAAAGTAAGAAAAAAGTAAAGACAATATAGGTAAAAAAAGTTTTAAAAGTTTGTAAGTTTTAAAAATGAATAACTAAATAGTTAAAAATATATTATAAATTTTTTAACATAATTTAGAATTTCAACATTTATATGCAGTATCTAATATCAATTGTCCTGTAACAGAAATCGGTGCAAGTCACACATGACACTTTGACCATTACACTCTTAAGTAGAAAGATGTGTCCTGACTATTAGTTATAATTTTTGACCTAATGATAAACGTCAATATCATATCTAAGATCAATGAGTTTGATTTTCAGTTGTACAATTGTTTAAGAAGATATTGTTGTAGGGTGCACAATTATCTCTTAATATAGGCTAGATAAGCCGAGTCAAAATAAAAAAGTTTGATTCCTAGTGGGATAATTCCTAAAAAAGAATTATAGGAGGTAACATAATTTATTTTGTGACAAAGATAGAGTGAATCATATAACAATTGAATCATGATATTTAGATTGTAGCCCTCATAAATAAAAAAAAGTAACACTCTAACTAGCAATTATAGCTTAGAGTTTAAGATTTAACAATTTTATAAAATCATCTTTTCTTATCCAAAAAACTGAAGTTTCTGACAAAAAAATTGAAGCTTACAATATGTTCGATATAATTTTATAGAAAGAATAGAAATACAAAATAACAGAAGTACATATACAATCATCTGGTCCATTGTATGAAGTTGTGTTCCAAACAAAAAATACCAGTTAAATTGTGAAATAGTAAATATTACTCATGTTTGTTGGATGTGGAAATGTCTAGAAGAACCCTGGCTAAGCAAATGTTAAAGTCATTTATAAATACAAAAACAAGTTGCATTAAAATCAAACACAACTATCTCTGCAAGCATTGCAAAAACATTACCGAAATAAACCTAGAGCAAATGGAACTATATGAAATAAACTGGTTAAGTAATTGGTAATCAAACTTTTAAGGTTGTACATGTACACCAAATGAAGGTGAAAAACGTGCTATACAAACTCTTATACACCCATCAGAAGCCGAATTTATCAACCTCCTCATCTTCATCTTCATCCTCATCTATAGCATCATCATCTTCAGTATATATCCCCAAATCATCATCATCCATCTCCTCAACCTCATCTTCCTCATCCATCATACTTTTACTTTTCTCTTTGTCCTTCAAACCAGTGTTCAAAACTACGGTTTCCCCCCCAGATTTCTCCATGTCCCTCCTCAGTTTATCCATGTCGCCCCTCCTGCGGTCTTCCTCCAAACGTTGCTTCTCTTCACGTCTTTTATCAAGATCAGCCCTGAACAATGTACAATACAACTTGGTTAGCTATTTCGAACACCCTGCTGTATATGCTAAATCAAAAGTAATGTAATAGTGAAAATAAGCCAATACTTGTAGGTTTCCATGTATTCCTCTGCACTGGCTTCTACAGTTTTAAAGAAGGCTTCCATTCCTACACCAGAAACTGCAGAAACTCCAACTGATTTCAAATTGTTGTAGAATTCATCTAGCACAAGAGAAAGACTCTGAGTTAAAGTTGACGTGTATGACTGATCTGAACTTGCTGCCGCTTGGAATGTCTCAAAATCCTCCATCCACTAGATAATGAGTTTCACACACATAAAAATGAATCAAAATAAATTTGGCACAATCTATAAAAAACAAGACTGATCATGTATGTTTGATATGCCAGGAAAAGACTAGATAAAACAGAAGCAACAAGGAATAAAAAGTAGACAGCAAAATTACAAATAAAGTAGTTTTGAGGCCAACTATATATCTTAGAAACAAAAGTAATTCAGCTTAAATACGCAAAGGAAGGAGCCCATAACCCCATAATAATGGCAATATGCTCAATCTCTCAATACAATAAATTCCCCAGCATGCATGAGAGGTGAAATTAATAATTATCACCATCAATATTGTTTTCCATTTCACTGCAATTTCTAAAATTTAAATTACTTATTGGCCCTAACTTCAATTTGATCAATTGAAAGCAATGTTGAGTTCTAATAAGCATACTGATTGGTGTTGATACAAACAATGCTTGTTAAAGTCATAGACATTCAATAGAAGGGAGATACAAATAAATATGCCAAATTAAGAAATCTATCCAAAGAGAACAATTATATCCAACTTCCACTTCATAGGTGAATGATTCCATCAACTTGAATGTTATCATTTCTGGTTTTGAAAAATCTTCTACTGTGAAGCCAAACCAAATCATAGACAAAGCCCATATGTCATTATGTCTCACTCTTGTAGTGTAAAGTTTCAAGAAATGACCCAGTTCTTAAAAACCAACATACAATGTTTTGAAAATAATGATATATAATTTGGTGATTGTTATTTAGAGATTAAAATAAACAGAGGTTCATTATGTTATTGACAATAAAAAGAAGTAAATGATTTATACTAGAGCTGATTATGATCAGCTTTCTGATTCTTTTCTACTTCTGGTTATTTTAAAAAGGTGTAAGAAACACATCAAAAAAATAATACTTATTATATATCTTTGAAAAAAAAATTATTATTTGATGAGAGAAGCTTTAACAAACAGACCCATAATTAGAAGTAATATATTAATCTACTCTGCAAAAAGATTGTACTAGTTAACCACAATTTGATGTTAGTGAGTGGGTAGATCAAAATAGTCTGTTAACTAAACAAACTGAAGTGACTAATCTAGCCAACACATCCTTTGCAAGTCATCTACACTCAAGAAAAGAAAAATCATCAGAAACAAACAATACCTCCAATGCAAACTGATGTGCTGCTACATCAACTTTGTTGAATGTCAAGATGAGAGGTAACCTTGTCTTATAGAGGATACTGCAAGCATACAACATATTGCTCATGAAAGTTGTAGGATCTTCTGAACGAGGTGTATCAACTACATAGGCCACTACAGTGGGAAATGTGGATGCAAAAGCTTCTGTAATGATAGCACCCGAAGCAGACCAGGTAAATATTTCAATCTGACCAGGGGTGTCCACAAGAACATAGTCAAGTTGATCTGCCCGTCTCTCAATTACAGAAATGACCTGAGGAGATAAAAATTGTAGGGATCACATACTCCATTGCAAGCAGGCAGCAAGCTTATTTGTGTCACTACCATTAGTGATAGAAATAAAATAGCATGTTGAAAGCACAGTCTACTTGTGCTTAACACTTAGTTTAAATGGGAGTAACAAGTAAAGATATGTCACAACTCAGTAGCTTCAGAGATTCACAACCCAACTTTACCTCGTCAAACTTGGTAGCAAACAAGTTCAGGGAAGTCAAAATTCCACCATTAGGGCCTAGGTTAAACTGCTTCATGACTTCTTTATATTTCACAGTGTCTCTTATATCAATGTTAGCAGCATATGGCAGTGTCATGACGGCAGGGTCAAGATTCACCACATAACCCCGGATGTTTTTCATATGTGTATGACAAACCAATCTATGCATGAGTGTCGTTTTCCCACTTCCTAAAAACACAAAGGAGGTTTATATTTCAAGACTTCATTGATAAATACAAATGAAAAACAATTCCAACCCAGCATGTTCAATATAAATGCAAAATAACCTGCCATTCCAACAACAATAATGATGACAGGTTTTCTTCGGAAGTTAGGAAGTCCATTCCCAGAAGATGATCCTTCAATATGCAGCTTGTTCATAGTCTCTGTCAGTTCCTCCTTTTCCTTTTCCTTGTCTTCTACCTTTAACACCAACCAGATTATAAAGAACTCTCATAATCATATTTAGTAATTTAAATCACCAAATTAAAAATAATTGTGAGTTAGGGTTAATCCATTATAGAATAATGGATTAAGAATTTAATAATCCTATGAGAGTAGTACAACCTAGTCGCATGAAGTCAACAACAACACAGTCTAACTTTAAACTTTAAAGTGACATCAAGCAGAGTAGGTCAATTTTCATTGATAGTTCATTTAGTCTCCTGAAGGAAGGAAATGAGAAAAAGAGGGAACTGTATTGGTACTTGACCACCGGAAGAATCGCCGGAATCCATTTGCATGGTTGCGTTGTCGAGTTTTTCGCTTCCCGAACTGTTATCTGTGTTCATTTCCGATTGTAGAGACTCTCCGAGGTTGATTTAGGGAGGATTGAAACTGGGTTCTGGTTAGGGCGAGAAGAAGAGAGAGCGAAGTTGGGGTTTTATATCACTGCTCGTAAGAGGGTTTATGAATAACCCAGTTATGTTGATACTCATTTAAAATAACTCTCCTGTAAAGGATGCTGACGTGGCACAAGGATAATTTTGTCATTACACTGATGATTTTGTATGAGGAAAAGGAACAACACAAAAAATTGAAAACTGCAATGTTATGAAAACTAATATATTTAACTAATAAACTTTTAAAAGATTATTCTTATAAAAATACTTTATAATCTTATGAAAAAATAAAAATACTTTATAATAAATTACTTAAAATACAAGAGTTTTTACAAATGTGTTCACATTTTTATTATATTAAAATATATTATTTTATAAGTAATTAATTAGAAATAGAAAATACTATAATTTAAAAAAATAAAATTTTATAAAAATAAAAACTAAAAAATTATATAACATTTTTTTCAAAAATTTATCTAATTATTTTTAAATACAAAAAATATTCAATATATTTATTTTATTAAATAAATTATTTTGATTTATTAAAAAAAACTATTTAATTAAAATATAACACCAAGTTTTAAGTATCTTTTAGATACTGTTAGAATTAGAATCAAACAAAATAAATTATAAATAAAGAGTTATCCTAATTTACTTATATAAGTTATCTTTTCTCCAACAATATTTGTGTCACCTATACTTTTTAATAAAAATATATTTAAGATTTTAATTCGGCATTAGCAAGATCTCTCCATGTATTATGTGCATTGACTGCTAATTCCAAAAGTGCACTTTTAGGGCTTGCACCAAAAAAGCCCAAAATCTACTTTTAAGGTTTACTTTTAGGCAATTTCTTCCTACACCATATCAAAATAATTCTGAAAATTATTTTTATTCTGAATTTAAAAATTTGGAATAGTAAATATAATTCAAAAATAGAAAAATACATTCTAGATAAAAAAAAATACATAACACAAAATTGAAAATGCATTTTGGATAAAAAAAAATTAGAATTTAAAAATGTGTTATGAAAATCCAAATTCAAAATATTTCCAGAAAAAGGTTATGGAAGTAATTTTTATTTATAATCTCCTTTTATTTAAGGTTATTTTTCGTTATTTTGAAAGGATATTTTTGTTATTTTCAATAATAGATTGGGTACATGTTGGGATTGATATGGTCAAAGGAGAATTTGCCTTGGTACTTTCTTCCTACACCATATCATTTATGACATGCACCCAACGCAAAATTTAAAATCCAACATTGTCCTGGATTTCATTTTTGCTTACAGATGTACAAATCTGGAAGTGATTTTTATACATTCCGAATTTCAAAATCTGGAAGTTCATTTTCATATTCCATTTAAGCTTCCAGATAATCATATCCGGAAATGAGTTATGAGTTTCGGATTTTCATATTTGAAATGGTATGTTGTAAATGGTGTTCAGGATTGAGATCCAGAACTCATTTATGTTTGCTTGCAAATCTTGACATTCAAAAAGTCATTTATGCTGTCCAAGTAAGCTTCCGAATGGTAAAATTTGGAAGTGACATATTAGTTTTGAATTTGTATATTTAGAACTTTATGATTTGATTTACGAATATGAATATTTAGAAGGCAAAAATTTTAAATTAATAAAAACAAAACCGTATGTGTATTGGGTGCAAGTTTGAATTAATGTGATGCAAGAAGAAATTGCCATTTGCCTTACTTTTATGTCTTATATGCTTGTGATATTTTTTTGCACTTGTTAATTTCTTTCTGGACCTCTACATCTACATTAGTGTGTAGAAGGTGAAAATATACTTAATTTTTGTCATTCGTAATTGTTGTCATACTTCCTCATCTTTTTTACCATCACCATTACAATGGTGTCTTTCTTTAGATTCTAAATTTTTACTTCTTATGTTTTTTCACGGAGAAGAGTTCAACATGCAATTCCAATGAAAGTTCTTATGGTTCTCAAAAATAACTTTTGTATAATTCACAAATGACTTCTAACAATTCAGAAGTTTTTTTGTAAAAAAAAATTACTTTTAATTTTAAAATCTGAAAATACTTTTGGCAATTTAGGATTTTTTTAAAAATTTGAAAGTAACAAAAGAAATTAAATTATGCAATCCACATTATGAAAAACTAGAGAAAACACAGAGCTATTGCACCTCTGTATCCATATTTTTTATTTTTTTATTTATAAATAATTATGTTTAATATTAAAAATTGAATAAAATAGGTTATATGTATATCTATTATATATTTAATATAAGATTTATTAAGACTAAATCCATCAATTAAATATATAAATGGGAAATAATATTTTAATAATTTTAGTGTCATCATTAATGTTACATCAGAACAAATACAAATGCATATCTTCTGGTAACCATTTCTTCTTCTTTTTTTTTTGCACAAAAGAGTCAATGAGAAAATAAATAAATAAACACAATTGTTTTCATCTTTCTCTATGTGCTTACTCCTGTGGTCTTTTTTACCCTTCTGGTTAATGACTTCTACACCTCTCTGAATTAATGACTTCTACACCTCTCTGGATTAATGACAAAACATGATTGGATTTACTGTTGTAGTGTCCTATGAAAAAGAAATTGAAAAACTTACTCATTTAAGAGTGAGAAAACAGAGTGAGTGAGGGGAATTGAAGAAGAAAACATGTTAGACAAATAACCACTCGTCTTAATTCAACCAAGGGACCAAACTTCATGTGCTTGATGACGACAATTGTAGACCAATACAAAAATGCAATGCATGTAAAGAGGATGGAACAATTGGAAAAACCATAAAAAATAGAAAGAAAAAAAATGAGAATGAGAGTAGGTATATACATAAAAGAGGGAAGGGATAGAGAAAAGAAAAAAAAAAGTGTGAGAATAGAAGCGTGTGTCTGAAAAAGAGAGAAGGGAAAAAATTTTAGATACATTAATATTGTAACTAATTTAAGAGAGAGAAGTGGGTTGTTGATAGAGAAGGAAGTGAGAAGTTTTTTATAGAGAAAGAAGTGTGGAGTTGTTAAGAAAGTTACATTTAGTTTCAAATTATAAAATTTTAAAAAAAATAAGAGTGTAGCAAAAAAGAAAATGACAGGAATATCCAAGATAACAATAAGATAACAAAAAATCTCTTATTATATATTTCTAAAATAATAAAATAAAATATTAGTATAAGGATAAAATGGAAAAGTAAATGTGTGCACCAAAATCAGTTATAATGGGGAATTGTCTTTATATATAAGTATAGATAACAATAATAACAACTTTTAGATGGTATAGTCTATTAAAATCAAAAGTATCTTTCATATTACATAATATAACAACTTTTTATGTAAAATTTTGACGTTTTAAACATAAGGAATGGATCTAAAATGAAAAAGGTGATTGTAATTTAATTTTAAATGATATGTTTAATTTATGTTTTAGATTTTTTTGTTAGATGGGAAATTTTAGAGATGAAGTTCTTCAAGCACATTTTTATTATATATTGAATAACATTAAAGAAGTCATCCCCTACTTAAATGCTTATAAAGACATTGTGAAGAAAAATAATCCACTAATGCTTGAGAAATGGGTGATTAATAAGCACAATAAAAGCTTCTTCACTACAAGAGAATCATCAAATTGAAACTAATTTTAGAGACCAAAATAATTTGTTACTATTAGACAAAATTAGAGACCATTTGAGAGACTAAAAAAATTATTGGCATCTAAAGTAATTTTTATTAATAATAAAAATTTATAAAGTATTTTTCAAATTGGTATCTAACCATTAGCTTCCAAGGTTTTAACTATTAATATTTTATATTCTAAATTAGTCTCTAAAAGACTAATTGAGACCAATTTAGAATCTAGAATATTAATAGTTAAAACCTTGGTAACTAATTTAGATACCAATATAGAAACCATTTTATAAATTTTTATTAATAATATAAATCACTTTAGATACAATTATTTTTTTAGTTTCTAAAAGAGTATCTAATTTAGTTAATATAGTGACTAATAATTTTTTTGTCTCTAAATTTGGTTGATTTTTAATGAATTTTTTGTAGTGCTTAAAGTGGTTTAAACAACAAGTTCAAAATGACAATACAACTTCTGATACATTAAATTGGCTAGCATCTGAGCGAAACTTTGATGTCATAAGTTGGAGTGGGTATGATATAAACAATTATTCATTTTATACAAAAATTGAAGATGAAAAGAACACCATGCAAAATAGTGGAGTAATGGTGGTGGCCGAATCAATACATTTCTCGAGTTCAAAGTATAAATATCCTGTTATGGCGTCAATGTGCTACTTTGGTATAATTAAAGACATCTGGGTGATAGATTACATGAGTTTTAGAGTGTCTGTTTTTAAATGTAAGTGGGTTGATAATAATAGTGGCATGAGGACCGATGATCTAGGTTTTCCCTTGATTGATCTAGAAAATGTAGGTTATATTGAAGAGTCATTCATCATGTCATCTCAGGCAAAACAAGTGTTTTATGTTACTGACCCCACTAACAAACAGTGGTCAGTGGTTCTCCATGGAAGAATCATGCATGATACTCATGAGAATGATGATTTAATACTTAATATCAGTGAGACTCTATCTTTCACCACAAACATGCCAACCTTGAATGTCAATAAGGAAGTAGATGTTGTGCATGTCACATGTGATGATCATCACGAAGGATTGTGGGAGAACGTTCCAGTTTGACAATGTAAAACATTTAATTTACGTTTATCCTTTATATTTTAATAATTATAGGTTTATTTTTATTTACTAAACTTAATTTACAATCTAATAATTTGAACAAAGGTATGTTTGATCCATCTGATATTTTTGCTCCTTCACAAGATGGGGACAAGAGTCAATCGTCTACCCATAAAAAGGGTAGGTGTGGGACTAGGTTGAGAGAGTTGACTATCAGTTGCGATGGTAATCAGAGATTGCCAATCCAGTTTGATATGTAGACGGGTAAAGCTTTTGGAGAGCATAGCACAAAATTTACCAGCTATGTGCCCTTGCTTGGTAGAAGTAAAGTTAGTATTCTTATTGATGATTGAGACCATGTTCTAGAGACGGTGAAGAACAATATTTGGCAGAGTATCATTGTACGAAATCTTAACTTATTTGTTTTATTATAAACATATATAATTATGATATTTAACATATATAATTGATATTTATTGTACATGTCACATATGACGTCCCAAATAATAATTTATTGAGGACAAAATGGATTTCTTATGCTGGGACACGATGGAGGGGTTTTAAGAGTGACCTTACTAGTTGTTATATTTATGGTGCATTGAGTGACAAAAACCCCTGTGAGCAGTATCATTTCCTCGATGAGGAGACATGACAGACTTTTCCAGAAAGACAATTAGACCCTACCTTTCAGGTAAATTGTATCAAGTGTTGGTTAAGTGTTTAATTCCCTTTTGATATATTTTTTAATTAATGTTTATAATAGGCTAAGAGGAAATTTGCACAAGAGATTCAAAAAAATAATGTTCACCCCCATAGATTGTCTCGTGGGGGTTATGATAAATTAGAGCAAAAAATTATTAAAGAGACATCTTCCTCTCATACCACTGAGGACTCAAATTGCAACATTATAACTCGTCTTTCCCGACATGACAAATGGAAGAGAGCTCACCAAAGACCATCAAAGGATTACACATCAGAAGAAGTTCAAAGCTTAGTTAAGTGCATTGTAGGTAACTCATACATATTTGTTTGAATGTTTATTTACATATTTTCTAACATAAGTATTCAAAATGTGTGTTGTAGGATGAGTTGGTGGAGCAAAGCACGTAAGGATTGTTCATTCCACAAGGGCGTGAGGACATATTGGCAGTTGCTATTGGTTGTCTTGAGCATTGTAAGGACCTGAAAAATTTATTGGAATGAAAGAGTATGTTTTAAATAAATTCTAAGTATGTTTTTATTTAAGTTAAAAAGGAAGGAAAGTGTAGTCTAGAAAAACTATAAGGGTTCCTGGTTTAAACATAATCGCCGGTCGCCTAGACTACACGTCATCGCCTGGGCGCGAGGCATGCAGGCGTCGCCAGGGCACGATGCATGCGGGCATCATCAGGGGGGGAGACATCGGTCGTTCGCCAGGAAGATGTCATCGGTGGTAGTCTTCGCGCGAGGTCATCGGTGGTAGTCTTCGCGCGAGGTCATCGGTGGTTGTCTTCGCGCGAGGTCATCAGTGGTTGTCTTCGCGCGAGGTCATCGGTGGTACTCTTCGCGCGAGGTCATCAGTGGTTGTCTTCGCGCGAGGTCATCGGTGGTTGTCTTCGCGCGAGGTCATCGGTGGTAGTCTTCGCGCGAGGTCATCGGTGGTTGTCTTCGCGCGAGGTCATCGGTGGTTGTCTTCGCGCGAGGTCATCGGTGGATCGTCTTCGCGCGAGAGGTCATCAGTGGTTTCTCTTCGAGCTGGTAGTCATCGGCGAAAGGTCATCGCGCGACGTTGAGTTACACCCAGAGAACGTGGGCCCCAGACTCCCAGCAAGAGATGTTCTGCACGCGCGCCACGTAGACAAAAGAGTGGTTCAGAATAGTGACCTCAGAGCGTAGCCTGCGCAGAGGCACGCTTAGTAGTACTGTTCAGGGAAGCGTGCACGCAAACTTCCCTGCAGAGTAGGGGGTGGCAGCTGCTTTTGGAGGGATAAGTTGGTTTAAGTTACAAAAAATCCACTGCTGAGAGAAAAGAAAACATTGTTGTATTCGACGAGAGAAAGAGTGAGTTCCCTCCCTTCTCCTCCAGTTACCTCCTCCGCGTTGCGATTTCAGCATCTCCACACAAGAGTACGACGAGAAGCAACACCATTGGAGCACCTGGGAAAGTTCTCTGCAACTCCTTCAAAACCAGACTCAAGAATAGAGTCAAGGCATTCTTCAAGCTCTGTTGGATTTCGAAGCTCCTGGTGGTTGCGCAAGTCCAGGTAAGGGAAGCTAGACCTCTTTTTCCATACAAGCCATAGTGTAGCTATCTCTGAAGTGAGGGCGACGTGGTCGCCATTTTTGTTTTCATCTGCGTAAAATGCTCTGTTTGTGTGCTTGGGCGACGTGGTCGCCGGTTTTATATACAGTCTTCGAAACACCCTGTTTTTGAACTAGATCGCCGGTTTTGGCGTTGTTTGTGAACTCTCTGTTTTTGGGTGTTGTTTTGAAACTACTTGAGATTTAAATGAAATATTCGAAGATCTGAACCTTGAAATGATTCGTTGCTGTGACTTGAATCAATTACTCGAGTGGTATGATGTTTTTGAATGCTGTGAATGTGGGATCGAGGCATAGTATTTTCAGGAAAGAAAATACCGTGTAAGATCTTGTAGTAGGTGCATTGATCGGTGATTCCTAAGGGGATATCCTGACTCTGCTGAGGTAATGGAATCACGTAGAGGAAGTTACTCAGTTGTTGAGAGTCGAAGGAGGTCTATATGATGGGCGTCTCGTGTGAAAAAGAACGAGCTCCGCCTGTCCTATGGATTAACCCTGTCATACCAGGAGAACTATTGACATTGAGATGATATATGCGCATGCTGTGTGGATTCACAGCGACCCTGTGTGGATTTCACAGTGGTGTGGTATGACAGGTGCAGATCTCTGAGTCTAATCAACGCACGAGTCAATCCGGAAGTAGTGTCAAGTGTCTTGTGTGGTGAGTCAGTGGAAAGTCTGACAGGTGAAATGAGAAATTTGAATTTTGATAGACACTTGATGCAGTATTGTGAAATGGAATGACTATGGGTGAATGTTGTGAAATGTGTGATTTTGGGCGATCAGGTGAATGATATGAGCAACTCTACGTTTTACATGGATATTTTGAAACTTGTTTTACTTTGATTTTCATGTTCATGATTTAAACTTCCTTTAAATTATATAGCTTACCCTGCGTGTTTTGGTTCTGTGGCTGTTCTTTTAAAACTGTGATGATCGTGTAATCTTTACACGGGAGCAGATGATCTTCCAGGAAGAAGAGCTCCCTAATGGGTGGTCGCCGAGGGAAGAGATCGCCCATTTCCACCTCTCGGTGGTGATCGCCGGATTTGTGTCCTGATAGAAGATCGCCTGATTTGAGGTCTTCTGTTTTGGGATCGCCGGTTTATGTTGGAGATCACCGTTTTCTTTGTAATCAATTGATTTTCGTTAAAGTTTTGCAAAACTCTTGACTGAATTATGTATTTAATTCCCTAAAAGGGCAACCCCGTTTATTATATATATATGTAATGTTGTTCTCTTCAAGATTTTTGTGTACCTTTATTTTCATTAAACATGAATGTATGGTTTTATTTTGGCGGGATGTTACATTAATGGTATCAGAGCAGTTCGCCTTAGGATGACCTGAGGGCTGTGGATCCATTGTGTTTCTTCTGCTCATAAAACTTATTTGAGTTTTAAATAACCACTATAGTGGAAGGTTTTCAAAACGTTTTTGGTATTGAAAGTTTGTGTATGCCTTAGTGAATGTATGCTCTAATTGAAAATCTTAGCATTAAGAATGAGGAGATCCTGATAAAGTAATGAGGGTGCACACTCATAACTGGATCGGGAAAATTCTTAATCTTAATTCCAAAGGTTTGATGTTTAGCCTACGTTGAATTCTGGTGTGATTTCTGAGTGTTCTTGAATTTGACTGAGGTGGTAGTTTAGATTGATGTTTGCACACCAGTAACTGTTCTGGTGTTTTGTTTGGGATTATAAGTGTTATAACTTTGTTGATGAACTCAAATTCTTAATGACTTTGAGATGCTGACCTTTGTAAGGTCTAGATGGTACCTCCTGAATGAATTGATTTCTGATCGATCTCATTCTTGTAGTTGTAGGGAATATAGAAACCAATAGATTCAGAATCCAGAACGAAGAAGATGGCACGTAGACCTTCTACCCCACCCCAACCTTCCTCAGAGATGAGCCAGATCGCCAAGGCCATCGAGATGATGGCGACTGCCATTCAGCAGCAGAATGCGGCGATGGCTCAGAACCATCAAGCCACAATGCAACACTGGGAAACTGCCCGATCTGCTGAGACAAACTCCCACGTCGGTCAGCCCCAAGAACAGATGGGACTGGCCGAGTTCATGAGGCACAACCCACCTAAGTTCAGTGGGAATGCTACCCCTGACCAGGCAGATCAGTGGGTCAGGGAGTTGGAAAAAATCTTTAGGGCGACCTCCTGCCCTGAAGAGAAGAAGCTGTTGTTCGCCACTTATCTGCTATCAGGAGAAGCTGAGTTCTGGTGGATGGGAGCTCAGCAGATGATGGAGGCACGAGAGGATGTATTGGATTGGGAGAGCTTCAGGGTGAAGTTCTTGGAGAAATACTTCCCTGACAGTGCCAAGTTTGCAAGGGAAGCTGAGTTCTTAAAGTTGGAGCAGGGGGACATGTCAGTAAACGCCTATGCTGCTCGTTTTGAGTACCTCGCCCGGTTTTATACCCAGGCGACCTCCGAGGCCTGGAGATGTAGAAAATTCGAAGAAGGACTGAAGCATGGGCTGAAGAGGACCCTAGCCCCGATGTGCATCAGGGAATTCCACGCCTTAGTGGAGAAGGCGAAGATGGTGGAGACCCTGGAAAAGGGTGATTCTCGGGTGATCAGGTCACACCAAGGAGGTTCCTCCAGTGGGAGGGCTAAGGCACAGCACCCACAAAGCAAACCCTATGCGAGACCTCCACCACATCGGGCAGGAGCAGCACCTCCCCAGTTTCAACAGCAGCAACCTTGGAAACCCAAGTGTCTTCACTGTGGTGGACCACACGCCTCCAATGCTTGTTTCAAGAAGATTTCAGAGAGGAGATGTTTTGTCTGCCAAAAGATAGGGCACGTTGCTAGAGAGTGCCCTAGCAGGAATGGGGCGACCCAACCCAGTGGCTCCCAACAGTTGAGGAACGAGGGCAACAGACCTCAGGCAACAGGGAGGGTGTTCGCCATGTCTGGAACAGAGGCAGCTCAGTCAGGTAACCTCATCCAAGGTGTTTGTTTTATTGCTGGTAGAGGTGTAAGGGCTTTGTTTGATTCTGGAGCGACACACTCCTTTGTGTCAAGCCTGTGTGTAGCTGAGTTGGGCCTCCTAGTGAAGGAGTTACCTTTCGAACTGTTGGTCTCTACACCTGCGTCAGGACAGGTGTCGACCTCTACAGTGTGCCCCGAATGTCCAGTAATTGTGGAGGGACGCAGATTCAAGGTGAACTTGATCTGCCTACCTCTTCAGGACCTGGATGTTATCCTGGGAATGGATTGGTTAGCTGCCAATCACGTTCTCATAGACTGTGGTAGGCAGAAAGTAGCGTTTCCAGACCCCCAAGAATCGGATGTGTTATCAGTTCAACGAGGGCGATCAGAGCTGGAAGGAGGGGCGAGGTGCTTCGTGGTGCTCGCCCGGTTGGAAGTGGAGAATAAAGGGGACGTAAACAGGATACAAGTGGTGAAAGATTTCACAGATGTATTCCCAGAAGAGGTGCCTGGGTTACCCCCTAAGAGAGAAGTGGAACTCTCTATTGACTTGGTACCTGGAGCTGGACCAATATCAATGGCACCTTACAGGATGGCACCAGCCGAGTTAGTGGAGTTAAAGAAGCAAGTGGAAGAGTTGCTGGAGAAGCAATTCATCAGACCCAGCGTATCTCCATGGGGAGCTCCAGTGCTCCTAGTCAAGAAGAAGGATGGAGGGTCTCGGTTGTGTATAGACTACAGGCAATTGAACAAATTGACCATCAAGAACAAGTACCCCCTACCTCGGATTGATGATTTGATGGACCAAATTCATGGGGCCTCGGTGTTCTCCAAGATTGACCTGAGATCGGGGTATCACCAAATCTTGGTAAAAGCTGAAGATGTTCAGAAGACAGCTTTTAGGTCTCGATATGGGCACTACGAGTATGTAGTGATGCCATTTGGAGTCACCAATGCTCCAGCTCTATTCATGGACTACATGAATAGGATCTTTCGCCCTTTCTTGGATAAGTTTGTGGTGGTCTTCATAGATGACATCCTCATTTATTCAAGGACCGAGGAAGAGCATGAGGAACACCTGAGGACAGTATTGGAAATACTGAGAGAGAAGCAGCTCTATGCCAAGTTCTCCAAGTGTGAGTTCTGGCTGAGGGAAGTCAACTTCTTAGGACACGTGATATCTGCCCAGGGGATCTCGGTAGATCCAGCCAAGGTAGAGGCAGTGCTGCAATGGGAACGTCCTAAGACCGTGACTGAGATAAGGAGCTTTGTGGGGTTGGCGGGCTACTATCGGAGGTTTATTGAGGATTTTTCCAAGATAGTGGCTCCTTTAACACAGCTAACCCGCAAGGACCAACCTTTTGCTTGGACCGACCGATGTGAGCAGAGCTTCATGGAACTAAAGGAGAGGTTGACCAGTGCTCCAGTGCTGGTGATCCCCGAGGTAGGAAGACCTTTTGATGTCTTCTGTGACGCTTCACATCAAGGCTTGGGATGTGTTTTAATGCAAGAGAAGAGAGTGGTTGCATATGCTTCAAGACAACTCAAGGTTCATGAGAGAAACTACCCTACGCATGACTTGGAGTTGGCGGCAGTGGTTTTTGCCTTGAAGATCTGGAGGCACTATCTATATGGAGCTCGGTTCCAGGTGTTCAGTGACCACAAGAGCTTGAAGTACCTGTTCGATCAGAAGGAACTAAACATGAGACAAAGAAGGTGGATGGAATTCCTAAAGGATTACGACTTTCAACTCATGTATCACCCAGGGAAGGCCAATGTAGTGGCAGATGCCTTGAGTAGGAAGTCTATACAAGTCGCCACCATGATGATGGAAGAGCAGAAACTGATCGAGCAGTTCAGAGACTTAAACCTTGGAGTAGAATTTCACGTGAATCACATTAGTTGTAGCAAGCTGACTATAACTAATGACTTCCTGGGAATGTTGAAGGATAAGCAATTGGAGGACCCTAGCCTGAAGCGCACTGTAGAGTCACTAGGGACAGATCAGGCGAGAGGCTTTGAGATGGGCGATGATGGGATCTTGAGGTTTGATGGCAGAATTTGCATACCTGCAAATGATGAGTTGAAGAAGATGATCCTAGAGGAAGGTCATAAGAGTCGCCTTAACCTTCATCCAGGCATGAACAAGATGTACCATGACTTGAAGGAGTCATTTTGGTGGTCGGGCATGAAGAGGGACATCGCCCAGTATGTGACAACCTGCTTAACGTGTCAGAAGGCGAAGGTAGAGCATCAAAGACCTGGCGGGCTGTTGCAGCAACTGGATATCCCTGAGTGGAAGTGGGACAGCATCGCCATGGATTTTGTCACTCATTTACCCAGATCGGCAAAAGGTCATGATGCAATCTGGGTCATCATTGATAGGCTGACGAAGAGTGCCCACTTTCTTCCAGTGAATATGAAGATGCCTATGGTCAAGCTGGCACAGCTATACATCCAAGAAATAGTAAGGCTGCATGGAGTGCCTTCCAGCATCGTTTCAGATAGAGATCCCAGGTTTACTTCACGGTTTTGGCAGACCTTACAAGAATGCTTGGGAACTAAGTTGAGGATGAGCTCTGCATATCATCCCCAAACAGATGGTCAGTCAGAGAGAACGATCCAATCTCTGGAAGATCTGCTGAGGGCGTGCGTCTTGGATCAATTGGGAAGTTGGGAGGAGGTGTTGCCACTAGTGGAGTTTACCTATAACAATAGCTACCACGCCAGTATTGGGATGGCCCCATATGAAGCCCTGTATGGGAGGAAATGCAGAACCCCCTTATGTTGGTACCAAGAGGGCGAGGCAGTCTTGGTTGGGCCAGAGTTGATTCAACAGACGACCGAGAAGGTAAAGCAGATACAAAGCAGAATGAAAGCTTCTCAGAGTAGGCAGAAGTCCTATGCAGATCAGAGGAGAAAGCCTTTGGAGTTTGCTGCTGGAGATCACGTGTTCATGAAAGTGACACCAACCAAGGGTGTAGGGCGAGCGATCAGGTCAAAGAAGTTGTCCCCTAAGTTCGTGGGACCATATCAGATCTTAAGAAGGATTGGCCCAGTGGCGTATGAGATCGCCCTACCTCCCCATCTGGCGAATCTGCACAATGTCTTTCACGTGTCACAGCTGAGGAAGTACATGGCAGACCCCAGTCATGTGCTGGATGTAGACGACGTGCAGATCAGAGATGACTTGTCCTTTGAAGCAAAACCAGTCAGGATTGACGATCGGCAAAGTAAACAGCTCAGAGGCAAGACCATCGACATGGTGAAAGTGGTGTGGGATGAGAGATCGGGGGATTCAACTTGGGAGTTAGAAGAACCCATGAGGGAGGCTTATCCATACCTCTTTTCCTTGTAATCCAGTTTTCGAGGACGAAAATTTTTCTTGTTGGGGAGAATGTAAGGACCTGAAAAATTTATTGGAATGAAAGAGTATGTTTTAAATAAATTCTAAGTATGTTTTTATTTAAGTTAAAAAGGAAGGAAAGTGTAGTCTAGAAAAACTATAAGGGTTCCTGGTTTAAACATAATCGCCGGTCGCCTAGACTACACGTCATCGCCTGGGCGCGAGGCATGCAGGCGTCGCCAGGGCACGATGCATGCGGGCATCATCAGGGGGGGGAGACATCGGTCGTTCGCCAGGAAGATGTCATCGGTGGTAGTCTTCGCGCGAGGTCATCGGTGGTAGTCTTCGCGCGAGGTCATCGGTGGTTGTCTTCGCGCGAGGTCATCGGTGGTACTCTTCGCGCGAGGTCATCGGTGGTTGTCTTCGCGCGAGGTCATCGGTGGTTGTCTTCGCGCGAGGTCATCGGTGGTAGTCTTCGCGCGAGGTCATCGGTGGTTGTCTTCGCGCGAGGTCATCGGTGGTTGTCTTCGCGCGAGGTCATCGGTGGTTGTCTTCGCGCGAGGTCATCGGTGGATCGTCTTCGCGCGAGAGGTCATCAGTGGTTTCTCTTCGAGCTGGTAGTCATCGGCGAAAGGTCATCGCGCGACGTTGAGTTACACCCAAAGAACGTGGGCCCCAGACTCCCAGCAAGAGATGTTCTGCACGCGCGCCACGTAGACAAAAGAGTGGTTCAGAATAGTGACCTCAGAGCGTAGCCTGCGCAGAGGCACGCTTAGTAGTACTGTTCAGGGAAGCGTGCACGCAAACTTCCCTGCAGAGTAGGGGGTGGCAGCTGCTTTTGGAGGGATAAGTTGGTTTAAGTTACAAAAAATCCACTGCTGAGAGAAAAGAAAACATTGTTGTATTCGACGAGAGAAAGAGTGAGTTCCCTCCCTTCTCCTCCAGTTACCTCCTCCGCGTTGCGATTTCAGCATCTCCACACAAGAGTACGACGAGAAGCAACACCATTGGAGCACCTGGGAAAGTTCTCTGCAACTCCTTCAAAACCAGACTCAAGAATAGAGCCAAGGCATTCTTCAAGCTCTGTTGGATTTCGAAGCTCCTGGTGGTTGCGCAAGTCCAGGTAAGGGAAGCTAGACCTCTTTTTCCATACAAGCCATAGTGTAGCTATCTCTGAAGTGAGGGCGACGTGGTCGCCATTTTTGTTTTCATCTGCGTAAAATGCTCTGTTTGTGTGCTTGGGCGACGTGGTCGCCGGTTTTATATACAGTCTTCGAAACACCCTGTTTTTGAACTAGATCGCCGGTTTTGGCGTTGTTTGTGAACTCTCTGTTTTTGGGTGTTGTTTTGAAACTACTTGAGATTTAAATGAAATATTCGAAGATCTGAACCTTGAAATGATTCGTTGCTGTGACTTGAATCAATTACTCGAGTGGTATGATGTTTTTGAATGCTGTGAATGTGGGATCGAGGCATAGTATTTTCAGGAAAGAAAATACCGTGTAAGATCTTGTAGTAGGTGCATTGATCGGTGATTCCTAAGGGGATATCCTGACTCTGCTGAGGTAATGGAATCACGTAGAGGAAGTTACTCAGTTGTTGAGAGTCGAAGGAGGTCTATATGATGGGCGTCTCGTGTGAAAAAGAACGAGCTCCGCCTGTCCTATGGATTAACCCTGTCATACCAGGAGAACTATTGACATTGAGATGATATATGCGCATGCTGTGTGGATTCACAGCGACCCTGTGTGGATTTCACAGTGGTGTGGTATGACAGGTGCAGATCTCTGAGTCTAATCAACGCACGAGTCAATCCGGAAGTAGTGTCAAGTGTCTTGTGTGGTGAGTCAGTGGAAAGTCTGACAGGTGAAATGAGAAATTTGAATTTTGATAGACACTTGATGCAGTATTGTGAAATGGAATGACTATGGGTGAATGTTGTGAAATGTGTGATTTTGGGCGATCAGGTGAATGATATGAGCAACTCTACGTTTTACATGGATATTTTGAAACTTGTTTTACTTTGATTTTCATGTTCATGATTTAAACTTCCTTTAAATTATATAGCTTACCCTGCGTGTTTTGGTTCTGTGGCTGTTCTTTTAAAACTGTGATGATCGTGTAATCTTTACACGGGAGCAGATGATCTTCCAGGAAGAAGAGCTCCCTAATGGGTGGTCGCCGAGGGAAGAGATCGCCCATTTCCACCTCTTGGTGGTGATCGCCGGATTTGTGTCCTGATAGAAGATCGCCTGATTTGAGGTCTTCTGTTTTGGGATCGCCGGTTTATGTTGGAGATCGCCGTTTTCTTTGTAATCAATTGATTTTCGTTAAAGTTTTGCAAAACTCTTGACTGAATTATGTATTTAATTCCCTAAAAGGGCAACCCCGTTTATTATATATATATGTAATGTTGTTCTCTTCAAGATTTTTGTGTACCTTTATTTTCATTAAACATGAATGTATGATTTTATTTTGGCGGGATGTTACAAGCATCTTAGATGTGTTCGTGTTGTAGGACGAGGGGTGGGCATCCGACAATTCTTTGGTCCTCCACCTCGATATTATAGTAAATCACTAGTCAAATCAAGATGGAGTCCCTTAAAGAAGAGATTAGGATGGAAATTAAGAAAGAGCTATACTCTGAAATAAAGAAAAAGTTATTATTATACATGTGAGCAGAGTTAGCATCCATGTTTGTTCAACCCTCTGTTGCCACTTCAAAGTCTTCCCCTATTCGTAATAGTACAAAAAGGAGTCGTGATGCTCCTGAAGGATTACAGGGGGAGGTTTGTCCTACTATCTTTGCAGAATACGAATTGTACATTGATGATCCCCTTGAGTGCTTGGTGGCCTTAGGTAATTTTTATTTTAATGATATTGTTTGAGACATATATGTTTTAGTCTAATGATATTATTTAATTTCTTTCAATTACATTATTTGGTTGCCTTATGATAGCATTCCTATGAGCTCTTCTTTGGATTTTGGAGTTCCTTGGTGATGATGGATGCGGAAGCTTATGGAGGAGGTGAGCAAGGCCTTCCTAGGAAGCATGGGTGCCTTGAAGGTGCATGAAGAGTGAGGAAATGGGGAGGTTGGCCAGCCCCTTTGGTAGTGATGAATTGAAGACTAAAACCTAAGTGTTAGGCAAGGAGTAGTGTATGGCACAATTTGGGCAGCATAACAATACTCTATTTAATCTTGAAAATACATGAGGTAGGCCTCCTTATTTATAGATTTAGGAGCCTTGGTGAGCAAGCTTAAAGGGTAGGGATGGAAATACAAAAACTGGGGCTGCCTAGGGTATTGACTTTAGTCAAACCACACCATCATCCTAATATTCTAGAAGATAGGTCAAAAATGCAACATTTGATAGTACACCCCTCCTTCTTTTGCTAAAGGCACCTATTTGCTAGCACACCCCTCCTTCTATTGCTAAGGGCACCTTTTTGATAGCACACCCCTAAGTGAGCAAGTTTTGCTTTTTACACTACACTAATCTACTAAGCTACCCCTAATGGGCCTCCAAGTAGCATGTACAAGGTCTTCTCCCTCCCATCCGTGGCTTGACTCATTTGGGCGTGAATGTGCTTGGCCATGGACCTTGTGTTGGGCCTGAACTTGGGTTGGAGCTTGGGCCTCTTCCATCATCCCCTCCTTCTAGAGAGGATCTGTCCTCAGATCTACAGGGTTGATCTCATACAACAGCCTTATTCTTGCTTTGAAAACTATGCTTGTCCTCCAGGATCAAATATTAACCTACAATAAACATCAAAGAAAAGTGAGATAAGAAAATTAAGACTAGTGTATTCAAATAAAATAGTAAGGAAATAAGCCCCTTTGCTATTTTTATAAAAGTTTTGTTGGAAAGAAATAGGGCCCTTTACAAAAATATTTTTGCTTCCTTTGTGTTGTTCATTGCCCAAGATAAGCAACAACATCACAAAGTGTTGTTTTTGTGATTTTTGAAAATAAGAGTAAGCATCATGATTCAAAGGAAAAGGAGAGTTAAAATTATTGCAATCCCCCTTTAAGGATTCTTTTCCCACTATGCTTGTAGGAGGTGTTGTAAGATACTCTTCATTCTTTCTAGATTCCTCTTCTTCTTTTTCAAACAACCCCTCACTTGGCTTTTCTGTGGAGGAAAGGTTTATATCTATATCTGGTTCAGCTCCAGACACAGATTTATCTTCAAGCATATTCTCACAAGAGTTTTCTGTGGAAGAAGAATTTAAGTCAATGCCTGGTTCAACTCCAAACAAAGGATTTTCCTTTAATTCTTTTTTCTTTTTCTCATTTTCTCTTTTTATTTTCATTTGTACTTGGTCCTTTACCACTTGTGAAGGTGTTAAAGGATAGAGTACAAACTTTTTCTCCCTATGGGTAAAAGTTATCTCGTTGGTAAGACCATTATGCATAGTTTTCTTGTCAAATTGCCATGGTCTTCCCAATAAGATGTGGCAGGCTTCCATGGGTACTACATCACATAAAATCTCATCTTTATAGTTCCCCACAGAAAGACTGATTTTTACCCGCTTATCTACAGTTAATTCCCCATCTTCATTTATCCACTGAAGTTTGTAAGGTTTTGGATGAGGTATTAATTGTAGATTAAGATTTTCAACCATCCTAGTGCTACAACAATTGCAGCAAGAGCCACTATCCACAATGAGAGAACAAATGTTTTTTGAAACTTTACATCTTGTATGAAAGATGTTCTCTCTCTGTGTTTCATGGTTCACACTAGGTTGATTGTTGAGGGTTCTTCTGATCATCATTAATTCTCCCTTACAAGGATATGCCCCCTCACTACTTTCCTTCTCTTCTTCCCCACTAGACTCTTCAGCTTGGCTGCTATACTCATCCCTCCCTCTTAAGATCATGGTTCTCCTATTTGGGCACTGGGATGCTATATGGCCTCTACCAAGACACTTGAAGCACTGGGTGTCTCTACTGCGGGGTTGTGAGGTAGACACATCTTTTCCTACACTCTTGGGAGTTTCTTTGGATTTATCCTTTGAAAAACTATCCTCCCTTTCTCTTCTATACTCTCTCTTGGGATAAGAGTTAGAGTAGATTCCCACCCTTTGACTTGAAGTTTTGCGCAAATTTTGTTGTTCAACTTTAATGCAAAGTTGAACCAAATCATTCAAGTCTTGGTAGGGAAGAAGCTCTACTTTATCTCTTATCTCAAGGTTGAGTCCACTTAAAAACCGAGATATGGTGGTGACCTCTTCCTCTCTAATAGAGGCTCTCATCATGTATAGCTCCATCTTTTGCCTATACTCTTCCACACTCATGTTCTTTTGTTGGAGCCTTTGGAGCTTGTCCATTAGCTCCCTATGGTAGTAGGAAGGTATGTGGCGACGTCTTAGGGCTCCCCTAAGGTCATTCCAATACTCTATGGGAGGGTCCCTATGAAGACGTCTATCTCTCTCTAGAGAGGTCCACCAATACATGGCATTTCCTTGAAAACTAAGGGTGGCTAAGGGTACCTTTCTCTCTTCACTCACCCTATGACAAGCAAAGAGTTGTTCCACTTTCATTTCTCAATCTAGGTAAACTTCTACATTGTCCTTACCATAGAAATGTGGTAGGTCTACTCTAACCTCCCTTGGGGCTTCTTCCTCTCTTCTCCTATTTCTCCTAGGCGGTGGTTGGTAGTAATCATTGATTCTAAGGCTTCCCTCCCCTAGAGACTCTTGGATTTGTGATTGAGATGCATGGGTATGTGTTTTTTTTGAATTTTGAGATTTTTCTTCCTTTGCTCTAGTTAATTCATTGATTTTAGACTCATTTTCCAATTGTCTATATGAAATGTGTTGTACGTCCTTGGAGAGTTGTTTCAAAAGAGATTTTATGGACCTTACATCACTTTCAATGGACTTGGAAGAGTGAGTAGACATGACTAGAACTTTGTGTATAGAAATGTTTTACTTTTAAGAAAGAAGAGGAAAGTTAATGAAGGTAGCTTTCCAGGTAAGAGAGGTGAGTCATAATGGACTACTTAAATACCAAGTCTTGCCTTAGCCAAAAACTATCCCTCCAAAACCTTTACACAAGTCCTTCTTTAGGTAAAACACTTAGAACACAATGAGGATGAAGAAATCAAATTTTTAATGCAAGAAAACAATGCAAGCTATCAAAGCCTTAAACAAGATTAAACAAGAAATTAACGAAGTGATTAAAGCAAGTTGGTTCAATTAAAGCAATTAATAAAAACAAAATTAAGCTAGACGGCCCTAGGTGAGGCTTCTTGGACACTTGGAGCCCTTGAAGACACACTCACCGACTAATTGCGTGATTAACAAGTAATTAACACAAGCAAGATTGCAAAGAAATTAAATGACACTCCCTTTGTTGCTTTTACTATTTGCACCCCTTTTGTTGTTCTTCTAGTTGCACCCCTTTTGTTGTTTTTCTACTAGTTGGGCCTTCCAAAGTGTGTGGTGTATTTGTAGTATGGTGTTTGTTGTTGCCCTTTGCCTTTGTTCCTCTTGGAATTAGGTCAATAAAATCTTCAATCCAGCACCTATTAAGCAAGCTAGACTCCCCTCAAGTCAAATTCTCACTCAACAAGTACCAATTGATATTTAATCCACCAACAAGCTTAGAGGCCAAAGAAAGAAAGTAAGAAACAAATTAATTTGAAAAACACTACCACACAAATGGAATTTAAATGTGACACAACTAGAAAGAGTTCAAATGAAATTAGACAAGCAAATAAAAGGTACTCAAATAATGGATGGCACACAAAAAGGAACCTAGGAATAGCACTCGATTTGATTTAAAAACCAAAAAACAGCACCACAGAAAAGCACAAATTGTTGTGGTCCAGAAAGCGTATCTTTAAAAGATTTATGCTGAGCTGACCCTTTTGTATTTGCTTCTGAAAATTGAGACACAATCAGAACAAGATCTTAACAAACTTTTGGCGTTGGTTTCACTCCAAACGCATGTACCAATTAATTTTGGTAAATTTTATAAAATCAATGCTCAGAGCTGCCAGCTGGAACGTCAGGATTGCACACTTTTTTTGTAATATTTATCTTTTTTTTCTATTTCTTCTTTTCAGATGGTTCTTTTTTTGTCCTTTTGCTAACACCTCAAATTTGTGAAATCCAGAGGCTCATAAATTTTTGATGATGTATGTGATTTTCATAAATCAAAACAGTCAGCACAGAAAAGTGAAAAACAAGGGGTTCTGAAAACTGGAATGAAAAACAGAATGATATACCTTAAAAACACAAAGGAGTTAATATGATGGAATTTGTGTGGATCTAACACACAAATAAGAACTCAAACTAAAATTAAAAATGCACCAAAGGATCAACACAAAACAGATTTCAGATCAAACATTCAGACCAAAAAGAAGAAACAAATAAATCAAAAAGAGTACTACTAGGATTTGATGACAAATATGGAAACACATGACTTAGACAAAACTTATGGATTCATAAAATGAAAGGACACAAGAACATCATATTACCCAAATGAAATTTCAAGCAAGACTCAAATACCTAAAAATAAAAACAGCAACACAAATATATCAAGAATCCTACACAAAATTGAAAATAGATGTTCAAGCACAAGTTTGAACAAACCCACCAAATGAAATGAATAAACAAGCATTCAAATCATATTAAAACACAAAAAAACAGCAAGACAACTTGGAATAAAGATGAACAACTTGGAGAAAAGAAGAAATCAAAAAGAAAATGAAAAGAGATACTCATCTTTGAAGAACCATAGCTCTAGATACCAAATGATAGCATTCCTATGAGCTCTTCTTTGGATTTTGGAGTTCCTTGGTGATGATGGATGCGGAAGCTTATGGAGGAGGTGAGCAAGGCCTTCCTAGGAAGCATGGGTGCCTTGAAGGTGCATGAAGAGTGAGGAAATGGGGAGGTTTGGCCAGCCCCTTTGGTAGTGATGAATTGAAGACTAAAACCTAAGTGTTAGGCAAGGAGTAGTGTATGGCACAATTTGGGCAGCATAACAATACTCTATTTAATCTTGAAAATACATGAGGTAGGCCTTCTTATTTATAGATTTAGGAGCCTTGGTGAGCAAGCTTAAAGGGTAGGGATGGAAATACAAAAAGTGGGGCTGCCTAGGGTATTGACTTTAGTCAAACCACACCATCATCCTAATATTCTAGAAGATAGGTCAAAAATGCAACATTTGATAGTACACCCCTCCTTCTTTTGCTAAAGGCACCTATTTGCTAGCACATCCCTCCTTCTATTGCTAAGGGAACCTTTTTGATAGCACACCCCTAAGTGAGCAAGTTTTGCTTTCTACACTACACTAATCTACTAAGCTACCCCTAATGGGCCTCCAAGTAGCATGTACAAGGTCTTCTCCCTCCCATCTGTGGCTTGACTCATTTGGGCGTGAATGTGCTTGGCCATGGACCTTGTGAGAGGTCCTAGACGGTCTAGGCTCCCTCCTAGACGCTCCTCATATAGCTCCCCCTTGTCTTGTGCTAGACGCTCTCCATGTGATTCTAGACGGTCTAGTCTTGGCCCTTGGCTTTCATGGTGGGGTGAGCTTGGCCTCCCTCCATCACCTCTTATCTCTGAATCAAAACTTGGAGGCCGAGATGAGGAAATGGGGAGAGAGGTGCGAGTTAGCTGAGAGGACGGGAAGAGAGGTCGCCGACAAGGCTGACGAAGAGATTCGAGGGTTAAAAGAAAGTCTCTCGGATATGGCCCTCACTCAACATCAATCTGAAGAGAGGGTGGAGAAGCTGCCGAAGGAGTTGGAAGTGGCCGAAGACAGTGTTCTGGAAGAGCATGAAGCCGGCTTCAAGAAGGCTCTTCGGCAAGCGGCCTTCTTCTACAACACTCCCTTGGATGAGGGAAAGTTCGATGTTGATAAGGATATTCACAATGGTGAGCTGCTACCGCTTGACCAGATACCGAGCTCTCCTCAAGTCGCGGTCCCGACTCCCTCGCAAGCCCCAGAAGTCGAGAACATAGAGTACGACAGTTAGTCAGTTAGGTCTCTTTTTGTTTTTTGGAGCCATATGTAGTTCTATTTGTAAACATATGGCCGCCCCCTTTTGTGTAGACTTAGCCGGCTTTTCGGCATTTTGAATATAATTGACTTAGCATTATTACTTGCTTTTTTCTTTTAGCTGCTTTGTTTTCTTCGAACTGCTTTTAACGTAGCCGAGAGGACTTTTTGTTATACTTTCGGCAAGGATTGGCCGAGAGGTTCTTTAACGCACTCTCGGGAGGGATTCACTTGGGTGAATTCTTCCTTGGCCGAGAGATCTTTTAACGTACTCTCTGCAGGGATTCACTTGGGTGAATTCTTCCTTGGCCGAGAGGTTCTTTAACGTACTCTCGGCAGGGATTCACTTGGGTGAATTCTTCCTTGGCCGAGAGGTCTTTTAACGTACTCTTGGCAGGGATTCACTTGGGTGAATTCTTCCTTGGCCGAGAGGTCTTTTAACGTACTCTCGGTAGGGATTCACTTGCGAGAATTCTTCCTTGATCGAGAGGTTTTTTAGCGCACTCTCGGCAGGGATTCACTTGGGTGAATTCTTCCTTGGCCGAGAGGTTTCTTAACGTACTCTCGGTAGGGATTCACTTGGGTGAATTCTTCCTTGGTCGAGAGGTTTCTTAACGTGCTCTCGGCAGGGATTCACTTGGGTGAATTCTTCCTTGGCCGAGAGGTTTTTTCAACGTGCTCTCGGCAGGGATTCACTTGGGTGAATTCTTCCTTAACCGAGAGGTTTTTTAGCGTACTCTCGGCAGGGATTCACTTGGGTGAATTCTTCCTTGGCCGAGAGGTTTTTTAACGTGCTCTCAGCAGGCATTAGTGAATTCTTCCTTGGCCGAGAGGTTTTTTAGAATACTCTCGGCAGGGATTCACTTGGGTGAATTCTTCCTTGACCGAGAGGTTTTTTCCAACAATTGATGCTGAGATGTGGTTGACGATCCTGATTTTATTAAATGTGGTGCCTCGTTAAAACCTTATTCAATAAAAAAACCCTTGGAAAAAAAGATTGAAGGTAGGAAAGAGTACACCTGCAATACATATCAGCTAAAATACATTTTTAAATGGCTGACGTTCCACGTTCTAGGAACTTCTCAGCCATCTAACTGTTCTAGGCGATATGCGTCGTTCTGGAGGTTTTTCCTGACTTTGAAAGGTCCTTCCCAATTTGTGTTGAACTTTCCCTCTGCTGGGATCTTGCGAGCTTCTCCTCTTATTCTCCAGACCAAGTTTCCTTCTTGGAACGCTCTCGGCTTGGTTTTCGAATTGTATCTTCTTGCAGCTCTTTGTTTATAGACTTCTTCTCTTATCTTGGCTTTATCACGCGATTCTTGGAGTAGGTCTAACTCTGTCCTTAGGCATTCCTCATTTATCTTCAGGTCATGGAGTTGTCTTCGGATTGTCGGCTCTCCGACCTCTACCGGAAGCATGGCATCAGTGCCATAAGTAAGGTTGTATGGGGTTTCTTCAGTTGCCGAGTGAGGAGTACATCGATAGGCCCAGAGAACTTCCACGAGCTCTTCCACCCATTTTCCTTTTGCGCTGCCCAACCTCTTCTTCAATTCGTTGAGAACCACTTTGTTAGCGGCTTCCGCCTGACCGTTGGTTTGGGGGTGTTCCACGGAGCTTGTTTTATGTCGAATGCCCAGGATTTCGTAGAATTCGACCAACTTTCGATGTGTGAATTGTCTTCCATTGTCTGTGATGATTGTATGTGGAATTCTAAACCTGCAGAAAATGTTTTTCCATACAAAGTTATGGATCTGTCGGGCTGTGATGCTCGCAAAAGATTCTGCCTCTATTCACTTTGTAAAATAATCGACTGCCACCAACAAAAACCTTCTCTGCCCAGTTGCTGGTGGAAAAGGACCCACTATGTCTATTCCCCATAAGGTAAAGGGCCAAGGGGAGACAATGTTCTGGAGCGTGTGTGGATGAAGATGGATCAATGGGTCATGCTCCTGGCAACTTACACACTTTTTCACAAAGTCATCGCAGTCGGCTCTTATTGTCGGCCAGTAGTACCCGGCCCTCAGGACTCTGGTTGTCATTGTTCGCGCTCCTGAGTGTAGACCGCATGCTCCTTGATGCAATTCTTTCAAAATGTACTCTGCTTCCTCTCTCGACACACACTTGAGTAGCGGGGTGGAGAAACCTCTTTTATACAAGTCTTCCTCTATTAGAACAAAACGGGAAGATCTCCTTGTAAGGGACAGATCACGGCATTCCTTCCCTTCTTCTCGGTTCTTGACCGCTTTCTTCATGTCGGCTACCCAGTCTTCCTGTTCTATTACCATGCATTCTTCAGCGTGGACAGAGGGAACCGACAGGGTCTGCTGTATGATACTAACATGTCGGCCTTTCGTCTTAGCAGTAGCCAGTTTTGGTTGTCCTCCTTCTTTACGTGACTTACCGTGACATTTTGAAATTGGCTAATAATGTTCGTCACTTTGTGATAATACTTCAAGAGTAGGGGATCTTTAATTTGGTAATCTCCATTAATATGTCCAACCATAAGCTGTGAGTCCATCTTACATTCCACTTTTCGGGCTCCCATGTCTTTGGCCAGAAGCAAACCAGCAATGTGCGCTTCATACTCTGCTTGGTTATTGGATGTTTGGAAACCAAAGCGTAAAGACTGTTCAATTTGTATTTTGTCCGGACCCTCCAAGACAATTCCTGCTCCGCCTCCTTTGGCATTTGAGGAACCATCAACATGCAATGTCCACCTTGCTTCCGGCTCCCGGCATTGTTGCAGTTCTGCTGTGAAACCTGCTAAGCATTGAGACTTGATTGGCCCTCGTGGCTCATACTTGATGCTGAACTCGGATAGTTCGACTGACCAGCCAATCATCCTTCCGGCCAGTTCAGGTTTCTGTAATATTTTGTTGATTGGAAAATCAGTCCACACTATGATATCGTGACTCTGAAAGTATTGCCTAAGTCTCCTGGAGGCGTGAACTAGAGCCAAAGCCACCTTCTCAATTGCTTGATACATGGTCTCGGCATCTTGCAGTACTAGGCTTACAAAGTAAACAGGTTTTTGTTCTACTCGGCCTTGTACAACGGCTGCACTCACGGCTTCCGGCGATGCGGCCAAGTAAACCAGCAGAGGCGTCCCGTGAGTGGGTTTGCTCAAGATTGGTGGTTGGGCCAGTGTCTGCTTTACGGTTTGAAAAGCTTCCTCACAACATTCGTTCCATGAAAATTTTTCCGCTTTCCTCATAAGTTTCAAGATTGGCCTGATTTTTTCTGCTAATCTAGGCATGAACCTGGACAGCGACATCAGCCTTCCTACTAACCGCTGAACTTCTTTTAGGTTTCTGGGACTTCTCATGGTTTCTAAGGCTTGGCACTTGTCAGGATTTGCTTCGATTCCTCGACTTGTCAGCATGAATCCTAAGAACTTTCCTCCTTCTACTCCGAACACGCATTTTTCTGGATTCAGACGCATATCATACCTTCTTATCTGCCGGAAGACTTCGGCCAAGTCTTTTGCGTGCTGCTCAATGCTGTCGGATTTTACAATTATGTCGTTGACATATACTTCCATAGTCTTCCCAATCTGTTCTTGGAACATTCGATCCATCAGCCTTTGATACGTAGCACCAGCATTCTTTAGACCAAAGGGCATAACTTCGTAACAAAAGTTGGCTCTCTCTGTGATGAATGTTGTCTTCTCTCGGTCTGCTAGGTGCATGCGTATTTGATTGTATCCTGAATATGCATCAAGGAAGCTCAACACTTTGTGGCCGGCTGCCCCGTCTACAAGCCGATCAATGCTTGGCAGCGGATAAGCGTCCTTAAGACAAGCTTTGTTAAGGTGAGTATAATCGGTACACATCCGCCATCTTCCATTACTCTTTTGCACTAGCACTATGTTTGCCAGCCAAGTGCTGTAATGAACCTCTCGAATAAAGTCGGCATCTAGGAGTTTTTGAGTTTCCTCTTCGGCTATGCGTCTTTTCTCTCCACCTAGCTTTCTCTTCTTCTGAGCTATCGGCTTGGCTTCTTTACAGATTGATAACTTATGAGAAATTATTCGAGGATATATTCTCGGCATGTCGGCCGCAGTCCATGCGAACAAGTCGTAGTTATTGGACAAGACATCGGTGATGATATTCTTTCCTGCCTTTCCTAGCATAGACCCGAGTCGTGTGTTCTGTCCTTCTCGGCCCATTTGCCACAATATCACTTATTCTTTTGGCTGTACTTGAGGTTCATTGTTTGGCCTAGGATCCAAGTCGTTACTCAGGGATATGTGATTTACTTCGGGTCTTTGGCTAGGCGGCGGTAGGGGAATTCTCAGGCTTGCGGCGTAACATTCCCTTGCAATCTTCTGATCGGCATGGAGGGTGACCACTTCCTGGCCTCTGCTCGGCCTGTCGGATGGGAACTTCATGGCCAGGTGAGGGGTTGAGACTATAGCTCCCAATTTGTTGAGAGATGGTCTTCCGATCAAAATGTTGTATGATGTTTTAGCATCTACTAACAGGTATCTGATCCTGATCGTCCTACAGTGCTGATTCCCCTCACCGAATTTGGTGTCCAGGTCAATATATCCTTTGGTGTCAACCCTCTCCCCTGCGAAGCCAATGATTTGTTCGCCAAACTGGATGATGTGGTCTTCTGATATGCCCATCTTCTTGAAGGTTTTCCAGTATAAGATGTCCACTGAACTTCCTTGATCTATCAGCGTTTTCATGACTACAAAGTTGGCTACCTCAATAGTGACTACCATGGGGTCATCATGCCTGGGGTTTATGTTCTTGAAGTCTGCATTTGTGAAGAGCATGGGAGGTAAGTCTCTTCTGTCACTCCTATGAATGGAATATACAGAATTGACTGCGCGAAGGTGCCTTTTCCGAGAAGAAGAGGTCGTGCCCCCTCCCACGAATCCTCCTGCGATTGTGTTTATCACTCCTCTCACAGGCATGGGTTCCCAGTGGTTCCTTTTCTCTCGACCTTGTCCTTATCGTTCGTTCCCCGAGGTGTTTCTGCGGACCCCTCGCTTTCTTTCGGTTCTTGCCTCAGGCTTTTCGTCTTCTCGATCTCTTTGGACAAAACGTCGCAAATGACCAACTTGTATTAGTTCTTCGATCTTGTCTTTCAGGGCCCAGCAATCCTCTGTTGTGTGCCTGGAGTTGCGGTGGTATCGACAGTACTTTGTTTGATCCGCGCTCGGCGGGGTGGGAGTTCTGGTGGGTGCTTTTAGGAGGTCGACATTCAGAGCTTCCTCCAGTACTCTCGACCTGTCGGTCATTAGGGGGGTATACCGAGTGAAACGTGGTCCTTTAGGGAAGTCTTACGACCTTCCAAATTGTGTTTGCCTGCCTTTATCACCCCTTCTCTCTGGTTCATCAGGTGCTCGGGTCTTGGCGCGAAAATCCTTTAATTCCTCAAGCTGCGTATACTTGGTTGCTCTCTGGCGTAACTCATCTAGGGTCGTGGCTGGTTGCATGCACAAGCTGTCTGAGAACGGCCCTGGCCTCAGTGCAGTTATCATGTGGTGCATTGCTACTTCAGGGCTCAAGTTCCGTATGTTCAAAGCTATCTTTCCAAATCTGTCCATAAAGGCTCTAAGGGATTCAGCCTTCTCTTGCCGGATGTTGACTAAAGCGATGGACGTGAAGTGGTGTGGACGATTGGTAGAGAAATGTGCTCCGAACTTCGCTGTGAGTGTGTCGAAGCAGTCTATGGATTGGGCCGATAACCGAGCAAACCAACTTAATGCAGCACCTTTAAGGGAGGTGGGGAATATTCGGCACCATAGTGCATCTTCGGCTATGTGCAGGCTAAATTGCGTTAGGTACGCGTTCACATGTTCATCTGGGTCAGTGGTCCCATCATACTTGTCTAAAGTTGGATTGTTCCAGGTTCCCGGCAAAGGTACCTCAAGTATGGCTTCCACAAAGGGGCTTTTCCGAGGAATAGTGCTTGCAACTTTCAGTGAGGTCGGCCTTGCGTTTTCTTGATACGAGCTTCCGGCCTCATGCATTCCCGTATCAGCTTCCGGGATGTCAAACTTCTCAGCAAGTTTCTGCTTAATGTGGGTATTCTCCCTTCGTAATGCTTCCATCTCCTCCTCGTTCCTTCTTTTTATCTCTATTATCTCCTTTTCATTCTTCTTCTTCAGCATTTCCATTTCTTCCCGTATCTTCAAGATCATTGCCATAGGATCTGGCAGACTGATTTCATCCTGAGTGCTCCTGTTGTTGCCTGTCATGTTTCTTGTGGTCCCCATGTGGGTATTTCGTGGGGTTACTTTTCGACCCCACGGTGGGTGCAAAAAATGTTCCTACAAAGTTGACTTCGCGGTACACTTCAGTTTCTTCAGAGCTCTTCTCGTCCTTTCGGCTTGTCGGCAAGGCTGTCTTCAGGTCTTTGGTCTTCGAATTCAGTGGGGGGGGGTACCTGCAATGACACTCCGACGATCAAGTCAGTTCGAGAGTCAGGTACTAGGAGAGTAGGGAGTTAAAGATTACCTTGGGTGCTGTGCTTGCCCCTCTATTTATACTGTCATGGTTGGGCCCTGGTTGCCATGGGCCTTCATGTAGGTCCAATGAAGGGCCCAAGTATGCTTTAATCATGCTTTGCGTTTAAGTTGGTTTACTTACGCTTAATTATGCGTTTCGCTGTGATTCTTACCGGCTAACCGGCTTTTCGACCATTCGACAGTACAATCGTATTTTTAATATATGAATTATAAATTTATTTTTTAAAAATGGAATTTGTAATGTACAAGTTTCTAATTAAAATCTTATTTTTTATATATGATTTTTTATAAATTATTTTGATTTTCCTTTGCATTAAACCATATGTATCAAATAAGATTTATGTGAAATTCTAAAAAAAAATCGTATTGGGGTTTGGCGATTTCTTTGAAATTAAATAGTTTTTTATAAGTGTATAACTTACCTAATTACCGAATTAAAGAAAATATATCCATTTTCAAATATTCGAATTAAAATTGCACTAGTATAGAAAAAAAAATAATAATAATAATAAATAAATATATATATATATATATATATATATATATATATATATATATATATATATATATCTCGATCGTAGTTTAACATGTGTGGAGATTATGAGCTTGTAATTTTCCTTATTATTTGGAATTATTTTTTATTGATAAGCAAATAAATAACAATTAGAGTAAAAGGAGTTAAACTATACTTAAATAAAATGTATATGAAATTATCATATAGGAATTTGTTTTATTGAATGATATTTATGTTGGAGATGATTGATTATTATACAAATAATGTATGTTATATTTGTTGGTCTTTGAGTATAAATTTAATATTATTTATCTTTAAAAAGTAATAAATTTTTAAATGTTTGGTTTATGTACCGTGGGATTGGATGATTGGTTGGAAGTGTCCCGGTTCGTACAGTAGATCGTATGACCAATCATCTGCGACAATTCCTATCGGAAGGTATTATTGGATCGATCGACTCATGACGACGAATCATGTATTGACAAAGTTAGCGAAGTTAATCCGTGATTAAAGGTTGTTTAGCAACCTTAAACACGGTCCAACTCCTTAATCCGGCCCACAATGAAGACTCATTAAGGTAATATAAATAGCGCAAATTCCAAGAACTAGGTACTTCACTATCTACATTACTTAACAACCGAATGCCGAACACTTTTGCTAACTTGAGCGTCGGAGTGTCTTGTGCAGGTACCATCCGAGATCGAGAGACCGAGAGCAAGGAGCAGGAGAGGACACAACTTCAATAAAGAGAAGGACAGAAGCTCAGCACAATCGACCGAGAGAGGAATCAAACAATCGTTCTCTGGGTCCCAACCCCCGAATAAGAACAGTTTATGAAATGGAATATCTCTAATAGACTTAATGGGTAATCACTAATGTCTATGTGTGGCATTTTTATCATTTTATGTTTAGATTGTTTGTTTAAGTTTTTTTATATTTGATTCATATGATATAAATATGTAATTTATATATTTTAATAAACGTAAAATCGTAAGAGGTGTTGTGTTATAACAATATGTTATACTGTGATTAAAAATTGCAATAAGTAAATATGTTTATGTGAATGAAATATATTTGAAATTTGTAAAAAACATTTAAATTGTTTATAAGAATTTTCTTTACTTTTGACAATTATATTTAAAATATTCATTTAAGTTGACCTAGATATAAATATTGAAAAAATGGTTTTTTAAATTATATTTACATGTTAATAGTAAAAAAATGTTTTCAATTTCACTTGTTATTGATGATCTCATAAATTAGGAGAAAAATATTGAAGAAGAAATAGTATTAGTTTAATTTTATTATATAAATAATTTTGATATTTTGTTAATATGACATAAGCCTCACTTATTTCCGAAGTATTTTATCGTGTCACTCCATGGATGATAACAATGTTTAATCGATTCAAAATATTTGACAGATAAATAAGGTAAAATGAAAAATTTGTTTATATAAATCACATCTATCACTAAATAAATCAAATTTAAAAACCTTTTTATATTTTTTTCATTAAATTTACACTATTAAAGAACTGCACTTTCATTTTTTTTCACTTATTTAAAAAGCTATTTATTAAGTCGGATTAAGTTACTCAATTACTCAATATAATCCAAACAAATTTAGTTGAGTTTTATCTTTAACTTGATCAAATTAAACTTAACTCCAAGAAAATCACAATAAAAAAATATTGTTTGTCTAGTTAATTACTTCTTAGTTTGTTTTAGTTTTGATACTTAATTTGTAGTTGTAATTTTTGTTTGATTTTTCTTATATTAACTATTGATGTATTCACCATCAAGGATGTCACCGTTGATGTATTCACCCACACCACTATTTGAATAACCTAAGTTGCCACCAACTTAATGCTTAATCAACAACTTGAACAACCTCTTAATACCTTAAATCTTTTTTCTCTTCCTCTTTGTAAATAACTCCATGTCTCAAATACATAATCATCACCATTATGAAATATATAAATTTCCTACTTCCTTATGACAAATTTATACAATTATATGAACGTGACAATTTTCAATCTAAGAATTGTAATTTTATCTTTTCATATATGATAATATTTTGTTCTCATTTTATATTATATAATATTATATATATATATATATATATATATATATATATATATATATATATATATAACAGACTAATTACCATTGATTGAGTATTAACTTTCGTTTGCATATTAAAATTAAAAAAAAATGGTTAAAAAAAGTTTTTTCTTATTCTAAAATACACGTACATCTTTAGAAGAGATAAAAACATGTGAAAATAATTAATCACACCAAGATAAAATTAAATAAAAATATTAAATACATATAAAAGTTACAAAGAAACATACTAGAAATGTCATTTATATATAGAGAAGTAGCTTAAGTGACATATATACACATAACACATAAGTGACATATATACACGCATACATGTATAAACAATGAACATAATTTTTTTTTAATAAGTTGAAGTTGGTTGATATGGCTGGATCAAATTGTTAATTATTGAAATTGTAATAGAGCATAAATTTTGCACGTATCGATTAGTATCTCTTAGAGGTGAAATAACTAAGTTTTTAAATTTGTTATTGCATGACTCGACTTCGATAATA
Source organism: Phaseolus lunatus (assembly GCA_013389735.1). Classification (NCBI taxonomy): domain Eukaryota; kingdom Viridiplantae; phylum Streptophyta; class Magnoliopsida; order Fabales; family Fabaceae; genus Phaseolus; species Phaseolus lunatus. The sequence continues at coordinate 22,900,842 of CM023859.1, read as the reverse complement.
ATAACATAAATTTTTTGTTGTGCAATCTTATAATTACTTTCTTTCATGGCATCTAGAGCCTCTCTCAAGTGCACATAAACTATTGTGTTGAATGAAGTAAGACAATATTCTAAAGCCTTTTTTACCTTAGGATCTGTGGTTTCCCCGTAACCTTTGTGAATATGTTCTAATGTGGTAGATGAATTAGCACTCACAATTTCAAGTGTTAAACGAGCAAATCCTGCCATGTCTTCTCTAGATCTATGATGAATTGATGATCGTAAAGTTATGACACAAAGATGATAATTGGGCGATTGATGACATATTTGTTCTAATAAACCACCATGGGTGAGAATTGATAGAATTGGTGTGACAAGAAATATTAATAAGGTGACCAAGTGAATAAACATGAAAGTTGAAGAACTTGTAAATACCATTCTTCTTATAGATTTATCTATAAAGTAAGGATGAAGGTGATCGAGTCAAGTCTATGATTCTAAAACATGACAACAAAAATTATCATAGAATGATTTTAGTGGTGTGACCTTTGTATCATTTTTAGAAAAGAATCTGACGTCTTCCTTTATATTCGTTAGCATACTCAAAATGTGGTATAAATTAATTTTGAATATAAATTTACATATTCAACGTGAATGGAGTGAGATTCTTCTCGTATAACCATAAGATGACATACATATAAAATATCTCTAAAATTATATTATTTAAAATTTTGTAGGGATTATTATAATAAATATATAATTACATAGATGTGTACTTGTGTTATTTAAGTTTAAAATGTCCAACCAACTTAATTTTCTTGCATCAACACATTCTTAGGAGTTAAGCGAGCAAATGTCTTTTGAAGATAATGAGATCCATATATTCTATGGTTCAATTTCCCTTTGGCAAATGTCCTACAAAATTTGAATCTTAAATTAACCAATTTAATTTAACTAGTTGGTGTAGAAAAGCCGCAATTTTACGAAGAAATAACATTTATCCTTCATTACAAATCTTTACAATTTTTAATACACTTTGTTGATGTCTTAATAGGGTATCCAACAATAGTACATTCTATCATAAGTTAAAATTACTACCATAAGATAAATATATTTTTAACATGGTGAAAAATTTCAAATCAATTTATTTCAAAAAACAATGTTGAAGTATGTAAAACTAAAAAATAGCATAAGTAATTTTAAAAAATAAAAATTGATCATAATTTTTAAATTTTTTGAACTAAAAATATTGTCTTCACAAGTAGACAAATGGCCACAAGCGTTGAAACGAGCCAAGATACGAAAGGGGTGAGACTACTTTTTACTGCACTTCTATAGGTTCTCATGACACCAATACTAAATGTGAAATTATCATTTAGTTTTTTAGTTAAAAAATAAATAAATCTTAAAGGCACCCTCAAACATTCTAATCATCCCTAACACCCCAAGGCACCCTAGTACCCCATTTGCGTTATTTTTGAAGGTTTTTTGGTGGTTCTTTACATATCTTGGGAGCATTTGACAATCCCTTTGTGGTTTTATGGTGAAAAATCTTAGTTTGTGAGATGTGTCTGACTCTTCTCTTGCCCTGGTTCCTCACTTCTCTTGCACTAGTTTCTCACTATTGTTTGCACTAGTCCTCTTTTCGTGATTTAAAAAACTTTTAAATGACATAATCCAGAAGCCAACTTAGGATCCCAGAGTTTTTTTTTTTTTCTTTCTAGATTTTTAGAATTCAGAAACAATTTTTTTAAAAATAGATTATGGATTACACATGTTCCTACCGAAAATGAACTCGAGGAGTGTAACTTGACGAGGATAGGATGTTCATCAAGGAACGAGCTTTAAGTTGGTCTCCGATGAGAGGGGGAGGTCCACTAGAAAAAGAATTTTCGATGCTTAAGTTAATAAGAGGACAAAGGTGATAAGTTCTTAACAATATGAGAGTTAAGAATATGAGATAAGATAAAACGTACTTCCTAGAGAGTATGTATTTATAGATGTCTTAGGTGGTGTTCTTTGAGTTGGCCGTATGAGACACTTGAATTGGTTGTATGATTGCTATTTATTGTTCCATAAATAGTCGTTTATTATTTAAGGCTCATTGATTAAGTTGTTGCATTCATAATTGTCATGTGATGTCCATGAAGACTCAATTATATGATGTGTTTAGCTATTTGAGCTCTTTGATCTTCCCGACCTTGGACGGGTAAGTACAACATAATTTAGAAGTATTTTCCGGTTGGATTCTACAAATCTAGGAAACACCCCCATATCAGAAATTGACTTATGGATAATTGAAATATTTGTGTACTTTTCGAATTAGACAATCTTGAACTATTCCTAGATTCATAGTAGTTCTAAATTATGTAATCCAGAATATAAACTTACATTACTGATTGACTAATCCATAATGTTTTACCAGATCTAGGAATAAGTTATGGATTGCCTAATCTAGAAAATATCCAAACATTTCAATTTATTGAAGACAATTGCTTCCTGCACCCAACATTTTTTAACCCGCATCCAACATAATTTAAAAAATTCTAAAAATACCATTTTTTCTGGAAATAAAAAATTGGAATTGAAAAAATGCATTTTGGAAAAGTAGATCCGGAAGAGATTATTGTATTCTGAATATAAAAATCCAGAAACAAAAATCAAAATTCCATTCTGAATAAAAAAAATTCAAAATTAAAAATAATACATTTCAAAAAAATTTATCCGAAAGAAATTATGTTTTCAGAATGTAATTTTATAAGTACCTCATTTTTAAGGGTATTTTCGTCTTTTCTTCTACAATTGGTTGCAATGATATGGTGCAGGAAGCAATTGCTTTTATTGAAATAACCTTTGGAGGTGCAGGAAGAAGTAAACAAGGCGTGAACGGGCTAGTGGCCCATTAATAAAAACCGATTTCAATAAAAAAACACGGGTCAAGTTGTGGTTCCTTTCTTCGTCGTCGTCTCACTCGTTATTTATTAATTATGAATTTATGATTGCTGTGTTGTGTTAGTGTAGCATAGCATCGTAGCCAGAAAAAGGTGTCACTCCACCGGAGCAACGCAAAGGAACAAAACACTCTCACGCGCGCACTTCTCTGTTCGCTTTCTCCCGCTAGGGTTTCTGTTAGGGTTTCGCTCTGTTACGCCAAGCTGGAGAGGCACAGAGGAGACCGTTACAACAACAACAATGATTTCCACAACGACAATAACTATCGTCACTCTAACAGGGGGCGCTTCTCCGATTCTTCCATGAACTACCACAACACGCGCCGGAGCCCTTCCGGCTTCCGCTCTGGCGCCGCTCCTAACCACCGCTCCTTCGACAGTCCTCCGCGTCGCTCTCCCGGCAGGGGAGGAGGATTCCGGCCGATGGGAGGGGAAGGTCCTGGGGAATTCGGATTCAACGGCCACCAGCCACCACCGCCGCTGGTTGGCCAAAAACGAGGGTTTCCTGTCTCCGGACGCGGTGGCGGTTCGCCCGGTGTGTGTGTGTGTTTTTTTTATTATTTATTGTCTCTCCTTCTCTTTTTCATGTTTGGTTACTGATTAATGATTGTTGAATGGAGGGTTTTCGTTTTCGACGAATTTCAAATGCCGCGCGGCCATTCTTGTAATTCTTGCAGTTTATTGGAATGGGTCTCGCTTATAGGGTTGCTTATGTCCTGTTTCATATTAGTCATCAATTTCTTTTAGCTCTTGTGGCAGTCAATTGTATACGCCTTGTAGCATATACGTTATGCTTCGATAAACTCCTTTAGAGAAGGAAAATGAAGGGACGAAGTTAATTCTAACTTAGGAGAAATTGATTGTGTCTTAGGGGAGATTATTTTATGAGAGAAGTTTAATTCATTTTATCTTTTTTCTTTTCCTATGGGTGCTTACAGTGGAGTTTATCCAAATCTAACTATATAGTCTTTGAACTATTGGTTGGAATTAGGGTTTAAGAGTGGTAATCTGTTTCGTCAATAATTGGATATTTACAATGCTTTTCCTGGCAGCTTTTTCTGTGGGGAACAGTGGGTTATTTGTTTATTAACTTTTGGAGGTTTTGGGTTGCTGAAGCATTGTTTACGGGTAATATTACTTTATAGTTTACTTCCGGGGGAGGGAGAAACCCCAAGAGTATGGGGTGATTGACTTGTGTTTGTCTGAAGTGGCAACTGGTGGGTGGGATAAGGCTTGATGTTGGTTGTGTGTTTTGTCATGATCTGGAGCTGTTTCAGTTATTCCTGTAATTCTGCAATACTGTTTTGTCAAACAATTGACTTGTTTTTCCCTTTCAGATCGTTTAGATGGTGGAAATTTTGCTAAACTTTTTGTTGGATCTGTTCCCCGAACAGCTGTTGAAGATGATGTAAGTTATATTATTTAATGATTTCTTATTTTCCGTATATTAAATGATATTGACTTCAGTTTAGTTTGGTTTATTACCAATTAACTATTATCTTGTTACATTTTTTTATGCCAGATTCGCCCGCTGTTTGAGGAACATGGGAATGTGATTGAGGTTGCCCTCATCAAAGATAGAAAGACAGGACAACATCAAGGTATTTGTTATTTTTATATTCAGAGGCTATTTTGATTCATATACACTTTATTTCAGGTCTTTTGAGAGGCTGATTGTAGAGAAAATAAGCTCATCATCTTCTCAGTTTGTTTTTGCAACAAGTTCAGACTTTTTAGTATTGGTTCCACCTTTTTTCCCCGTCCTGTCATACCTGAAGGAGCTACAACATGTAAACCTGTAAGCTGCTCTTTGTATAGCAGATGGGATCTTGGAGGACCTAAAGATCCTGCTCTTGCAATTGTAGCTGCAGCAGTGGGGGGCATTACCCAACATTTGATTGTAGTTGGAGTGTCAGTTACCATATCTTTAGGCTTTTTACTTCAAAATTTTAGAAGTTGGTTATTGTACAAAGGGAACAGAGGATAAACTTAGATTGTTACATTTGAATGGTGTTAATCACAATGTATTTTTGAAGGTTTAATGTTTCTCATTTTGGTGAAATAATTATTGATCAAATGGCTTGGAATGTCACATACGACTTTTTGATTTAATGAAGTGGTATGGGTATGAAGTTGGGTTGACTAATTATGGATGATTATTGATACTAGTGTGGTGTTTACTGGAATGCATACTTCATTAGCTATCTTGTGAGTGGTAGTATCTTCTGAAGACGTGATGATAGCCGTTTATTTATGTGTGTAAAATATAGGCTAGTAGTTCTAGTGTTGGTGATGTGATGTGATTTATGGACGTGATTGCATACGATGTATTGAAAATTATGGCAGGTTTGGATGGCTATTTCCATGTGTTACTGGATCTTCTGCCAGTTGGTCCATCATACTTCTTTACGGTGCATCAAGTTTTATGCTAGGAAATATAGTTGTTCAAATGGTCATCATGGAAAGCTTGATTCTCCATGGCTCTGAATTATTGTGTAGCGTTGTGCTTTTGCTTTTATTTATTTGATGCTTAAGTTGGATTTACTGTTGTGTTTTATCACAAGAATTTATTCCAAGCTTGTACAATACCCAGTTGTAGGAGAAAAACAATCTGTTTTTTATATCACAATGGTGTTTAACTGTTAAAGTATACGAACGCCATATTCTATATCAGAAATCGTCTTTATATTCTAGCGACTGCTAACATATTAGTACGTGGGGTGAGTATTTGTGGTGCAGTTGTGTGGATCTATACAATGTGGTGGCTTTAGTTGAGCCTTCACCCTTGTGTGCTTTGGGGAAGTGTAAACTCACAGAGAACATGATGCTAAACTATGATAGGAGATGTGAAATAGGAGTTTATTTGCTTAACCAAAAAAGTAGAGTATGTTCTAGTCATACCCTGATATTTTCAACTGTAGCTACCTTTTAAGCTGCCCCATTTAATGCTGATTTATAAATCAGCATTATACTGGTTATTAGAAATTCAAGCAACTTTTAGCTACATGCCATTTTTTGTTTATACAGATGAATTGCACTTTACAGAATTCGTTGGTTAACGTTCAAATCCTTTAAAGCTTTCTAGCTATAAGAGTACTGAAGCTATTTGGTCTGCAACTGGTAGTTGATTTTAGAATTGTTTGAGAAATATATAATAAAGTATAGTCTAATAAGATTATTGTGGAACTATCTTGTTATATCTTGATGCTTGGATGATTTTGCCTCATGCTTGTGATGAGATTATCTTGGGGGTCAGCTGAAACTTTTGAGATCTTAATCTCTGCCTCATGGTTTTATCTAGGTGTTAAAATATAGTTTGGTTATTGTTTTATCTCTATGAATTCTCTTTAGTCTTCTCTTGGCAGCCAAATAGTTGTGACAAAGTAAAATATCTCACTGGAAGGATCATTCTGATTTGTTGATGAATTAAAGACCATGACAGGCCTTTTTTTAGTTGTCTGGGTTTGTAAAAGCTAAGTAATTTAAAGCAAACTAGGGTTTAAAATAAAATCGCATTGAGTTTTATTTTCCTATAATTTTTCTGCCAAATGTCTTATTATCTGGATCTATATTTATCGACACCTGTTAGTGGGGGTGTTGTATCATTTAATGAAACTGGTATAAAGTATCTTTGTCATGCAGGTTGTTGTTTCATAAAATATTCTACTGCAGAAGAAGCTGATCAGGCAATTAGAGCACTGCATAATCAACATACTCTTCCTGGAGTGAGTTGTGCTTACAAATCCTAGATTGTAAATAGTGAGGACAACTTATAGTTATTAGTTAATTATTTTCTAATGCATGTATGTTATTATTTAGGGTGTTGGTCCAATACAAGTGCGATATGCTGATGGTGAACGGGAACGCCTTGGTAAATGTTTCTATTTATTGACATTGTTAGGCTTGCAAATTCTTACTACCACATGTATCATGCACAAGGATTTAAAAAAAAATACTGTTATCGTATCTATGATGATTATAGTTGTAATTTTTACAAATTAATTGTCAAATCTTCTGCATGAAGGGGGGGGGGGGGGGTGAGGGGATGTGAAATCTGATGAAATGTTTGAAACATCTTTTATGTTTTGAAACTTGTGTCTATGTTTATAGATTGAAGTTAGGGACATAATACTTGTCCCTTTTATTAAATTTATTCATATGCACAAGACATCCTGTGTATTATTTCACTTTTTGTTTTTCCAAAATACATTTACAACTGCTAATTAGTTGATAAAGTAAAAAAACTAGCAATATTTGTTCTAGGGGAAGAATTTATGCATGGATGTGCTTTTGTGTCTGACTGCATCGTTGTTATTAGTCATCTAATCTAATAATGATGTACTGACTGTTTCATGGTCATGCCACTTAATTTATATGATAGGTGCAGTTGAGTACAAGTTATTTGTGGGCTCTCTGAACAAACAGGCTCCCGTAAAGGAAGTTGAGGAAGTATGTTTCTTGCTGTAATCAAACTTTACGTTAGAGGCTGTTATACTGTTTTAAATGGACATTTTTGTGTGTTGTAGTTCAAAAGGGTAACTTTGGCATGAGGGAATTTATCTGTGGTTAATAAATTGCTAGTATTATTATCCATGGTTAATATTTAACATGAAACTAATTCATGATGTCTACTTTCTCTTGCATCAGATTTTCTCAAAATATGGCCGAGTTGAAGATGTTTATCTTATGCGTGATGAGAAGAAACAAAGTCGTGGTATGTTTCCTACCTACATGACTATGTGATATTAGCCAGAAACCAGCTAGGGGATGGGTGTGGATCCATAGGGGCAAGGGGTTTGTTTCTGTGCTTCTTAGTTTCATTATTCTTCTTAAGGGAGTTATGAATTGGTTGGTGCAATGAGTAGTTTATACTGTTCCCATCTATGTCTGAAAGCATTTTATTTTTCTGGGACTACTTTTTGTGTCTCTGTAAGTTTGTGTTTGATTTGATGCAATACTGAACAGATAATATTTTCCCTTATTTTGGTTGAAGGATGTGGTTTTGTCAAATACTCACACAGAGATATGGCTCTGGCAGCTATTAATGCACTTGATGGAGTCTACACAATGAGAGTATGGAAAAAAAATATTTGTCTCATTTCAATAATTCTTCTTATGAATGCATTCTAGTTAATCTTGTATTTTTCTGCATAGGGTTGTGAGCAACCACTAATTGTCCGGTTTGCTGATCCTAAAAGGCCTCGCCAAGGAGATTCCAGGTCCGTCCTTGCTAATTTGATAATCCTTAAGCATAAAAGTCCATTCCAAGGCTAATTATAATTAATTAAACCAAGCATTGAACCATGGACTTTTTAAATTTGACCAAGATTTTGATCTGTGCTATGTGATGTGAATATGAAATCAAGCCTAGGCCAGAAGTATTCTTTTTAGTTAACAGTTTCAATTTGAACGCTATGGTATGTTTGCTTTCTGCAGTCTGGTTAGCCCACATTTGAAGGAGGCACTCTTCAAATGGAAGAGGTCTAAAACAAGGCTGGTTTGTTGTATAAGTTGACAAAAGGGATTTTTCCTTGTTCCTTGCAATGTTGCTAAACTTGTAACTCGGAAGAGGATTAGAAAGGGTATGAAAACTTGTAACCCGAGAATCGTAACTCGACTCCGAAGAGTTATTACTCGAGTTACTACTATACATAGCATAATTAAAAATAGATTCATAATTCATAAAATGGTCCACATACATAACATAATTAAACATACATTCATAATTCATAAAATAGTCCAAATACATAACATAATTAAAAGTAGATTCAAGATAATGTTTAATACCGATAAACTATCCAAGAAAATCATTCACATTAATCATAGGATAATCATCTTCCTCCTCTAAATGATCTTCATTTTCATTATCACCAATTGGAGGAACCTCTAAATCATTCATGGATGGAGCAACAACACCTCTACTAGCATCATCTTCTCCAACTTCAAGTAATATGTCTTCATCTAAACCATTTAATGTTTTATTTTCCTCCACAGTCCATTCATAATCAGAAGCAAGATCATCAATATTATAGTATTTTGTTTTTCTAACATCTTTCTTCTTCATCAATCTTGAATTAGTGATCACAAACACCACATCATTCATGGTCGTTTGGTGTAAACGATTTCTTTTCTTAGTGTGGACCTAAATAATTATAAACTAGTTATCACATCATATGATCATCTAAAAAATAATTATAAAATCACTTTCAATTATTTAAATTCTTAACATTTCAAAAGCACTCCAACTACACACACAGCTAGATGAACTACAAGTTAAACTTAGTACTCTAATTGCAAATCTTTGTAGTTATGGATGTTCATCACCATATGATTCCCACCATTGTGATGGAGTTTTGGTCTTGAGTGCACATTGAGCTATGTGAGTACCAAAAAATCCAGACTTGCTCTTGAAACTCTCAAATTGAACATCAATTTTACTCATCTCATCAATGTCTCCCATCAACCTCTCCAAACCATCATATGTTCCACGTTTCACCTCATAATCAACTTTAAAGTCAGGATGATAGTGTAAGATGGGATTAAGATAATAGCTTGCAGCATGCAATTGCCTATGGAATTTGTTGTCCCATCTTTGATCAATGACTTCCCAAAGGGGAGTGTAGCTAAATAAGATAAAATAAATAAATCTCCAAAACAAGTATATATTTCTAATTTAGAAATCAAATATAAGTGAAAGGTAAATTACCTTTTACTAACTCCATTGAAGAGACTTTGTATCTTCTCTTTTGCAATATCTATCTCTTCATAAATAAATCCCATGACTGGTTTCTCGCCTAAATCAACCATGCACAACACTTTAATTTGGGGAAGAACACCCCTCAAGCAATTTAAAATGTTTTTCCAAAATCCCTTGTCCAATATCAAATTTTCCACCAACCTTCCATCTCTAGTTTTACAAATTGACTGGATTGCCACTCCGAGGATGTGAACATTCTAACAAATGATCCTTTATTCTAATTCAAGCATCCTAAAGTCAGATAAGAGGTAAACGAGTATTGACTAGTCTTATCAAATCTTTTCCTTGACTATATTTGTGCAACTAGGAGATAAGACCAGTTCTTCAGTAAATGTAGGTTGTAATTTTCTTACCATGGGCGATTGTGTTGTGATGGAGTGGTATTTTCTTTTCAAAATCTTCCAACATTAGATTAATGCAATGGGCTGCACAAGGGGTCCAATACAACTTTTTCCTCTTTTGCATTAACAATTCCCCAGTTGCCTTATAATTTGCTAATTTGCTGCATTATCTATTACAACTTCAATGACATTTTCTTCCCCAACCTTTTCAACAATATCATCCATCATTTTGAAGATTTTTTCAGCTGTCTTGCATATGTCAGATGCATCAATAGACTTAAAAAAGACAGTTCCCCTTGAACTATTTACCAAAAAATTAAGTATAGTCTTCCTCTTCCTATCGGTCCATCCATCTGTCATTATTGTACATCCAGTTTTTTTCCAAAAAAATTTATGTTCTTCTAGAATCAGATTTGTCTTCTCAACTTGTTGTTTCCAATATTTCACTCTTATTTCATGATATAATGGTTACTTTAATCTGGGACCATGTCTACCAACTAATTCAAGCATCCTCTTAAATTCCTCACTATTTGCTACATTAAAAGGAATAACATTATTGTAGAAAAACAGAGCAATCTCTTGACATCCATCTCTCTATCATTATTCTTGAAAATGACATTAATAGTAGTTTGAGTTCCCCTTCTCTTGAAAATATTTGATGAGCCCTCAATCTCTTCTTCACTTGGTCTCTTTTTAGCATTTTCTGAGTAATCCACATTTCTCTCTTCTCTAGACATTGATTTCCTTAACAAATTTTGCTGCAGAGTAACAACAGTATCCAACATTGATTTTTTATCCTCTTTTGGCACTGATATACATGCTCCCATATCCTTTGAAGTCCCTGCTAAATGGTGCTTTAATTTGTAAACCCCTATTGTCAATACTTTCTCACAGTATTTACATCTTGTTTTTCCATCAACAAAAACATAATGTTTCCACCGCTTGCCATTATAATTATCACCCAATGCAATGAAGAGTAGTGTGTGACAACAACTATAGACAGCGCTGGTAGTGGCGGCGCGAGCGGCAGAGGGGGTTCTGAAATTAGGGTTTCTGATTTAAGGGTTTTTATTTTTGGGCTGGACCTCGTTTTCAAGTAAGTTTTTTTTTTTTTAATGGACCGAGTCACGGATTGGAGAGGACCAAAGATTTTCCAATCCGACCCATGACTTGCCAGATTGCTTCGATTCGACCACATTTGGATCCTACCCACAATCCAACGCTTTTTCCTCTAAAAAAATCGCAAGATCGTAAGATCGACGATCTAGATCGCGATTTTGATAACACTGGTTCCTTGTGTCTTGCACACCTAGAAGTTCATTCTTCCTTGGCACTTATTTACTTTTTGTCCCTCAGGGTGTTGGGAAGGAATTTTCCTTTGATTTTGTGTTTGAGTTATATAAGGAGTTAGACCTAATGGTGTTCTTGGCACGTGCATAGAATATGAATCAGCTGCTGTTTATTGGCAGAAAATATAAGTTTGTTCTGACTTTGTGGCTTTTAGCTTTTCTATGATTCAAATGCATAGTATGCACATATGAACAAGAGATTTTTAAAATTGTGCTTGGCTTGCTTCAGGGGTCAGGCCTTTGGAGGCCCAGGATTTGGTCCTAGATTTGATGCACCAGGCTCAAGGTATTCTCCCACCTTTACTCTTTCCTTTTACCTCTTGCTTCCTCTATTGAATTCTTGTCAGTTAAGACTTGTTACAATGATTTCTTCTGCAGACTTCCATCCAATATTACTGATCCTATGGGTGATCGAATGCCTCCCCCTAATGCTTGGCGACCAATGCATCCCCCAAATATGGGACCATCCACTAATGCTGGTCTTCATGGCATGGGGCCACCAATGCTTCCAAGATCTGGTGAAATGGCATTGCCTACAAATGCAGTAAGTACAATTTTTTGTTCACCCTAAATGTCCAATGCATAAGGCCTCCTCATTTTCTTTTTTGAGATTTTCTTCTGAGTTCTTATTTTTGCTTTAGTTTTGCATGTTCTGTGGATGTTATGTGTTCTTGCTACTAAACTGTTAGCTCTTTGCAGCCTACTGTGTTTGGACATGTAGATCTGGACTGGGACGTAGTTATTTATTATTGTCAACAGATGTGAATAAGGATAAAAACTAAATGTTTGACTTTTATGTGGCTGCTTTTGTGTGTGTGTGTGTATATATATATAATGACATTCAAATACATTTATGGTTGACTTGTGTTTTTTTTTTTATGCAAAACTCCACTATCTCAAGAATGAAACTGCAGTTTCATTACCTTAAGTAATTGAATTAACTTTGTAAAGAGGGAGAGCCTTGAAGCAATAGTAAGGTGCTGACTGGTTCCAATCTTGAAAGATACCTACCCCTTTGATAATCCCCACAAGGTGGGAGTAACCTTGAGGCTTTGGGATCATTGGTTCAAATACCTTAAAATAACCTCTGCCTGTGGGGTGAGGTTTTATACATCTACCCTCCCCAAATCCTACAAGGTGGGAGCCTTTTTAGTTGATTTAATATTTACTGGCTCCATGATGAAGGTGCCCTTTATCACATGATAGTGTCTATTTGCTAAAGGGGATGGGCCAAATTTTGCAATAATTTGAAAACAGATTAAAATGTATTCTTTGGGACCCTTCCTTTATCAGTTCATCGTATTATTGGTTAACAAGTCTCCATTTTTTCCTGATACAAGCATGTGTGCACACATACACATGTCAAACTTCTGAGTTTGTGTAAAATTTGTGGAGCTTGCATATACTTGACTCCATATATGCATATCATAATACTCTTGACTCAACAATAGTTCTAGATTTGAACTTCATAATGAAGCAAAGTAGCAGGCCACAATAATAAAGTGTGATAGTACTGGTAGCAAATAAGATCAAGCAACATAAGTGATCAGATCATATATAATTTCTGAAAACCATAAGTTACTAAGGTGAGAACATTTCATTAGACAACCATGCAAAACATAAGTGATCAGATCATATATAATTTCTTAAAACCATAACTTACTAAGGTGAAAACATTTCATTAGACGATTAGACAACCATGCAAAACACTGTCTTTAAATCATTTGAGCTCGTTAAAACAGTCTTTAAATCATTTGAATTTGTTAAAACACTCATTATTGTGTCAAAATTTACATTTTATTTGAAACTAATTCACTTATTGACTCTAGATTACACCAGTTTACTTGAGTGTCAGGAAAAGAATTTGGGAGCAAATTTTATCTTGTTTTGTCTACCAAGTATCATAAAATTATTAAGAGTCTAAAGTTAATTTAAGAGTATGACAATCATGTGCCCTAGTCATAGTGAATCGCATAAGATCACAGTGCCACTGCGGGGTATTGAGTGGAGGAGCCCCATACCACTCCTAAGGCACTTGTTGCAGAGCACCTGGCCACTTGGCTAACAAACCACCATTAATGGTGTAAATCGCAGAAAAACAAGGAGTTTTGCTGGCTTTGCCACTGCTGCTCCAGGGCCTTGTTAGACTGCAACCTGTTGTCAGACAAAACTCTGCGACTTCGTTCTTGCTATATTCTCAGAGGAGTCTCTGCGTCCTGTCCTTCCACCTCCCACCTCCCACCTCCCACCCTTTCATGTGCGTGGTGTTCCATATGGGTGGCCCTAGCTTGCAGATGATAGGTTGGGTCTTAGGTTCTTTTTCTGTTTTAATTTATCGTGATTCAAATTGGGCCTATTTTTTTCCTTGTAGAATATAACATTTTTAACAAGTGAACATAGCATGTGATTTATCATGTAATATAATTAAATAAATAATAATAATAAATATAAGTATTATTAAACAAAATCATATATTGTTTAAGTAATACTACTAACTATATAATAAATATGTAAAAATGTAAAAATATATTGAATTGAATTATCAATACAAGTACAACAAACAGAATTGTGGTCATCCCACTACCCTTATCCTGCTATAGTATTTTTGTGTATGCCCGCTTTTCACTATTTACTACTATGACACTACTATTAGGTTAGATCTACTAAATAGGAAATAGTGCCTGCTAAAGAGGGGGTGAAACCAACATCATTTAGTGGGACTGATTGTATTTCATCTAACCGTTGGGTGTTGTAAAGAGTGTGTTGCTAGAATTTTTCCTATAATATATTTAACTTTGTTGTTTCTCCTTTATTTTTATTTATTTATTTTTCTAGTACCTGTATGTTGATCTTCACAACATTCAGGCATCTGTTGCTTATATACCTAACTTGAACAAATATAGGGCGGTCCTATGACTGGCTTGGGAGGCCCCATGGATAGTCGTTTTCAAGTTCAGTCTATTCCATCGATGTCACAACAGGTATATTTGTGTATTAAGATTGAGATTAATTAATAATTATGTTTTACTTCCTTTTTGGCATCTTGAAACATTAGTAATTTTGTTTTGCTTTCAGAATTTCAATCAGCCTATGCCACAAATTCCGCCACTCAATCAACAAATATCACCCTTACAGAAGAATATCCAATCATCCCAGGAACTGCCACCATCCAATCAGTTGTACCCTCAAGCACCAGTTCCCTATCCACAAACATCTCTTAGACCACATGGCCAGCCACTTCTTCCTCCTTCTGCTGGTCCTCTTCAATCTCAGCAGATTCATGGAGTAAGTGGACAGTTTCCAACTTCTCAACCGCAAACTCAACAGAGTGCTTTGTCTGCTGCATTTCCTCAGACTCCTCTTGACGCCAGCATGCATTCTAATACTGCATTAGCTACAAATCAACAGCAAGTTCCTCCCTCCATGGCACAGCAGCCTCTTCAGCAATCCCCTTCTCCGTTAGCTCAGATGTTGTCGCAACAGACACAGACTTTGCAAGCAAGCTTTCATTCATCTCAGCAGGCCTTCTCCCAGCTTCAACAACAATTACAGATGATGCAGCCTTCTAGTCAAGCATTAACATTGCAGCAAAATGCAGAAGCTACTAAAAAGCAGGTATTTTTGGTTAAAGTCTGTGCTTCAAAGAATTTTTTAATTTGAATTCTATTAGATGTTCCACATTACGCCTAGTACCAGGTTTCATTGATTGATCTATATTGTTGCTCCATTTGCTTTGATCGGACTGATGTATGAAGTTTGGTTTTTAAATAGCTGTACTGAAAGTTTTATTGATATTTGCAGTTTTTTCACCCATAGTATTCCTTAAATTGATTTGATTAGACTTAGAATTTTTTGGTGTCAAACCGGACTGGTTGTAGATATAAAATATTTTTTTCATTTTTTTGTCATGATGCTAGGATTTATCATTATTTTTCTAGTGTGTTAGAGGAGGCTGTCACAGTAACACGATTATGTGCCAATTTTGTATTGATGTAGTCTCAATGGGCTGGGACTGTAGCACAAACAGTGGCCAGCACTCATGCAACTGCTCCTGCTGCAGACACCCCTTCATCCAAACTTGCCACTTCAGCCTTACAAGCAATAAACCATAACTCGGCTCTTGCCAAATGTAATTGGACAGAACATATATCTCCTGAGGGCTTCAAGTACTACTATAATAGCGTCACTGGTGAAAGTCGGGTAGGAATTTATTTTGAGTTGCCATTATATTAGCTACTATACTTAATTATAGCTGTGGAACTGACCTTTACTGGGAACTACAGTGGGAGAAACCTGAGGAGTTGACGTTATATGAACAGCAACAGCAAAGGGTATCTGTTCAGCAGTCTCAAACTCAGTCACAGCCTTCAGTGCTACCTGCCCAGCAAATTCCACAGTTCCAACAGGTTCAGCCTCAGAGTCATCTCCAAGGACAAGTTCTTCACCAGCAACAAGTACAACAGCCTCCTTTGTCCTCTTCAGTAAGTATCTCTGACATGAACATACATTGAAAGGTGATTTTGTGTTACTGACTCCTTTTGCCATATTCTATTCTAGTTCCAGGCATATGGCGTTACAGGCCCTCAAAATGTCCAGGTAACACTGTTTTTGTTAAAATTTAGTTTAATGACAATAAAAGCTTTGAATGATGTGCCTCTTCGTCTATAATTGTAGCCCGCTCATTATATTATTGTTCAAGTGTCTCATTTTTGCTGTGTATGATTGAAAATTGTTTGGCTTTTCAGGAAGTTGGTTATAAACAGTTGCAGCCAACTGTTATTTCAGCTGGTGATCCAGGACGTTACTCACAGGTAGGTTTCACTTAACATAGTTTTCATCTATGCTCTGTAATCATAATTCCTGACTCCATTTCAGGGTGTTCATTCTACACACGAATTGATGTGGAAAAATAAGCCTTCAGGTACATGAAAAACAATGCATATGGACAATAATTTGTTATTTTGAATTTAGATACTGTTACATTTTGTAGTTACTGTAATATGATTTAGAGTAGGCGTACTTATGAATTGCATTTGCTGTGAATGTTGAAGACATGGATTGTTAGTATTTTTATAATAATTTCAATTTACATGGTATGTTTTTTCACCTCCAGGAGTTTGAAGTTTAATGGGTTGAGCCTGAGGCGGCACATTTAAGATGTTGCAATTTTTTAAACGGCTATGGAACAGAATGTGTTATCTAATCTTAAAGGCAGGGGGCAACCGCCTTCATTTTGATCCCATATGTGACATGTAACAATTTATTTTGGCACCTCAGTGTTGAGGTTTCACTATCACTTACTGGCGATGTGGGATTCTAAATACATGACAGGGAAATGCCCTATCCTCATCTTCCTGTACCATAATATTTGCTAAAATATAGATTTTAACTCCCAACCATTAATTTTTAGAGAGAAATCTTACAATGATGCTTCCAGTGTTAGTTTCCTAATAAAATCATTAGAAGCTTCTTGGAAAAAAACATTGTTTATTTATTTATGCTGTTTAATTTTCTTTACAATGCCACTCAAGCTTCAGTATGAGTGTCAATACATCAGGAGAATGATAAGATTGTATGTTATATCTTTCTGTTTAACATGGGAAATGATTCAATACACTATTTTGGCTTATTTAAAAAAAAAATCATCACAAACATATTCATAGTAAATTCAAACATAAATAACAATTAATTGAATAACATTATTCCTTTAATACAATAAATATTCAAGATATATAATTGATTAAAATAACAATAATATTTTTTTTATAATTAAATAGTAGAAAGTCGTTTGGTAGCATAGTTAGATTTTATCTAATCTAAAATTTGTTGAGATGAGTCGGTCCGGGCACATGTCGAGTTGGTCTAAATTCATGTTGAGCTGATTTGATTTGGGTCTGGGTTTATGACGAGTTGAATTAGATTCATGTCGAGCTGAGTTAGTTTGGGCTTATGTCGAGTCAAATTGGTTTGGGTCCATGTTGAGTTGAGTTTGTTAGGGTCTATGTCAAGTTGAGTTGGTTTGGATACATGTTGAGTTGAGTTGGCCTAAGCCATCATGAGTCGAGTCGACTTGGGTCCATGTTGAGCCAGGTCACCCCAACCCATGACCGATTAAGTCGATATGGGTGCATGTCGAGCTGCGTCGATTCGGGTCCATGTTGAGTTGAATCAGTTCGAGTCCATGTCGAGCTAAGTCGGTTCTAGTTCATGTTGAGTTGAGTTGATTTGAGTTCATGTCAAACTGAGTCGACCCAAATCCATGTTGAGCTGAGACAACCTAGGTCCATATCAAATCGAGTGTGCTTAGGCCCATGTCGAGTTGGTTCGGGTCCATATTGAGTCAAGTCGGCCCGAGGCTCTGTCAAGCCAAGTCAGTTTGGGTTCATGTCAAACCGAGTCGACTCAGGCCCATTTTAAGCTGAGTAAATTTGGACCCATGTCGTGTCGAGTGTGCCTAGGCCCATGTTGAGTGTGTCTGGGCTTATGTCGAGTCAGTTAGGACCTATATCGACCTGATTCAACTTGAGACCATGTCAAGCTGAGTCGACCTGGGACCATGTCAAGCTGAGTCGGCCGGGGTCCATGTCAAGTTGAGTTGACCCAGGTCCATGTCGAATCGAGTCGGCTCGGCTCATGTCAAGCTGATTCGGCTTGGGTCCATATCGAGTCGGACCCATGTTGAGTCGAATTAGCTCGAGCCCAGGTTGAGTCAACTCGAGCCATATTGAATCAAGTGGGCTCAAGCCCATGTTGAGCTAAGTCAGCTTGGTACCAGGTCGAGTTGAGTTGACCCAGTCCCATGTAAAGCCAAGTTCACTTAGATCCAGGTCGAGCCAAATTGGCCTGGACCCATATCAAGTCAAGTCAACCCGGACTCATACTGAGCTGAGTTGGGTCGGGCCCATATCAAGTCAATTCGACTTAGGTCCATGTCGAGTTGAGCCGCCTAGTACCGAGTCCAAGTTGATCCGAGTCGATCCATGTCTAGGTTTAGTCAAATCAGTCTAGGTCGACTAAAGTGAGACATGTTCAAATTGAAATGGATTGACAAAATGAATTTAATATTGATTTAATCTATTTTAAATAATTTTGAAAGAATTCAAATAAATTTAATCTAGTTAAAATGAATATGAATTTCAATCCATTTATTTATTTGGATTTGGATTGGATCCATCACCACTATATAACTAAGCTTAGAGTACACGGTTTTTATTTTTTTTTATAAATAAAAAAGTATAATACAAAGAAAGGTATAACGGGCATCCACCAAAATACAAGAAAATGAAAAGTACCAAACAAAATTACAAGAAGTTTAAGTACACCAGCCTCTAGCCATAGTTTTGTTCTTTTAACCACTTTTATCCTTCCACAATATTGTCAAAAGTGTTATGGAGGACTTTGTTACAATGTTTTTTTTTTTTTTGGTACCTTTACATTAATCAAGTCAAGTCAATATAACATAAGAGAATTCACATAAAAATAGGAGATATCTCATATTTTCCTCTTCCAACTAGAAAACTAGTCAAAGATGATTATCCTATAATTAAAAATTGAGTTCAAAAGCTGGTGGTGAATTGATGTTTGAAAGATTTTTTAGAGTGAACGCAATATTTCCTTTTAATAAAGATAACTTTCATGAGAAACCAAATTTAAGCTTAAAAAAATGTCAAAATAATGTTTTTTGACCTCCAATGAGCAAACAGCAATTTAAGTCCAAATTTAATAGACAAGATTAAGGAAAAAATAAAATAAAAAATTCCATGAACTATATAACTATTCACTTCACAATAGAGCTACATCTATTTTTTTTAATCACTTTGATTAAACTAATTTAGTATACTTTTAAGTTTTGTATGAACCCTTTAAGAAAACAAGAAAAAAAAAACATAAAACAACTAGGTCTTAAATCCTATATATTACACCCAATACTGTGAAATCCTATCACAACAAACACTTTGACCACGCTAGTAAAAAATAAGCACATCTAAACACTTGGAAAAGAGAATACAACTCAAACAAGATGAGAAAAAGGATACAAAAGTAATCTCTAATACAAATCACTTAATCAATAATCTTGAAATAATTAATTTTATAGAATAACTCAATTAAATGTTTCTCTCAATTATATAGTTTTTCTCTTGAGTTTAAAATGATTCATTTTTTTTTTCAAATTCAACCATTTGAAGATAAGTTGAGTTAGTTTTTTTATAAAACTGATAGATAATCTATTAAAACTAATTTGAATCTATTAAAACAAATTCTGAAACAAAATGACCAATTTTAATAGATTAATTTGTGTTTTTAATCTATTTAAATTACCAAAGAAGGATCTTTAAGTTACTTTAATTGATTAAAATGTTTTAATTTATTAATCTAAGAATGAATCTCATATTTAAAAGGTTTAAGTAAATTTATTGATTAAAATATATTTTTAATATATTAAAATATTATTCCTTACAAACCCAACAACTTGAAGACCATTTTAAAAAAATAAAAGTATTTTTATTGCATTAAAACAACACTATCTATTTCAAATTTGGTAAAAACTTAAAAATGAATTCTCAAACATAATTTATTCAAGACGAAAGATAAAGAGATCACATACAACCTATTAACCACAAAAATTACAATTTAAAACCCAATATCAAACACACAAATAGGATCATCATTATCATCCATAATCTTTCACATATGAGTCAATAGCACAAATATTCAAGCCTTAAATTTTTGTATTAAGAAATTATTGTTAACGAGTATAATATTTCACTTCCTTAAATTCCTTCTTGTTTGAATCCTATCCAATATTAATCTATAAACAAAAGCCACAACCTCCATTATATTTCCCAACTTCTTTAACATTTCAGCCTTGGAGTAATGAATTTGAATATATAGTGCAATTTTTTTTATTTATTTTAAACTATCCTCGAACCTAACACTTTTAACAAATATCAATATTCTCCCCCATTTTATACATTTTTATTAAACTCTATATAACTTTCTTAAGTCATGTCATATTAATGATTACTTTTCCATGTCGTTCTTGTATAAGAGTAATTTTAGATCACCAAACATTATACCCAAAACTTTCCTTCTTCTTCAAGAATATATATATATATATATATATATATATATATATATATATATATATATATATATATTTGTTGATATTTTTTTTGTGTGCATAATTCAAAGGCTTTTCATCTAACAAAAAAAATCAAACGAGTGTGATTCAAGAATGTAGTCATTTTTTTATAACATTACAAGGTGCATTCAAGAAGCTAACCAAAGGTGTGTAAGAATACAAACAACTAAACCTGTGTGCATGTAACCTAGTTGGCCAAAAATTACAAAGGTGCATTTGGTTATGAGTTGCAACTTCTTTCGTACATGTAATGTAATTATGAGATAGTTAAATGCATGAACTATTAGGAACTACTTAGTGTCACTACACTTAACCACTTTATTCAAGTAAGATTACACAAATCTTGTTACGTAACTTCATCGTTTAGCCAGTAGATATTTTAAAAGAAAACTTTTGAACAATTTTTTTTTACATGTTTTAAGTGTTTGTGTACTTCCCGAAACAATTCAATGTGATTGAAATATATAATCAGAATAGATAAATGAACAGAATCAAATATATTAATTTAAATTTAATAATTCAAAAAGCTTATGAATCAAGAACCTTTTATTAATGTTTATTTTCAAAATTTTCCGTACTTGTATATTTTTCAAACGTTGAACTATATTAATGATCGATTAATATGGAATTGTGAATAACTTCTCTTTTGAAAGTCTTTGTATTAAGATTTCAAAATACTTCCATCTTTATATAAATTTTAAACGTTGAAGCATATTTATGTTTTAAGTAACATATATTTCACTAAGACATAATTAAGATTGAAAACTTTCATTCAAATGCATTAATATTAAAATGAGTTTTGAAATCATTTAAGGATCATTAGATATCAATTTAAGAACACAAAGATTAAATTTAAAGTATTCTTGATGCGTTAGACTATTTATTGTGAAAACAAAGACTAGATTGTTTAACGTGTAAGTAAAGACTAGATTGTATAACACATTTTTTTCTTTGTGATTGTCTAGCAAGTTGCACTTCAATGAGACTGTCTACCAAGTTCGACATAAATAAACTGTCTAACGTGTTTAACACAGTGAGACTATTTAATTGAAGACTCTTTTACGACAAGTGTACCGAGTTAGAAGTAATAATTTTTTCCTAATGACGAATATCGAATCCACAAGAAACATTTATTTAAAATTCTAATAATAACATTCACTAAGTATAAGAATATGTACAATAATTTGATTTGAAAGATATTGACATAAGTTTGCATGAAAATTAAATAAAAGCAATGTAAATGATTTGGATGATTCAGTTGGGAAAATTGGGAATGAGGTTAATCATTCTTACTCGTCTATAGTTTTAATGAATAAAAACATATAACATTCCATCTTGATTGACATTGATGCACATATAAAAATCATTCATACCGATTCCTCGCCTACAAAATTATAAAGAGAGTCTCCTAAATATCGATTCCTTGTATATTTATAAAAAAATGTTTATCATTACGAACAAATATTATAAAGCAATTAACATTTTAAATCTAATTATAATATTCAAATATGTTAAACATTATCATTTAGGTCAGATACTCAGAAATACTTTTCAGTCAAATCTAATGATCAAAATCATGAATAGTTTCAAGCTTTGAGAATAAAATGATAATACCGATCATCAATTAAGAACTGAATATTATAAATAAATATCACCTCAATACATAAGCGTTTGAACATATTACTCTCAATCCCAAAGAAAAAAAATTAGACATTACAAGTATGGAAAACAAGAAAAAAAGATTCAGGGTATTTTTCCTTGACTGCTGCCTCCTCTAGGATTTTCTATCTCTCCATGTCCTCCCTATGATATCTAGGATTATGCTTCATGCCTTCTATTTAACCTAATTGAACTTGGACTAAGTGACATCTCGCTTAAGCGAGATATTACTTGCTTAAGAGAGTTTTACAAGAAAAAACCCAACTTCACTTAAGTGAATTCGCTTAAGTGAGTTCCTCTAGAGTGGTCTTGCTTGGGCGAGTTTGAGCGAGATTTCATTACTCCAACTTTATCTTTTCATCTTGTCTTTAACTTGTCCATTCTCCTTTAGCCCTTTTATCTCCATTTTCTCATAGATTCCTGAAATTAACACAAATTTGGGAATAAATCGTTCATATTCATCCTATAATCCAAAAATATGTAAAAAGATTCAAATTCCTAAATTAGAGGTTGAATTA
The DNA here is from genome assembly GCA_013389735.1 of Phaseolus lunatus. Taxonomy (NCBI): domain Eukaryota; kingdom Viridiplantae; phylum Streptophyta; class Magnoliopsida; order Fabales; family Fabaceae; genus Phaseolus; species Phaseolus lunatus. Next base: position 22,878,147 of record CM023859.1, on the reverse strand, counting down.
TAATTATTTTATCAATTAAAGTCAATAAGTGTCTATCTTTTTGTATGAATATTATTGAATTATGACACTTATCATTAACACATTTTGCATAGTGAGACCATCTAATAGGTTAATCAATGTGAGACCATCTAGCATGTTAAAAAATGTAGACTTTGTCTTAACTCTTTGAACAAAGAGATCGTCTAATGAGATTAACTCTAAGAGACTCTCTAGCTAGTATGGTAGTGTAGGATCGTCTAACAAATTTACTCTTAATAGATTGTCTAGTGTGTTTATTTTAGGTTATGTACATGAAGTAGATTTGTTCTAAAATTTATTACACCTTTTAGTGTTTGTTATCAACAAAATCTTTATAGACGTTCTTCTCTTCATGAGACTGTCTAATGGGGTGTTAGACCATCTAGAGAGAGAGAAAGAGAGAGAGAGAGAGAGATAGAGAGAGAGAGAGAGAAAAGAGAGAGAGAAAAGAGAGAGAGATTTTCTAATAATTATATTAGTTAATATTGTAAGTGATGTCATATGTGTCATATGTGTGTATAACATCCATTATCTCATACGTAGATATAAAATCAATTATAATAGTATGAGTGTTGGCTCTGGATTGTAGAGATAATTAGAAAGCCTAAGCTTGTTACCTGTTATGTTATAATTGATTAGCTTAAGCTAACTAATACTTGTAAAAAGGTTGAGACACTCCTGAAATGTTCCTTTTAATTTAATTATTCTTTGATGATAAAAAAAAACAAATCAATTATAATAGTAAACAAATTTTGTAATTTACATTAATTATAAAATTATCACTATATTTATTTCAACAATATTTCTTCCAAAATTGACCAAATATACATGTTATAAACACATTTTTAAATTAATGATTTTAAAAATATGCTTTTAAAATATTATAGAAAATTAAAAAAAATAATTCCAACATATTTTAAAACAAAATGTTTCATTTTCACAAAATAAATTTTCTATCCTATGCTCTCCAAGCTCGTTTTTTATCTTCTTTATTTTTACTATAATCACTCTCTTTGCATGAATTTTCATATGTTGTTCTTTTGTTTTCAAAATCCTATTATCTATATATTTTATATAAAGGCACTCATAATCAAGTTTGCATATTGAGGTAGAAAAACTTACATTAGATCATTGGTGAGAAAACAAAAGTCTCACTTATCATTAAGCAAACACATCTAAAATACATATGAATTTATTATAACTGCCCAACTATAGGAAATATCATTAAGCAATCCATTATACAAGCACAAACCAAAAGATTTCCTTCTGCAGTTCTTAATGAAGAGTTTGATTAATTGATACTTGAATGTAGACATTACTTGAAATTATGGTGAATGCTTTTACAATGTATAAAAACAGTGTCAGTAAAGAATAATACCCCATAGCCCATAGTTTCCGCACAAAAAAGTACTATAAACATAATTTTGAACCCCTTTTTCCTTCTTCTTTCCTAAAACATCTATTTGTGCAATATTGAATAATGATACACAAATCATTCTCAATATGCTTAATATAATTTATGATTTATAAACAACTTTTTCCCTAGCAGACTAATATATAATTCGAACTACCAATGGGAGATTGGCACCAAAATATTCTAATGATTCAGAATCATCCACCTTTTTGTCTAATCTCTTGCTCGGAACTCATGGTTATCCATCCTCCCTTGTTTGGGGAACTTTTTTTCTTTCTTTCTTTCGGAATCATAAGCAGATAAAGTGACAATGAGGCTTCAAAAGTATAAGAGTTTTCCATTAAGAAGTTAACTCCTTGGTTGCCACATTTTTAACACACACTTCTTTTATCCGACATATTCCTAAACTTGCAAAACAAGAAAGGAATAAAGAAATTGTCAAAGGATGAATAAATCACCCAAGTTTTCCACCAATTTTTGAAACTTATCTTAATGGGTGTTTCATGGAAGATAAGCTAACTAAATATACACGTCAATTTAATTAAAATATAAAGTAAAAAACTTTGTTTAGTTCTGTTCTCTGATAAAAAATAATGTATGGTTTTCTCCCATTAGGATTTGTTGGTGGCTTCATTATGTCTCATTAGTTTGTTTCTCCCATTTCTAAAAAATGGTTGAAATATTCCTCTAAGCTCAAAATCATAATGACTTGAGTCAAACCTTAATCTTTAGCTATAATTAGGATCTGATTCTTGTTTGATTTTTATGAAGATATAAATCTTGAGTCTTTAATTAAAAAACATTTTAAAGTTATAAAGTAGATGAGAATTTTTTGGACTTCTACTATGTATCTTGTTTGTTGGATTTTTTAAAGTTATATGCTGGATAATTTTTTTGTTAAACTCCTTCGTACAGTGTTTTATACGGAGTATGTTTTAAATACTTTAAATACTTTTATGTATTGATTTTTTTTATTGCTGATAGAAAAAAGTATATGGGAATTCAATTTGAAGAAGGTATGTAGTCTTGTGGAGCTTGAAATGCAGAGGCATAGTGTAAGGATTTGGAATGCCATGAAGATGAGAATAGAGTTTTGATGGAAAATGTAGGTGTTGGTTGTATAGTGTTATATACTGAATGAGTTATTCTGATTACTGGAGTTTGGATTCAATTGAGATGCCTGGAACGAATCATATGGGTTGGATGCAAATGACTACACCTCTTTTCATTCATTGATTCGATTTCCATAAAGCATCAAATTAATTGCCACTGCAACAGTTGGATTACAACAAGATACGACTTTTCTGTTGCCTTTTGCAATTCCATAACACAAAGTTTGATGGCTGGAAAGTTGGGTAATACCAAAAGAAAGTCACCCTTTAAATGGACCTTAATTTATATCACAACATATTTTTCTTCATTGCTTCAATCAGAGAATATTCATTCACCAACGACATGGTGGAAAAATGGGTAAAGCTTCATCACATGGAATTTCTATATACATTTTTTAAAGTGCTTTCTTTTTATCTCTTCTTCTTCCTTATCTGCTTCTGTCCATACTACCACTTGCATGCCAATTACAAAACAATGCTTTTAAATTGCAACCATGTTACAATCAAACATAATTGCAAATATCATATGGTTTTAGAAAGTAGAAACCTTCAAATTTAACCTCGAATACAACAAAAGAAATTGTAGTTTCAGCTGTAATTTAAAACCTTAATTTCTTTTTCAGCTGACACTGTATATATGTCATGTTTTAACTAAGGTATTCCTACCTCGTAACTTTTTAGTATGAACTAAAGGAACAGAGTGACAGAATCCTTTACTTATGTGTTATGTACACACACACACACACACACACACACACATATATATATATATATATATATATATATATATATATATATATATATATATATATATATATATATATATATATATATATATATATATATATATATATATTCTTCCTGCAAAGTATTTCTAGTTTATGTAAGAGCTTAGAGCAGACACACATTAATTGTCAGTCTAAAATATTCTCGCACTTTTACCAAATTTAAAATCAGCATTCTATTAAATTCTCTTTAAACCTCTCGAAAATAAGAAAGAAAGAGTACCATAAATTAACCCCTTAATTTTAGGTATGATCAAGAATTGAAGATTAAAAAACCTAAAGCAGCCAATACAATCGTAGGGAAAAGATCAAAACTTTAACAAACTAAACTAACATGCATGAACTTGACTCAATCATGGCTTCTTTCCAGATCCATCCAATCAATGGGTATGAAAATATTTAGATGAAAATGAGGAAGTGGTGATTTTACAAATTAGATTCTTATATGTGTCTTCAATAAAATCTTGATACACCAGTTCATGCAGTGTTTGTAAGGAATCTCGATGTATGATTATCTTTTTTCTTCATCATATTCCTGGACGGTTACAAATAATTAACACATTGCTATCCCCAGCCTCCCACAAAAATATTCTTGTCTTCCTTTCTTTTTGGGAAAGAATTTCGATCAGTTCAATATATATATATATATATATATATATATATATATATATATATATATATATATATATATATATATATATATATATAAATATATATTTTCAAACATTGAATATCATTGGAATTTAACTCTCCATAAATCTCTTAAAGAATTGGAATTTGAAACAGCAGAGAGAATTAGATAAGCCAGCATAAATTGATTACACTACTACATATTTATTTCACAAAGAAAGATAATTAATTATATGTTGATTCCAATAAGATAAAAGCTATGACAGATATCAGAAGCACATATATAATAAACTAAATTCTACAACAATAATATAAATTTTTGCTAATCTAAAATAGGAGAAACTCTTCAAATTAATTTTTTACATCAATGGTTGAACTTCAAATAATTAATTAATCTAATCACATCTCCCTTAATGGGAAGTGATATAAAGTAATTAAACTAACGGTTGAATTCAATATTGCCATCATCTAATGTGAGGTGGATGATTCATGGGAATGTGCAATTTTCTTAGTTCTGGTAATAACGAAGTGTTATGAATATTGAGGGGGCATTTCATGTGCACTGAAAATTTTCCAAGCAGGGATAGGGCTAGAGGCATGGCCAATGGGTTCTTCTACTATTACAAAACTTGTAAACTATGTAGAGCATGAGAACCATATATATATATATATATATATATATATATATATATATATATATATATAATGCTTTTCTCCACACCAATATCTCACATCATCCATCTTTTGCTACCAACAAGAAACAATCCATGCTCTTGCTATTTCCCTCCCAGGAAACACACATCATCATTGAATGGCTGAAGCCCATCTTTGTATATAGCTTATAGGGGAAGATGATGAGAAAAGGCATCATACACAAAAAGCTAAAGGGTACTACTCCAGTAATAATGTTGCAACTTTTTCCATACCTCATCTCATGCATTGTGTCAAGTCATAGGGCCATCATAACACTCTCTCTGATACATAGTTTTCATCTTTCTTTCTTAAATTTCCCTCATCATAGGTACACTTCCCTGCTCCATTGCTTATTAACTTACATTCTTGGCTTTCCCTTTCCCACATAAAGTCTCTGCCATAAGTATCTGAGTGGGAAAAGATGCAGCTTGCTAAAGCATTTCACCACATGCGTCTAATTCAACAAAATTATGGAAAAACCCTAACCCTAAAAACCTCGGCTTTTCCTCCGTCAAAAATCACTTCGCACCAAAGGATAATATTAATCACTGGGAGGAACTAAAGAAGCTAATACGGATGGCATCAGAAATAAGGTGAAAAAAAATAAAATAAAATAAATAAAAAAGGGATGGCAATTAAAATAGCTCATAATCGAATATCTAGTTACAAAGAATAAGCCATATATATACAAACACACACAATATAATAGAAAGAAGGAAAGAAGAAGTTGAATAGCAAAATGAGAATATATCTAAAGCCTCTCTCTCTCTCTCTCTCTCTCTCTCTCTCTCTCTCTATATATATATATATATATATATATATATATATATATATATATATATATATATATATATATATATATATATATATATATATATATATATGTCTAACCACAAAAAGTGAGAACCTCCAAAATGTTTGATATATATATGAGCAGAAGCCAGTTGAAGTGAGGTTTCTCTATGGTAACCTCTTAAACTCAACACCCGCAAGAGATCCATAGAGGTTTTCACTTTTCATCATATGTTCAGTTACATGCAAAATACACCATAGTCGCAAGATATTAATATAATTAATATACAAGCAAATAATTAAAATTAAAATGAACTAATTAATGTCAAAAGTTCTATGATGAAATACGACTATATCTGTGACCATGATCATCACCTACACACGATCTCCCCTCTCTTCACTCATCATCTGCGTTGGCACAATGTCCTGAAGAAGCCCATTGAACAAACCCTGATGAGGACCTCCCATCCTAGATGGCGCAAAACCTCGCTCATTCTCTTGGCTCTGAAAGAACCCACTCAACGACGACGCATTGACATAGTTGTTTACACAAGTAGCTGAGTTAACAACATTCAAATGTGATGATGAAGATGAGGTGGTGGTGGTGGTGGAGTTGTATAACATTGCTACTTGAGCTTGAGCTTGAGCTTGTGCTTGTGCTTGGTCATGACGAAACTGTTGGTGTTGTTGGGGCAGCATAAAGAGTCCACTGGTGGGTCCGAGCACACTTGGTTCGGAGTGCAAGAACCCGAGGCTAGCCCGTGACGTGGCAGGACAAGGGTGCGTGTGTTGCCCCTCGTAGGTTGTCACCACCACCGAAGGGTCCTCCGAGGAACGCTCCACGCGCTTCTTCACGCCGCATGCCGCGGTGGTGCAACGATAGTAGCTCCTGTTGTTAATTTTGCGTGCACCGCAAGAAATATTTTAATTATAAAGTCCCAACCCAAAGCACCACATATATAATAAATGAGAGAACAAAATAATTGTAGAGGAGAAGAACAAATCAATGTTACTTAAATCAAGATTTGATAAATGAAAGCTACATGTATAATATTAATTAATTAATTAATTATTGGTGTACCTGGGATGAGGGCTGTTTTTGACGGCTTTCTGACCGTACTTGCGCCACCTATAGCCATCGTCGAGGTGATCCACTTCACTCTTCGTCATGAACGCAAATCTTGGTTCTCTTGGCTTCTTTTGGTGCTTCTTTTTTGGCTTCAGCCTAAGCATGGAAATTCAGCAAAACAAAATAGTCAACATCTTTCTTTTCTTTTCTTTTCTCGCCTTTATTTATAGCACACAAACAAACACAACAAATCAAAAGCAGAAGAAGATGAGATCGGAAAGAAATGACAGTATAACCAAAACCCATTTTCAGTTCAATGAACATACACACACACAAAAACTCAGTCAATTCTCACCACTCAGCACCCCTCTCTGTCTTTCCAACTGTAACCAACTTTATCCTCGTTTTATCATTTCACACAAGCACATTCAATGACATAGAGAATTAATTCCGTTATGTTTTATGAAGACAAAGTGAAATTAAGAAATTCATTCATTCATCATTATTGTTTTCATCACCATCATTACTCACTGATTCTTAGACTTGTCTTGATCTTGGTCTTCTCCTTTGCCTGCTGCATCTGTTGTCGTTTCATCCTCCTCCGCTTCATCTTCATTTCCAGTTGCTTTGTTGGCGGCGGCAGCAGCGGCCTCATTCGACGAGGAGGAAATCGAGGAGTAGTTTGGAGACGGCGGAGTGTTGAGGACCTCGGAGCCTCCGTCGGGGACATTGGAGCTGGCAGGCGAGGGAAGCGCGTGGGTGATTTGGGTGGGGGTGGTGGCGGTGGGGGTGAGGTGACGGCGGTGTTTTGGGGCCAGTCGAATAAGGAAGGGGTATAATCAGGGACAGCCAGCAAGTCCAGGAAGGCAAAGTTTGGAGCTTTTGGATCGTGGGAGAAAGATGAAGATGGTGGTGGTGGAAGAGGTGGCATGATGTCAAAGATGGTGGAGAAAGCAGGGGAGAAAGGGAAGGACATGGTCATGGTCATGTTGGGAATCTCGTCGGAAAATGCCACAGAATTTGCCATGGTGGATGATGACTTTGAGTTCGCTTCTTTCTCTCTCTTCTCCTCCATTGCTTTTAATCTATTGTAGGTGCTATATATCAACAAAAACCTTTGCACATATTCCTCATTTCCCCCTCTTTCTCTCTCTTTTTCTTAAAATTATTTCTCAAAAACCCCAAAACAATGTTCCACATTTATTATTTTTTTCTTTTTTAGCCTTATTATATATTAAAACTGTCCACTGCTCTCTAACGTTTTAGTCAATCTTTTTACCACAATTAATACAACTTCGTTAGTTAATTCAAAAATATAGTTTTTTAAAGCTAAAATTAATAGTTACAGATCATGTATTGTAAGCTTTTGACCAGGAGTTATATTTCATCTACATATATGAATGTATAGAGGTTAAGAGAGTGAAACTTTTGAACAGATTGAAGTATCACAAAGGAATTAATCTCCAATTTTCAATTATGAGATTTATCCAATTTTACAATAAAGATTAATAAATTAATAGGGGTTTTGTTTAAATAAAAAATGAAAAAAATTGAGTGTGTGAATGGAGTTTTGATTTGGTTGGGTTGGGAAGGGGTAGGGAGTTTGGAGAACAGGTTGGCTGGGGGAGGTTTCCCACCTAGGGAGTCACCGACACGTGGCGGTTTGGTCCTCACGGTGGATTGCGATAGCATTTACTGCGGAACAGGACCAGCGGTGGGTCCCAGTTAACGCGTGTATTTGACTGGCAACCGGTATTGGTGTGAACGGGGGAGTGTACACGTGGGGTGCAAGTAAAAGGAGTTTAGGGTCTGATGGATAGCATGTGATGGTGCTGTCCTCTTTCATTTCCTTTTCTCATTTTCCTTTTAACATCTCATCATCCTAAGTCACCCCTTCAAATAATTCAATTTACATTAAATATATTTTTGTTTTAATGTAAAATTAATTTTTATTTTTAATCTCAAAATTTTAGACTTCTAAAATACCTATAAAAAAAACAATTGAAATGAAATCTTACAAATATTTTTTTATTTTTTCATATAAATTATATTATAATATTATAATATTCACATTATTAATAAATCAGTTTAAAATATTTTAACATTCTAATTTATATTGAATATTTATTTGTCTAACATATTTACCTCATCTATGTTTTTGTTTTCAAAATCAATTATCTTCAAAAAAAATTCACTTTTATTTAGTGTGAACAACCACAATTTTGTAGTGCCACTCTCTCACTCTCATTATCAAACCAATCAAATATTGTAAAACTGTAAACAAATGTGTGATGAGTGAAACACCTACAAATTGTAGTGTTCTTGTAGTAAACCAAAAGCCCTAAAATGTTGCTTTTGTGTCTGAATGTGACAGATAATTCTTATGTCTTTATATACCACCGCTTTAATATTAAAATAGTTTTTAAAAGAATAGTTAAAGAAAATTTATTGTTAAAAACATATCAGTATAATGTTCTATTCCAATTCTGTCAAAAATTCAAAGCCACAGTCACATTATGATTAGTATTGGTTTAAATGGGTTTAAAGAAATCTGTGTTTGGGGAAAAAAAATTAATATATTTTTGAAAACTTTCTAAATATTGTATTAATGATAGCTCTCCTTAACTATTTTTATCACACCATGAATTGTGCAAAGAATAGTTATAGTTAGACAATCATTTAATGAAAGCTATCTCTAATTTGACAGAAATAAATTTAAGTGTGCATATTTATTAGGGTGACAAACTGATTGCTTTTTTTTTTATATTATAATGAATCAGATGAAAAATATTAATAGATTTTTTGACTTATTGAAAGTTTCATTCTTTAATATCGTCTATTGATAAAAATTAAATTCACCCGTTAAATTTTTTTCATTAATGGATATTCAAATCATCTATGAAAGAATTTATTTTAGAAGTTAAAATATATTTCTAAAACAATTTTTAAAAAATAATTTTTGTAAAAAAAATTAAAATATATTTTTGAAAACTTTCTAAACAAAATTAATAAAGACGTTATGATGTTAAGTATTAATGGGATTATAAGTTGAATTTTGAAAAATAATGGATAAATCACTAGCCATCAATAAAATTAAGTAGAAAAATTTTATCTAATTCTATTAATTTTTTTTCTTATTTTATAATAGACGGGTAATATGAATTTAGTTATGGTGATTAATACACCTAAAAGGCTTTTGAAAAATTACTTTTATTACATGTTTTTGGATTATAATTAATTCAATTATATATTACCTTCTTTGTCTACAAACATAAGATGTTAGATCCACCAAAAAAAAGGCTCATTTTATGAACAATTTTTCATTTATTTGCACTGTGTTTAATTTTGTGGTGAGAAAATGGTATGGGAAATCTTGAAGGAATAAAATGTTGCTTTAAATGTGAGAAGGTAAAGAGAATTGTGGAGCCATTATTAAGGACTTGAATAAAAATAAGGTTAAAGTTAAAATAAAATAAATGTTTATTGAAGAAAAAAAGTTAAAGAAATTTTATTACTCTAAAAAAATTATTTATCCTATGGATTCAGTTAACTAAAGTTTTTAAGAGACTAATTAAATATTTAACGGAAAATGAAGCTTCTATTCAATAAATTGAAAATTATGAGAGTCTGCTCTCAAAAAATTAATATCTTAAAAATATTAATTATCCCTTTGTTCTTCTATATATTTTTTAAGATTATTTTGTAAAAAATGTAGAATATTTTTTATTTTAATAAAATAGTTATATAGTCTCTTATTTATCCATTTTCTTTTCATTTAAGACAATAAATATATTTACAAATTATTTAAAAATGCTTTCCGATATTATTTGTATTCATAGTTACGAGGATCAAATATATGTAAGACTTTTTCTGATACATAATTGCAGTGATTTTGAATTGTTACCATCTTAGTAGGAAAATGATTACCGCAAGTAAATTATTACATAAAAACTATACTAAAATAATTAATTATTGTATTAATTAAATTATAAATTATTTTATAAACTAAAAAAATTATTAATATCTAAAATGATTTTTATTATTAATAAAATTTACAAAATAATTTTTAAATTAATATCTAATTATTAGTTATTAAAATTTTAGTTATTAACTACTTTATATTTTAAATTAATCTTTATTAACCTTTTAAAAATTAATTTAAAATATAAAATATTAATAACTAAAATTTTAGTAGCTAATTTAAATATTAATATAGAAATTATTTTATAATTTTTTATTAATAATAAAAATTATTTTATATATTAATAATTTTTTAATTTTTAAAATAATATTTAATTTAATTAATATATTAAGTAATTAGTTTTTATTTCTAAATTTATTTATTATTTAATAATTTTTTTAGTATATAAATAATTAGTAAATTTGGCTAACCATAATCACTCTAATTATAGGTTTTAATTGTAAGGTTGTATAATAAGTTAGGCTGTAATCAACTCTATAAGTCTTTAACCTCTTTTTTTTTTTTTTTTTGTGTAATTGGAACGTTTTTCAAATACTCTATTTTATTTTTTATTTTAAAAATAACACTTATTACTGTCAATCCAATATTTGTAGAAAAGTAGTTTCAATTAATTAATTAATCATTTATCATGTTTAATGCAAATACTTTAAATTAAAAAAAAATACAGGTGTACATGCATATTCGTGTGACAGCTGCTAATTTTACACACAAAATATTTAAGGAATTTCAAAATCAAAATAAATAATTAATGAAAATAGCATCGAAAAATCTATGGCGTTTACATCACTGCGATCGCATCTAGATATTTGTGCGATATGGCAAAAATATGAAGCAAAATTTAGAAATTGTGGCAAAATTTAGGATGATCTAAGATTGTATCAATTTAATAGACTTTAAATTATTATTATTAAGGATTGATTTTTATGTCGGTTCAAGAATTTTAAAAGAAAAGTTATCTTGACTATGTTATTTTAGTTTACAGACATGTTTTATAATTTTATAGTTTTACATTCTTTTCAATTCATACATTTTATACATTTATTAAGTATCTAAACCTTAAATTCTAAATTCTAAATTTAATTATCGATTTAAAATAAAACACAAATTTTAGATATATAAATATTTAACTATTATTTATTACAAATCAAAAGTATAAAATATTATTATATTTATAATTTATGGGATTTTTAAAATAATATATATATATATAAATTATACTAAATAACCATTTAGATAATTACAATATTTGATTTAGATAATTACAGAAATTATATAAAAAAAATTATATTAGATTCAAATTTAGTAACTAACACATGATAAGTATTTGATAGATAAAAATAGTATATCTTATATAACAAATTTCATAAAAAAAAGTGACTTTTTCATAACTGAATGCCAATAATTTCTAGATACCTTCATTTATACTACTTGTGTTATAAGTATAATTTAAATATATTTCATAAAATCTTTCAATTTAATACTTATATAATTTATCATGAACTCGATTATATCTAGTTGGTAAGTACTAACTTTTCGTATCATATCATAAACAAATTATTTTAATCAATAACTCTATCATATCCACTCATAGAAGATAATATTTATAAGCATATTCATATGCATATTCGTATAAAATAATTTAAAACATATCAAAACACAACTCTTTAATAGAACTAAACAATTAAATCAAGTATTTTTTTAAGAAATTCCTCTACGTCTTTCTTAGAGAAAATATTCTATCTATATTTCCAACACAACAAAAATTATGCTAAGGAAAATTTAGGACATTTTCCATTTTTTTTTGCCTAAGTGAAATTAGCATTGTTGAGTGAAATTCATATTGAATTTTCATATTCATCACCCACCTCTAATCCTATTGCACAAATTTCAATGCAATAAGATTATGAAGAAAATAATATAAAAAAACAAAATAATTCAACCCATAAAATAAATCATACGATTCTCAGTTTCAAAAGAAAGTTAAAACTTCAACATTTCAATAATAAATAACTTAAACATTAGTTTCAATTTTTATCCTTTGGTTGTATCGGGTTGTTACACTGTGCAAGAGGATTTAAAAACTGAGAAAGGTTGATCATTGTAGCAGTTTGATAGAGAGAATTTGAAGTGATTTGTGTAGAAAGAAAATGGATGTGGGAGGGAGGGAACATCCCCTATGAAATAAGAAGATTTGTATGGAATGGTTGATTGAGAAAGGTCAATTATGACTATGTCCTTGCATTTGAATTTAAAATTGAATGTGATTGCATGTTTTCCATGAACTTGGTGAAGGCTGGAACATGTGGTCATAACCGATTAAGAACACTTGCTTAATTGGTTAAAATAGAGACCATAATCAATTATGACTCGGAAAATATTAAAAAAATACAAATGCATGGACTAAGAAATAGATTGTAGTTGAGTTGTCTGTGTGACTATATTTTGATGTTTGTTGGGTTTGAGCATATGCAGATGTGAGCCTATGGAAGGAGAAAAAAGAACTCATTTCAGTCAAGACAAACTTGCTTGAATTCTCATGATTGTGTGAAACCAATGAGATATAATCGATTATATTTGAGTCCATAATTGATTACATCCTTTACTCTAATCAATTATGTCTTTCCTTTGGTTAGGCAATTTTTATAATCAATTAAACTTGTGCACTTAATCAATTAGCATGTGACCCTTAATCAATTATGCATTCAAGCATAATCGATTATAGGGTCTCGTTTGTATTAAATAGGCTTACAAACTACGTTAATCTAAACATTTATTTATTTTTTAATTGAAATATTTTTCAATTTTATGATAAGGGTATTTTGCTCAATTAATAACTAACATAATAAAAAACTTACATTTCAATTACACCAATCATATTATCTACAATTTTTTTACTAAAATTTACTCATTTTTCACTTACTTTCTTAGATTTAAACAACCTAACTTTTTACCCTCTTTCCTCTCATTTCCTTATCTTTCCACTTTCACTCTCATCCAAACAAAACATTAACCATCAACCATCAACCATCAACACACAATTTTACACACAAGACAAATTTTCATCTAAATATAGAATCTAAAGAGATTCTCCACAACATAAAATTATCATAGTTGAATTTACAATTCATTTTTCTACTATATTTTTTTTCTCTATTCTCATAATTTAATTTAAATAAATGTTAATTTTTTAATCCAATAATATCTTACTCTTAAAGAAAATCTACTTTCAAATAGGAGAATGAGCTAAAATCCTTTTCCATATCGTGTTCTCAATTCAGAAATTTATAATAAAGCAATATAGTTTTTTTTTAGGTAAGATTTTCTCTTCCAAAGGTAATATTCAACAATTAGACCTATTTTACTAATTAAAACGATTAAATATTGATAAAATAAAATCTTGTTAAAAAAATGAAAAAAAATTAGTAACAGGTTTTAGTGGTGTGTGTAAGAAAAAGAAAAAGATTGTGATTTCTGTAACATCCCTAATTTCTACTCATATATATAATAAAATAAAAGTAAAACAGGTTATATCTAACTAACATATATATACATCTATCTCATAATTGTATATCAAAAGAAACATCCTTCTTCGTAGGGATTTTAATATATGCATCAAAAGTTTTAAAAATAAAACAAAGCATTCAAATTAAAACTATCCCTTTCTCCAACTGCTCACCGAGGAGCTCTATTACCTACAATCTCATCTGCTCCCATGTAAAACATGATCATCACAGATACAGAAACAAACACAAACAAAGAATAGGGTAAGCTAGCTATATAAAAATTCTATATAATTTCAATTTCAAATTAATGAACATAATTCATCAAGTCTCATACAATTTCTCAAACCATCAAATGTCTATTAAAATTCATAATTCATCTTTCACATGTCAGACTTCTATTGACTCACAACACATAGACACTTTGACCCTACTTCCGGAAGACTCATGCATTGACTTAGACTCAGAGATCTGCACCTGTCATACTATATCACTTTGAAATCCACACAATCATGCGCATATATTCTCAATATCATCTTTCTCCTAGTATGACAAGGTTAACTCATATAACATGTCAAGTTAGTTATCTTTCAAACAACTTATCCATTCATATAAATCTCCTTCGACTCTCACCACCTAAGTAACTTCATCTACATGATTCCATTATCTCAGGAGAGTTAGGATATCTCCTTCTAAACGAATTCCTAGTCAATGCACATCTTAAACAATCTTAACACGGTATTTTCTTTCCTGAAAATACTATGTCTGGATTAAAAACTCATATTTTTAATCTCACAATATTCAACATCAAACAATCAAATCATACCAAAGTTTAGAATTTCCAAAACACACAATATGAAATTAAAGTTTGATCATCAAATGTTAAACCCAACAACTAACTTATCTCAAAAACAACAAAAAAATTCAAATTACAATTAACATTGCAAATATCCTAATAATCACACTCGTAAGTTACTTTAAAACAAATTGTCACAAACTTTTTTTTTTAAAATATATTCAGTAGCTCATTCAATTCCAAAATCATATACATTCTACAACATCTACTATATTTAAATTTCACATTTCAATCTCAAACAAATTCCAATCTACACAAAAACAAGAAATCCTGAAAGAAAATTTGAAACACGTCACCCCCACATTCAGAATCTTCTAGCCTAGGGTTTTATTGGAAATTTAAACTAGCTTCCCTTACCTGAACTTTAGCAGATCACTAGTGCAAAATGATAAAAGGAAGACTCCTTTCCAAGTGCGGTTTCGCGTTAAAACGCATTTGTTAAAAACGCGGTGACATTTTTTAAATTAGTTTGTTTTACAAATGCGGTTATTGGTTAAAACCGCATTTGTAAATGAAAGCTTTTCATTTACAAATGCGGTTGTGTGTATAACCGCATTTGTAAATGAAAAGCTTTTCATTTACAAATGCGGTCATACACATAATCGCATCTGTAAATGAAAAGTTTTTCATTTACAGATGCGGTTATACACACAACCGCATCTGTAAATGAAAAGTTTTTCATTTACAGATGCGGTTATACACACAACCGCATCTGTAAATGAAAAACGCTAAGACCCTTGCCGTGTTCCATTTCTTCTTCTTGTCCTCTCCTTCTCCACCCTTTGCCCATCAGTGCTCTCTCCACACTTACCCTTTCCCTTCACCACCGCGTCTTACTTGAGCCATCTCTTCCGTGCCTCTCGCTCCATCTCCACCACCGTAAACCTCCGCCAAGTCTTCTGGCCGGCAACACCATGCGGCAACACCTTGGGGACTTGGTTACACCCACAACTATAGAAGGTTAGTTTTTTTAGGGTTTACGGTTTTAAATTTTTTAATTAATTTTATAATAAATATTGATATTTGGATTTGGATGTATGTTTAAAACTTGATTGTAGTGTGTTTATGTGTTTAGTGTGTGTATGTTTAGGATTTAATGTGAAAAATTTGTAGGAAAACTTCAAACGACCATAACTTTTGATGGAGAAGTCGGATGGAGACGCATAAAAAATGAAAGTTGCTCTAAATGAGGTAACGAACGCCATGGTCAATTCCCGAAGGGGGATTGGCCTCACCAAAATTTCAAAATTCCACCATTTACTATCACTTTTTTATTTTTTAGTATTATTTAGGTCTTTTTTAGGATATTTTGAGGTTTTAGTTCTTATATTTACACTTGTTAGAAATTTCTAAAATTTTGCATAACATTTTCTACCATAAATTAGAGATTTATCAACCTATTTTGAAATGTAGTTCTTCACGGGTGAGGAACCATGAGTTCGGAAGCCATGACACATGTGAGACAATCTTCGTCCGCATATTTCCTAAACTTTTATAACTATCTGAATCTGTTTATCTGTCTGGTTGGCTGGGTATAATGAAACTGCACAAATGCTTTAAAAAAAAAACCTGATTTACAAATGCAGTTGTTTACCTTAACCGCATCTGTAAATCAAGGAATTGATTTACAGATGCGGTTGTTTACTACAACCGCATTTGTAAATGTGATTTACAAATGCGGTTGTTTACTACAACCGCATTTGTAAATAGTATTTATAGATGCGGTTCTTTATAACCGCATTTGTAAATCTCTGATTTACAAATGCGTGTTGATCAAATGCGGTTGTATAGCCGCATTTATAAAATGAAAATAACCGCATTTGTTCTACGTTTCTGCACCAGTGGATGCTCACTAAGAGCTCCAAATCTACCAAAAACTTAAAGATAATCAACCTGCACCACAAAGTTCTGATCAAAATCTAACTATATAACTAGGACCCTGAGTTAACAGAGATTAACCCTGATGCTAAAAGAGTCACATA
The DNA here is from genome assembly GCA_013389735.1 of Phaseolus lunatus. Taxonomy (NCBI): domain Eukaryota; kingdom Viridiplantae; phylum Streptophyta; class Magnoliopsida; order Fabales; family Fabaceae; genus Phaseolus; species Phaseolus lunatus. The sequence continues at coordinate 22,861,314 of CM023859.1, read as the reverse complement.
CAAAGCCTATGCAGAGACAACCCTATTAAGTTCAAAATTTGACTCAAAGAAAAGGGCAAAAATGAACTTACTCTGTTTAAGATTTTGATCGGGCAATCTTGTAGAGTTAATTGCCAGGATTCCAATGGCAGACTCCGATCATCAAACTGATAAGTAAGGATGTCAGAATCTTAGAGAGAAGGGAGAGGAAAAGAAAAAAGAAACTTTTTAGAGAGATGGTAGTTCTTTTAAAATAAACCTGAATAACTGAATTTTCTATTATATGTCCTTTTCATTTTAATAATAAAATATTCAGAAGTCATTTAAAATATATCACTTCTACTCTAAAGCAATTTTCTAGATCTTACCGTTTCAACGTTATAAAATATGAACATTAATAAAAAAATAATCAATTTAATTCAGAATGAATTTTTTTCAACACTAATTCAATTAAAGTAAACAATTGATCCAAGACAAACACATAAGTAAGAAATATATGAACAACTTAGTAATTGCCGAAATTACGAAACTGCTACTAATTACTTGTTCAAATTTAACAAAATCCTTAGATCCATGGGGAGAGATTATAAAAGATGAATAAGAATTGAAGAATTGATGATGGTACTTCAATGATCTAAAGATACAAATAAGACAACAACGAATTTAAGGATCCATTCTAATTACTTTTATACTATAACTACATGATCTAAACTTTGACTCAATAAATATTAAAAAATTAATTAAATAAAAATTAATTTTAAATATCAAAATAATTATTTATTATTTGATTAAATTAAAAATTATTTTATAAACTAAAATAACTATTGATATCTAAAATGATTTATATTATTAATAAAAATTTATATTTATAAAATAGTTTCTAAATTGATATCTAACTATTAGTTATCAAAGTTTTAGTTACTTATTATTTTATATTTTAAATTAATCTTTATTAGTCCTTTAGAGATTAATCTAAAATTTAAAATATTAGTCTCTAAAACTTAATTAGTTAATTTAGATATAAATTTAAAAATTATTTTATAATTTTTTATTGGTAATAGAAACCACTTTAAATATAAATAATTTTTTAATTTTTAAATTAATATTTAATTTAGTTAATATAGTAATTAATTAATTTTCTATCTTTAAATTTGATTATTATTTAATGATTTATTTTTATATTATAAGTATTGATGTAAAATTTGATTCAATAAAAATTAATTTTATGTTATAGTATAAAAGTAAAAAATATATATATATTTAAATTTTTTTGTTATTGTAATTCATCTACCTAATTCTTCACATCATTTAATAAACAAAATATTTATAAATAAAAAGGTATACGTATTTTATTTTATATAATATAGATATTTGTTCATATAAGAGTTGGTGATTACATATTTGAAAGACGCGCATATGTGGTTTATGACAACAGAAATTAATTGAAGGTAGATAAGATTATTTAATTGTGTTAAATATTTTTCTCAAATTTATGTTTTGCCCAAATTTTTGTAATTTCGTTTTTCTTATATTTATGCTCAAAGGCTATTTATTTAGGTCGATGTAAAGTTAAATTTTTCTTAGCGGCTTTTAAAATAACTATTAAAATATTTAAGTTTTTTTTCATAAACTTAGATATGGTATTATTGATAAATTTAATTTGCAGTTCACTTTAGTCACCTATATCTGAATGCAGAAAATACCAACCACACTAGTAGTTTTGTCTCTCATGGGAAAGAAAAAGAGATTTCATGCTTAATTATAATTTTTAACCTTATATTTTTTAAAATCTGCAATTTTGATCTCTACATTCTTTTTTACGGCATTTTATTTCATGAATTTTTTATTATTCGTAATTTTAGTTATTAATTTTTTTCCACACAATTTTGATTCTTAGTTTTTAAATATTAGTGACAGTTTGCTTTTTTTGTTCAATTATCCGCAATTTTTTTATCATTTTGGATATGATCTAGGGAAATTGAGAGAAATATAAATATTTGTGAAAAAAATATAATTGGAAAATGATCCAATATGCTTTTAAATTTAAAAATTGAACAAAATTACAAATTATTAAAATTTAGGATTAAAACAACAATAAACTTCAGTAAAGATTACAAATAGTTAAAAGTTAAAAAAACTAAAATTAGAAACCACAATTGTAACTTTTACAAAAAAACTATAGGGACTAAAGTTAATACAGTGATCAATATATTTTATGTAAATACAGAGTCATAAATTTTCTGGTATTTGAAGGGAGGTAAAAGTCAATAATGGGGAAAGATAGTAATCATCATTGATCACTCAAAATTCAAATCAATTATCATGCTTTATATCATATATTATATTACATATCTCACTTTCTATTTATTTATTAATTGTTTTAAAAATATCTTTTGTTTTCCAAATTTTTCTTACATTTAAAAATGTTTATCCTCCTGAACATTTCTATTCATAACATTTGAAGAAGGAGAAAAAAGAAGATGCTCGTTTTATAAATTCTTATTTTAAAATTAAATTTGAAGAGATAATAATGTTTGAATAGTGAAAAGTTACTTTGGGAAATAGATTGAAAAGTAAAGCAAAGACCCTTTCTTAGTGAAGCTTCATTCTATAGTAGAGTCCGATAAACTAAATTAATTTTGAATCAAACTTGGACTCAGTCAAAGAACGAATATTTTTAACTGCCAGAAAAAAATTATTAAATATAAAGGCATTCATGGGAGGAGTCTTCGTTCAGATGACGCTTACGTTAGAAGATTAAATCCAACAAAATAGAAAAAAAAAAAGTCCAAAAAACAGTTACTTCAATTCCAAAAGTACCAAAATAAAAATGAAAAAAAATCAACACTTAGTTTGGATGATATGATTTATTAATACGTTTGGATCTTATTTGAGTGGAAATGGAGAAAAAAAAACACAATTACATTATGTTTTAATAATGTTTTTAGATGTGGTACTATACTTTATACTATAATTTATTATGTGTTAAGGTATGATAGAATATATCATTAATCATAATTAATAATTTTTTAAAGAAATATGTTTTTTATTTTGTTTTGATTGAAAATAATGTATTTTACCATTTATTGTCTTAATCATTACAAATAAATAAGTTTTCTAGAAGTATAATTTATCAATGATTTTATTCTAACATTAAAAAAAATTAAATGACCTAATAATAATTTACATGATTAAAAATATATAATTAAATTTAGTGTTTCATTTGATATTATAAGAATATATTTTAAATTTTATCTGTTTCGTAAATCAGTATAAATCAGTATGATCAGACTTTATACTCGAGAGTCAAATTTTTAGCTAATTATGTAACTAGTGTGAACAATTTTATAAGATATATAGGTATTAGTAATTTTACAATTTTTCTTTTAGTATTTATACTCATTAACAATCAGATAAATTAATATATATCTAAATCTATATTTTTAGGTTTCGTTATCTTTTCAAATATCATTATTTATTTATTTGGTTTTATTATTAAGAAAAAATTAATTATGTTTCCAACTTTTGGAAATATGAATATATATATATATATATATATATATATATATATATATATTTCATCTAAGCTTGATTTAAATTTTTATTAAGAGAAAATAAAATTTAATAAAATAAATAATAAATTTATTTTTTATTAATTAATCACTAATTAAATACAATTTACATACATTACTAAAAATAATCCAAAAAAATTTTATTAATTTTTTTTATGATATCAATTCAATCCATTCCAAATTTCGATATTATTTTTAACTCAAATCCATTGATTTTCTTTATATTGAAATGACATCACTTTTTTTTAACCCTGATCTACACATAGCATAAAAGTTGCTATATAGGAAAAACAAATTAACATGTAACGCGTACAACATCGTTATGAGTTGTGACTTGTTAAGACCGTCTTGGTCTCATAGAAGCTTCGGCACGTGCTTTCCATGACGTCATTTCCACATCACCCTTTCCTCATGAAAACTAGCTCCATTTATATAACTACTAAAGTTTAGTGCCAAATTTGTGAATATGTTGTTCAATGATTTTATTAATAATAATAAGATATATGAATATTAATATTAGTTTTTTACTTTGCCCTCTCCATTTTGATATGTTTTTCCTATAACAGAGGAGCAATGTTGGGAGTCATAAATGCTCTTCAAAAATTTAATGGGCCTCTCAGTTAGGTGAATGATTATTATTTAATTTCATTATATTTAGTATGACAAATTAAATCACCATATTTAATGATGTATAATAGAGTAAATAAATAGTTTCTTGCTTTCATGCTATTAAAGTACTCCTCATGTACTTATTGCAAGAGATATTTGTAAAAACAATTAGTTTTTTTTTTTATGTCTTTTGTGGCAGCATGATATTATATACGTGTTTGACGGACGGGTGAAATTGAGTGGAACAGATCGAAAGGAAATGCACTTTACTAGGTTTTGGTATATTCTATTATTGCTTCAAAGACACTCTTCACAATCTATATGCTTTTTTTAATGGTCTTTTTTTTTATAGACAACTTATATTGAGAATCAAATGAATTGTTACTTATTACAACTGTTAAAAATAAAATGAAAAATAATTTTTTATTGAAATATGAAATTATATATAAATATAGAGAAATTTTTGAAAAGTTAAACAGATATTTTTAACATAAAGTAATATTTTTCTTTTTGAATTATTTTACTTTTCATTTTTTTAACCTTACCTGTTTGTATTTTTCTTCTTTTTTTCCTAATTCTATATCCTTTTCAATCTCTTTTATGTCCATTCCTTTTCTTTCTTTAAATTTTTGAATTCCATCTTCACAAAAGTAGTGTTGTGATTTGTTTTGTTGGGATAATATAAGATAAGAAAGCGTGTATTTATCATCCAACATTCTTTTATCTTCTCGCAAAATATACTAATTTATAAATTAATATTATTTTTTATTTTAGTTTCTTAAAATACAAACTTGTTTACTTTTTCAATACGTTATCATACATGGTTTCATTTTAATTCATACAACAAAACCACGTCGACCATGATATACACTTTTTCTTGGTTGGCGTAGTGTTATATATTTCTAACAGATTCTACCCATAACTATTAGGGGTAAGAGAGTTGTTTTTTATGAAGACATGTTTAAAAGAGAACAAAGTGGTGGTTTATTTATAGCTTTAAATTTCATTAATTAATTTAACCTTAAAAACTAGAATGATAGCAAGATTCAACGTAATAATAAGTTATACAGAAACTAAAATAACAATTATCACATTAATTTTAAGGATTTTATTTTATATTTTCTAATTTTAGTGACTACTGTATCAATGTTTTACAAACTCATTCACTAATTGATATGGAGTTAGTTAACATTTATCGTATTAAAATACAAAATTTATTTTCACATATATTCTTTAAAATAAATATATAAACATTTAATAATAGATGAATGCTAATAAGAATATAAGACTTTTAGTTTGCTATTAAAAAAAATAAAAACACATATATTAGTGTGGTCTTTAAATAATGAAGGATTGGGAATTAATGTTAACGGTATTTGTTTGACATGTTGGTAGTTGGTGGAGGCTGCGAAGGTGCAACGCCGTGGAATTGGGCGGCGCGTGGTTTGTTGATTGTGTGTACATGTTTGTTTGTTGGATTATACATCATGTGAACAACCGACATAGGATTTAAAGTTCTGTTTGCGGTGTTTGACCGCGGTTTGTATGAGATACCGCCCAAAATGTCGCTATATAGGATAATTCCAAACAAAACATTATTTGAAATCGCTTCAATTGTCAACCTTTTCAATGCTTTCTTCCCCTTCCACAACTACACAAATACAACAGAAAGCAACACCTTTAATTATATTAACAATTTATTATTTTAATAAACCAATTATATTTAAGTTGTAACACTACAAGTACAAAACTGCTGATAAAAAAAAAAAGATTTTTTTTTAACAAAGGGTTATTTAAAACAATTCATTCTATTTCATGTATCCCACTTCTCAGCTGAGAATTAAAAATGTATGAATTTCATAGGTTCAACAAAGTTTCATCGAAAATAAATTAAAAATCAACCGTGGAAGGCAAATGAACAACTAACAAATCACATAAATACAAAACAACTTGTTTTTTTCTGTTTCAAAACATCCTAAAATAAATGAACATTCCAACAATAAATAACATTCCATAAATGATTTATGATATAAAATCTAAGTTTCCATGGATGAAAAACATTTTTTTTATAAGGAGAAACTATACTTTACGAGAAAAACATCACAACTCAAGAAAAGTATCAGTTACTCAATGGAGAACCACTTTAACTCATAATAGTCATAATACGGGAAACTTCTTTGCATAGGTCATTTGATTTGATGTACTTAGATTTGTTTATGATGGATTTTTTGAGAATATTTAACAACAATAAAGTATGAGCTAAATTCACATAAGATGTATAGAGGAAAATATAAATTAATATGATGTGATGTAAGAGAAAACCTATTGTTTGGCTTATTAGATAGATGAAACTTGGTACATGTAGCTGTAGTTCAATCATATATATATGCATGGTAGCAATGTTTCTTTTAAGCAGTGCTCAAATATAATTATTGGTGTGTGAAACAAAAACTAATATTGATAAACCCTAATATACAAAACTTCATTCTCTCAATCTTAAAACTTCCAACTGCCATCATTCTTATTCTATGACCGACCATTATATAATTTAACTGCATGCATACAATTTATTAGTCTCACTTGTTTTTATATTATATAAAAAAAAACATTGGAGAATATTTGATGATTTAGGTTGTGCGATTCCTCTACTGAGGTTCGTGTAACTTGCCTAAAGTTATTGATGACAGTGCTCTTTTAGAAACGGTTTATTCATTGAACAACATTATTCTTAATTGAATATAAGGGGTGTAGCGAATGTGAAAGCAAAGAGGTTAATTTTTTTTAATGGCTATGATTCGAATATATTTTATTTGTGAGAATCTTTTCAAAACATCTTAACCAAACCCATTTGTCATATAATAATATAAAGCTGTGTTCTAGATGGGTATCACCATCCATGATTTCCAGACTATTATACATGAACGCCTATATATTTCCCATTCCATCTTCCTTCCAAATATTTTCAGTAAAAATTAATTAGGTGCCTCAAATTAATCCTAAAACTTAGTTTAATAACTTTTTTAGATGATCTGTTTGAACATTTACTTAACATGTTATCTCTCAATAAGGTTCATCTCGTCTTTGAATTTTGTCTTCCTTGTTTTCATCTCCACACAACAACTTTTGACCAACTGATGTGGAAGAAATGAATATGAAAAATAATTCATATAAAAGTATTGTTCCTTCATATAAAAAAAAGGCAATCAGGTTATTAATTTTCGTCTCTAACTAGCAGTTGTTACCTTAAAAGAACATTTATTACTCTATATAGGTTTGTATAGTCTCGGCTTAGACTAAGTTGATCATAAAGTTTCATAATACTAAATAATGATTAAATGTATTTTTGAGTAATTTCACGTAAATTTTTATTCTAGTTTAAATTTTGATATATTTTAATTACAAAATATTTGTAGTAAAAAAAATATTAAAATAAATTATTGTCATTTTTTTTATATGTGTGACAAATTATATTGTGAATTAGGATGTTAAAATATTTTAAATTGAGAATTTATTTATTACTTAAACAGAAAATATAGATAAAGACTTATTTTAATATTTTTTATTATAAATATTAAGAAGTTGTAAAGTTTGAATTAAGAAAAAAAAATCAATTTTGTATTATAAAAACATTTAATTTGATTTAGAAAGCTCATCAATTTAGTTTCAAAATTGCATTTTAGGGTTATATATCTCCCACGAAAAGACTAATTAATTTTGAGAAAAGTATAATGATAAGCAACAACAACGATTTCGATGAAACTTATAATTATTCCAATCTGTCTGGGAAAAACGGGTTAAAGCAGATAGATTTCTATAAGAATTACTAGTTAATAATAAGTTTGGCTCACCACCTATAACTGAAGTTTGCGGGCTAGTATATTTAAACTAAAAATAATAATTAAAGTAGATAAAGAAACATATTATAAAAAATATGTATATTAAAGTAAACTATTAAATAAAATATAAATTTATACTTATAAATATATGATTTTTGATAAAATAATATGAAAATATTTAACTATATTCAACACATTATAAATAATATTTTACAATAATAAAATAATAAAAAAGTTAATACAGATTGTAAAATAGAATATGATACAAATTATATCCAACTCCCATTATCATTCAAAATAACTATTTTGAATTTTTTTAATATTAATTTTATTAGTAATTTCTAGATATTCTTGCAACACTAGATTTTATTATTAATTATGTCATGTCATGCTTTTTCAGTTGAGCCATTCAATTTGCATTGGCATAAATATAAATATATCTATCTAGGCTAAATTTTACTTGTCGTTCGCATAATTTTAGGAATTCACTGTTCTGATTCTCATGAAAATTTAATTATAAATTTGATCATTCAAATCTTTAAAATTAAATAATTTAAGTTCAATATTAACATGCAATTATCAAATTATTAATAGAAAATATTACATATTTACTGGTAATAATAATAAATTATTTATGAAAGATATTAATAGTAAGAGTTTAATAAATTTTAGATATATATATATATATATATATATATATATATATATTAAAGTGTTCCATAATTGGATTCACGGTGGTAAAATAGAAAATTGGAAAATTAAATATATTGTTATAATTTTATTGAGACCAGAATTATATAACACAAAATTATAGTAACCCAAATTAGATTAAAGTCATTTTTATTTATTTTGTGTATTTTATTTTTAAAATTTATTTAAAAATTAATGTTGTGAGATTTTGCAATTAAGGTTATGTAAAATAATGAATGACTAAAAACACAGTGAATTGATTTGAAAATGGTTGTTGATGAGAGTATTTAAGGATAATAATAAATAATTATCTAGAAAAAAAAATAATTCAATATAATAAGATGAAAAAAGATAAATACGTAAAATTTTAGATTGGTTCGATCCTCTATTCTTTTTTAATCTACATCTAGTTCATTCAAGCAATCTTAGTTAGATTTTCCACTAACAATCTTAAATTATCCAATTACAATAACTTATATGTAATTAGAACAAGAAATATAAATCACTTCTTAAATTTGAAACATCATTTAAGAAGTTTAACAAAGGTAAAAAAAAAAAACACTCAATTATCTACAACACACACCAAACATTGATGCAAATTCATCAATACAAATTACAAAAAAGAAAAAAATATTATCTAAAATGTAACAGATCTACAATTGAAAAACCTATATCATGATCATCTTTTTTATGAATATTGAACACTTCTTTTTCAAACAAGATGTAATGTTTAATACTATTAGAATATCTCATTGAAAAATAAGAAAACTCTCTTCTTTGAAAAGTATGGAATGATGTCAAAGAACAAGAAAGAATTTTCTTTTTAAAAGAGTTTTATAGCTACTGATTTATATGGTTATAATTAAGCATAATTGATTATTATGTTCTTCATATAACTCAAAAAAAACATCTTAAACCAAGATAATAAATTATTCATTACTCATAACTAATTATATGTAAGAACAAGTATTTTAGATTTAATTAACATAATTTATTGTTCAGTATTCATAATTGATTATTCATTGTTCGTATTGCAAAAATAAGCATTTTTTATTTCACTAACATAATTGATTATTCAATGTTCATTGGTGAAATCCAATATTAGTCTACCTTGAGATAATCATTATAAACTTAACATAATTGATTATTATGTTCAAAGAAATAAAAAATCAATTTTAAATGCAAAGATGCTAAAGATTATCTTAGAGATTGATTCATTTTACGTTTTAGTCATACTAAGATAATGAGTAATGAAAAAAAAATCATTAATAAGAGATAAATACAATATCAAATTAACATATTTTTGGTATTTTGCATGCTTTATAATAAAAGGAGATTGAATGTGAAACCAAATTGTAAGAATTTAATATTGTGAAACAACATTCTTATAATATATCTTAAAAAAATTTGACAACTTATTTATTTAAGATAAATATTTAAAAAAGCATAACATATAGATAGTTTGTCATTAAAAATAATTATACTATTGAAAGGTCTAGTTGTTTCAACTACTATAAAACACACATTAAAATGTTTAAAGAATAAATATATATATATATATATATATTATATTACTACAAAAAAATTATTAAATAAAAACTAATTTTAGAGACAAAAAATAATTAGTTGCTATATTGACTAAATTATAGACCATTTTAGAGATTAAAAAATTTTTGATTTCTAAATTAATTTCTATTATTGTTAAATAGTTTCTAAATTGGTATCTAATTAGCTATCAATGTTTTTCCTACCAAATTTAGAATGTAAATAATTGATAGTTAAAACCTTGATAACTAATTATGTACCAATTTAAAAATTATTTAATAATATAAATAATTAAGAAATTAAAAAAAATTAATCTCTAAAATGTCTCTAATTTAATTAATATAATAACTAATTATTATTTTTAAATTAATTTTTATTTAATAATTCTTTTTAAAGTAAATTGAGTTTGTGACGGAATGTGATCGGTTTCAAATCAAATTTAGTTAGGTTGAAAATTAAAGTGAGTATAGATTTATTTGCATAATGTTTTTAAAATGGATATTTATTTGTAAAAAAAATGTAAATTGGTGTCAAAGAAAAGAGGGAATGGTTGGGGAATTTCTAGAAATAAGAACACTGAAGCGATGATTGCGGCGCCTCTTGCAATGGAATATTTTGTATTCTATTTACCTCTTCTCCCTATCTTTCTCTTTTCCCGTAACCTAAAAATAATAATACTTTCTCTTTTTCTTCATTTTCTAATACTGTTTTGTCACACTCACAAAATACTATTTTATTATTTTCATAATAATTTAACCTCTCTTTCAAACTTTCAAACTTTCAATTTCAATTTCTATTAAAATACTGACAACCTTTGTTTAATTGGGTTTCCACCCTGCATGAGGAATGGGATGTTGGGAAGTCAAAGTCAACATAAATATGTTTTTATATTATTGTTGTTATTAAACAATTAATGTGTTTGTAATTTAGGAAATGGCACGTTAATTGAAGATGAAAGAGGTAAAAAAAAATAAAGAAGAAGAACGCGTAGAGCAGAAAGAGACATAAGGGATCGTATTGCGTGCACGTCTCTGCAAATATTAGAGACTGCATCTTTGCTTTTTCTAGCCATGCCCATGCTGGAAACCACCAACGCATCAAATATCCTTATAATTTCCATTTTTCTAAACGTAAAACTTAGGCTTAAATAAATTACTCCACACTCACAAATATATATATATATATATATCAACATTTTTAATATTTATTTATACAGCAAACATTTACTTAATTCATTAATTAATTAATCCACAACTAATAATGGTTCTCCAGATTTTGTATCATAAAATATATTTATTTCTACTTGAATATATTTTCTCATGTCAACTCGTGTGTGAGACTATATATTTATGAATGGTGTGATAGTGGATGACTTGATAAGTCTAATAAACTCTCGTTTAAATAGATTTTAAATGAGGGTGATACCATTTTAAGAAGTAAACTTTAAATCTAACTCACCCTTACAAAATTAATTTATAAAGTGAGGTTTGCATCTACTTATGTATTATAAAATATTTTTATCTCTAATCAATATATCTCCAATATTTTTCTCCAAACAAACTCTAGAGAAAATGTAAAAAATTTTAAGAATCCAAATGTTTTATCAAATAATCCAAGTTTGGTTCATATTAAAAATAGTTCAAAGATAAATGAAATGATAATTAATTACTTCGATTTAAATTGAAATGAATTAATTAGTTAATCCAATTCAATAAACTCGATCTGTATCATTAGATTATTGGAAACAGCCTAATTCAATTTATAACTTAGCCCCTCCTGGTTTCTATCCACATTAAAGCATGCCTTCTTAATTAATGTATCGTGAACTATTCACATGATATAAATTAATCAAAATATATTACTTTGAAATTTATGTTTTCAGTTTTTTCTAAAATAAAAAAATGTGGTTTTAATTCTTTTGAAATGTTGTATTTTTAGAGAAAATTGGGATTTATAATTGTTATTAAATTTTAGTTATATTCATTTTGAGAATAAAAATAAAACATTTATAAATTAAAGAGATAAAATGGAACAAAATTTTTGAAATTCAAAAACTAGATTGAAAAAAATTTGGAGTACCCACATACTAAATGTCCATCGTGGGGATAGAATAAAAATATTACAATTTATGGTTTTTAAAAAAATGAGCTAAAATATATAGATGTGGAAGAATCACAGAAACTGCTTTTAAAATAACAATCTAAATATGTGTGCTATAAACTTTATTTTCCTATGTTTTCTATACAAATATTCAAAAATAGAAAATAGATCGTGATTAAATAGTAAAAAAAATTAAAAAACAGGAAATAAAAGTAAAAGTAAAAACTTTTCTTAAATCTTTGCCAAATATAAATGATCATTGTTGAATAATTAATGGAGATATGTGGATGTTAAAGTAGATTAAATTTTGGTTCTTATTCTAGTATAGGCCATACATCATACACTAATCCAAACCACTTAAGAATTAAATGTCTCACACTCCTAAGATTTTTGTTGGTACTGATCCTAAAAATTTTAGTAATTAATTAAATATTAATATAAAAATTATTTAATAATAATAAAAACTAAAATTATTTTTAATTTTTAAAATGGTATTTAATTTAGTAAGTATAGTAATTAATTATTTTTTATCTTTAAAATTAGTTTTTATTTAATAATTTTTTTATTTTAATTTTACGTAAAAGTACTGAAACGAAAAATATATTTAACCTTAATTATAAACCTTCAAGTTAATTTACATTTTTTTGATAGAGCAAGAATTCAAGTTAATTTACATATATGGAAAAGGTTAAAAAAAAAATCTTTTTGTGAATAATTTGAAGAGATGGTGCAATCATATTTCATTTTTGAACGAACTTTATTGTAACATGTTTGCACCATCAATTTTTTAACACTGCACTAAAATGAATTCCTTAATTAGGAAATAATTGGTCAACAATAATAATTAGGAGTAGAAGAAAAGTAGTATGAATGTAAAGCATCATAAATTGTTCATTTACTAACCGTATCCAAAAAAAATTCAGGGGCATAAATTATTAATGAATAAGAAGTTTATAGATTGTTGAGAACATTATAGGAATAAACAAATACTGGTATATGGAAGGTTACTTTATACTCCACTGTCGTTGCGTATGATGAGTTAATGTTCTGTGTGTTCTTTATCGGTATTTAAACAAGTTACGCCAAATAATATGATTGTTGATCACAACTTAAGAAAGATTCCAGTGTTTTCTTTTTACATTAAAAAAGCATATTGTGTCACTTCGTGTCTCAATTATTTTCAAGATATAGATGGGTGATTATTTATCTACACCCTAAATATGTGGTGTTGTTAATCGCAAAGTTTTCATAAAATATAATTCTGAGTAATATCTTAACTTGGATATATGTGCACTAGCATACACCATTATTGGTACGTATGCCACTCTTTTCTTTTTATTTTTTTGTTTTTTTTTCCTGTATGCATTTAATCTGAGCAGAATAGTTAGTGTTTCAGAATAAGCCACGCTAATCAGATTGCCCTTTTCTACAATTTCCTGTAATAGTAATGAAAGTGACATGATTATGAAGCATATGCCCTTCAAAATCTCTTTTTAGATATGGAATTTTTTGTTTATTGAGTAAGATACCCTATTGCAGGATACATCAATAAAAAATATAGATTTGTACTTTGAATGTAACAACTGCATAAATACAAACATGAAAATCTAAAGCTTCAAATTTGAAAACTTGATCAACCTCTTTGTTTGATGACCCACTTGAAGAATGAGTGGTACTTGCCACCAAGATTTAACTAAACTGAGTTTGGAGTTTGTTTTGGATGGGATGAACACAACTTTGTCATTAGATCTTAGTGTCTCAAACCTCAATCACATGAAAGGACTAATTCAAAGTGTTTTGATGAGCATAATGGGGTTGTTGTGGAGGAACTACACTAACATTTATGAAGGGTGGAATGAATCAGAAAAACTGCACTAAAAAATAAATAAAAAACGGTGGAAATTGATGGTGAGAAGGGGAAGGTGGTGGGTGACTTTTTGTGAAGGATGTGTGCCAATGGAGTGAAGGATTGGAGCATCTCTAAATGGGCCAAGGTCCCGTCTAATAAGGTCAACCACACCTATGCCTTGCATGGTTCTTTGACAGAGATAGAATTGACCCTAACGATTATATATTTTTTAAGGTACAAGAGCCTCACCAACCAAAAGCTCTAGATAAGTTTTTGGTTCATAAGGTGTGACATATCATTGGTCCACGAAGCCCTTGTCAACTTTCTTACCTTATAAATAATATATATCTGACAAAATATTGATGCAAGAGTTGGCTTGAAGCTATAAAAGCAAAGCAAATCACACCCACACAGAATCTAGGATAGACTTCACGGCTTAAATACTAGTAGGTCACAAACTTGGACCGGCACTAACTTTTAAACAACCAATTTTCAACGTATCTAGTGTACACACACACCTCAAACTCTAAACACAATGCCTTCAACAAGGACCTCTTCAATAAACTTCTTTTACACCACCCAACCTGTATCATCACAATTTCATCATGAAATAAGTTTAAGAATCAAGCTTAAAAACCCTTATAAGTTATAACAATAATGAAACAAGTTAAACTATCCTCTTGGCTTGAATTAAATGTTGAGGTTGATATGCACCTACACTGTTTTCATATTTAGTACAGTATCAAATGTGTCATGAACCTCATGTTACGTAAATTTCAGTGTCTCAGATCATGAATATGGCAAAGCATACTTTATAATGTGTTTAGGGTTATGTTAAGTCACGTCTTTCTCAACAACAATAATAATGATGATAGCAACAGTAATAGCAATGAAAAGAAGCTGGGGCAATGCTGCAGATATTCGGCGAAAAGTTTGTATCTGCCACTGAAAAACAAAAAGAAAAGGAGAAAAAAAAAAGGAAGAAACGAAGACTGGTTCTAAAGGCTGATACAGCTTTTGACTTGTGAGAACACTCAGCGTTGTTTATGGGTCCCCATGTGAAGAGTCTATGCCCATAAAATTAATTAGCCTGCTATCCATATAATATTCAACCATGTGTCAAGCTAGAACCCAACAACGAAACCTGTTTAGGCACATGAATAACAGTGCCACTTTACCTAACTCAACCATTCATAACATAAGATCAGTTAGACTAAGATCCTGGTTTAACCTCTTTCCTATGACGTCGTTGCTTTCCACAAATTGTATTATTAGACCACTTCTATAGTCTAAATCATGTACCAATGGATTTACTCATGACTTCTCCCTTCATTTCGCATCATCTTACTCACATATTTCATTCAGCCTATGATTCTGTGGGACCTTTTTTACTACCCTGCTGGCCCAGATTTTGAATTCAAAAAACAGTTTTTTCACACAATTAAGCTTTACACCGGCACTACAACAAATTAAACAAAAAATATGCCAGTGAGCCTGCCATGATGTGTTTCCAAACGTTATGGATACCAGTAACATGTATATATAGGCCCCCAACTTTAGAAGCACGTATGAAATTGGTTTGCTAGTCTTGAACCGTTAGGCACCAGCTTGTTGAATTCTCTGTTGATGAATATCCCAGTTATACACTCGAGCAATTGTAATTTGATCAAATGTAGGAGAGGGAAAGACCCAGAAATTGATAGTGTAAGACTTTTTAAATATAGGACTAAATATGTTTTTGGTTCACCTCTTCTTGGAGATGATGAAAAGAATGTTAAGGGATAAGCATTTGACCAATATGAATGAAGATAAAGAATAGTTTCTTTCATATGTAGCAAACTTCATAACATAAAAATATAGCCAGAAATAATGAGGCAAAAATACAGAGATTCATAAAACTAAAATGCTGAAACAAACAGCAACACTACACATCCAAGGGAGGAATATGATAAGAACGGAGATAAGGAGATAGAACCAAAGAAACTGAAATCGATTTTAAAGTAGGTTAACTCATAGGATGAATCCTCTTACAATATGTATCAGGAAAATAACGGTGGATTGGAGAAGAGCTCCCTTACAAGATACTAAAAATGAACCAACTTCTCTTCTCAACTCCAAAGCAATTGTTAATTTGTCAATGCCTCCCCCAAAAGACTAATTCTCTACAACGCCTTGCATGATTACCACTCCTTCTTCCTCTTGAGCATAGCCACATAATAATTCTGTTACTTCCCTACCCATTACCTTTTTCTCCCCCCTCCTTGCTCTTGGCACCACCTGTCCCCTTCTCCTTTCACACCCATAAACCTGGTTGGCACCCATTTCCTTCACGACCATATCCCTCTTTGTACCTCTCCTTTGCCATACACTTCTTATGGGTCTATCATAATATCTATCCTTAAATACTAATCTGTATATTAATGGGCAAACATTACAAATCAACAAGGTAAGGAGCAAAGAATGATTTAGAACTCAGTGGTTTGTCTATAAACTCGATTGCTGTTTGACACATGTAGCCACTCCTTCCTAATGGGAAAAGACTTTATTGTTGTCGTAAGGAACTGTGGATCACCTAGAATATCCCACCCTTTTATTTCTTAAAAGTTTACAAAATGAAGCTGAATCTCATCAATCAATAAATAGAACTAGTTATAAGTTACAGTTAAATTCCACAACCCAAGCTGGAAACTGCTTCATGGAAGACAGCTAAACTGGATGCATACATTATCCACCAACCTCTGCACATCTAATCAATGCGAGTCATACGTGTATTGGTACAAATACATATTTAATCTTCCTAGATAGGCATGCAACATACCAATTTTAATAAGGGTATGCGGCTTGAGTACTGGTACAAATACATATTGAATCTTCCTAGAATAGGCATGTAACATACCAATTTTAATAAGGGTATGAGGTTTGAGTACGCTCCAGTGCACCTAGTTTGGCTGGTTGGTATCACACAGGGCAGCTATGCCCTTCCCCCACCCCCTCCTTTTCATATACTCTCTTTACTCAAAAGAGAGTTTAGGAACCAGGAGGAAACCTAGAGGAGAGCAACCATCGTACACATGGTGGGGGATATACACATGCTTAGAATAAAAGGCACACATTTTCATTTCAGTTGCCTGATAAAAGCTAATTTTGCTATTCATATCTAACACTTCTTCCTCGACATAAAATGAAAATATCTTTTACTTGAGCAACCACTACAGCCATAACTACTTTATGGGAAAACAGGGTCCAAATAAACCTCACCAGTACCCCCTCTTTGCTTGCAATGTAGCAACAACATGTAAGCACTTCTCAATATTTGGTATCTTTGCCTGACAAACGCAACAAATAAATTGTGCAATAAATGCGTATGGAGAGAAAAAACACAAATACAAATACTTACAAAACTTGACTCTTAGAAGTTACTGATTCAAGTAGACATTCTTACTTCTATGATTTAAGTCAGTTAAGAACCTAGAAGTACTAAGCCTATGCCATTTGTAAAAGAGAAAGCCGTTGCCTGAAATTAAAACAGACAGAAATATACAATGAATAGTACATTGATTATTTGCGGAAAGAAGAAACCTTTGTTGGAGAAAAGCAAGAGGGTTTGGCAACAGTAGCAGCCATTACTGTGGAGTCTCAAAACTCAGAAAATTGAAAATATCATGCCAAAATTGCGTCCAATCACACTTGCTCCTTTGTTTTTGGGTCTTTCTCTGTTTTCATCCCAAAATTGAGTCTCAACACTCACACCCTCCCTGCTATCTATCTTCCCTGCAATCTATCTACCCTTTCAAAGTAAAGTAAAACACTTGAAGGATGGATATGTTTGAAAAACTTATCCTACAACGAAATTCAGAAGAAAAAAAATAACTTTTTTCATAAATTATATTAAAAGTTTAAAAACGAGTTAAAATGTGGATATTGCTTTCATAAACTAATTTATAATAAATTAATTTTAACTTTTAAAAAAACTTTCTTTTTCTTTCTTCTATTTTTCTCAAATAAAATTGCTCAAATATATCATCACTTTTAGAAAAAAAAAAACATTTCGCCTCAACATATTTTATATATGGTATAATTACCTTATTCGTTCCTATATTTCGGATCAATATTTAATTTAGTACAGTAGTTTTTAAAAAAATCAAATTGATCCCTATGTTTTTTAAAATGTATTCAATTGGTCCTTTTTGTTAAATTGTCTCAAACGGCGTTAAGTTATGTGTATGAGGTAGAGAGAATGGGTGATGTGGACGGTCAATTAAAAGACACATCAGATTGAGTGTTTAAGGTTTGGAGGCATGAGATTGTGTTTGGCACATATTAAAAAAAGTGTGGTGGTTAGGGTTTCTATTTTTCGTAAACATTCTTGGACGGTGGCTTCTTCACAGATATGAGAGTGTTGACAGATATGAGGGTCATTTGTGGTGGAGTCCGATGTTGTGGATTCGTTCGTGGGGGAGGAGTAACTAGGTTTTGTAATTCAGGTTCGTTCGTAGCTTAGTTTGCGGTGGAAATGTCTGCCTAACCTTAGAAACGACCAAGCACGAAACAGCACTACGCTCAACAATGACTACACTTCCCACAATTGTTGCCCCACACAATCGCACTTCACAAGTTCGGGATCGCACCTCAGAGGATTGAACCCTAAACCCCAATCGCACCTCACGAGATTGTACCTCACAAACTCACTACTTGCAATTCAAAAAACACCTCCAAATTTTTCCCTAAACTAATCTCTCATGTCTCCAAAACCTAAACATTCAATCTGATATGTCTTTTAATTGACTGTCCACATCACCCTTCTCTCTGTCACATACGCACCACTTAACGTCGTTTTGTGTGACTTAATACATACATTTTAAAAAACATAGAGACTAAATTGATTTTTTTTAAAACTACTATATTAAATTAAATATTAACCATAAATATAAGAACGAATAAGATAATTATACCTATATATATATATATATATATATATATATATATATATATATATATATATATATATATATATATATATATATATATATATATATATATATATACACTAAACTATCATTTTAATCATGAAAACTAACGAAAACATGTTAGGGTATGTTGGCGTTTTTTGTTACATTTTTTAAACCTTTTCTTTATAGATATATTATTTTTTAATTATTTATTATAAAAGAATAATATAGTTAAATGTATTATTTATCATACATTGTACAATAATAGGGTAAGTTTTATCACTAACATTAATAAAAGATTTTCCTGTTATTTTATTTATATATATATATATATATATACAATTTTTTACCATTTTATCTTTAAATTAATTATTTCTTAAAACTTAAATAATTACTTAGGGTAAAAATATATACAATAAAAAAAGTATCTAAAATAACTTATGAAATCTTTTTATAAGTAAATTTATTATTATAAATTATAAGTGAAAATTGTTTCATATTAGTTTTTTTATGTTTTAATAAATAAATAAATCTCTATGATATATATATATATATATATATATATATATATTACAAAACATTAATTAAAAAAATAATTACTCAATGGATAATATTAACATAAATATTTAAAATTCAAATGATAACAAGTAATTAAGGTTAGAGTTTTAGATGAATTTTTAGAAGTTTATTTAATTTCTTTTATTTCAATAAATAATGTAACATTTCTTTACACTTTTATAAACTAGAATGGTAGTTCTTTATTTTATTTTTATTTCAAGGTAAAAAAATCGATACTTTGCAACGATAAACAAATGATTATTTTACTCTCTAAAAAATTTAAAAGTGTCATTTATTTCCAGAAACTATAAAATACTAAATAAGTTTTCAAACTTAATTATTTATTATTATTTTAGTCTATAGATATATTGTGCTATTATTAATTTAGTCTCTAAATATATAA
This sequence comes from Phaseolus lunatus, assembly GCA_013389735.1. NCBI lineage: Eukaryota > Viridiplantae > Streptophyta > Magnoliopsida > Fabales > Fabaceae > Phaseolus > Phaseolus lunatus. The sequence goes on along the minus strand of CM023859.1, from coordinate 22,841,224 downwards.
TGATATTATTATTTTAGTCACATATTTTTCTTTAAATTATCAGTTAATTTCATTTTCAATTTACATTTTCAGATTTTTTAAAAAATTATTAATTTAGGGTTTAATATAACATCGTCTTATAATATTTTAGATATATTTTTCCTGTAATTACTCAATTCAACCAAATATATACGCGCAAATAATATTTTTGAAAACGTGGCATCTGAAAATTGAATATTATAATTTGAAACAAATATTCTTTACATTTTCACTTTGGTATTCTTTTATATTCATAAAATACTTTTCTTCACTCTCGTCTTCAAACTTCCAGCTTTTAATGGATATTTAAAAAATAAAGTTCATAATGTAGTTATTATATTATTATAGAAACTAGCTTATGCAATGAAAAAAATTTACAATGCAAAAATGAATTTCCTACTTTCCAAAAACTAATTTTTAGAACATAATCATATTACAAAAATTAATCTCTATATAGAAAAACAAAAATAGGCCCATGGCAATGCAAAGAGCAAAAGAAGGTTGGAAATACTATACTGGGTGAAGGTCCAGTGAGATCCATTATCGGGTTCACTCTGCTACTGTTTACTTAATGGGCCTAAGATATATTTTACATAGGAATAATATTTTTAAGGGGCTCTGCATTCTGCACTCCCATAAATTTAAACTGCACCTCCATAGTATATTTGAAAAGACTAAAGTACCCCTCTTTTATATTTATATTAGACCTAACTTTTCTTCTACCCCGCCTCTTCTTCTTCCATATCCGCTACACCCCTTCCATTTTTTTTCTTTTCCGTCATGTGTGGGAGAGTTCTATCGAAATTGCATTGGCATAGTGACTATATTGAATTATAATGTCTATTTAAGAGGTAAGTGTTAATGTGTTTTTTTTTTTTTTGTGTTATATTTGGTTTTTGAATTCAGAAATATATTTTGGAAGGTACGAATTTGAATGTATTTATTAATTTTTAAAAGTATTAATTATTTGTTATTATTGTTGACAAATACATGTGGCCAAGACAAGAGGTGGATCATCAGCTCAAGTAGAAGCTAGATAAAGACTGAAGACACCGATCCACAGAGTAGGGTGTCTTAGTAATTTGAGTATGGTGTACTTAGTAATTTGAGTAGGATGTGCTTAGTAATTTGAGTAGGGTGAGCTTAATAATTTGAGTAGGATGTGTTTAGTAATTTGGATAGGATGTGCTTAGTAATATGGGCTTGTGTCAAGCCCACCTTTCATGACAAGTGCTTCTAGGTTTAGGGTTTCTTTGACCTACCTTCTATCTTGTTCTTCAAGACACTCCTTCCAATATAAAGGGTGTCTCCCTCCATGTATTTCACGCATTGAAATTTTAAGTAAAGAAACTCTGTTTGAGTGAATTTGTGAGTTTGAGTACTCTGAGTTTTTTGGGTCTTATCTTGGGTGGGTAACATTTCAAGTGGCGGCTCTTGCACTAGTCATCTTGGAGTTCATTTGCTCCAAGTGACGTGACAACCTCCATCATTTCCTAAGTTTTCTCATCCTATAACCTTTCTCTTTTCATTCTCTTTTTGTTGTGTCACCATTCTTCTCCTTTACCTTTTATCATCTTCTATTTTACTTTTGTGTCTTTTTATGCGTTTTAATTGCTTCTCCTATCTTCAATTCTGCACCTTGCATCATTTGTCATCATATATCTATGTTTTTCCTTTTGCCCTTCTGAAGTGAACCTTTACATTTACTTACCTATTTGGTTAAGTTCGTGCCCAGTGGAGATCTTCTTAGGGTTCTCACCTTAAATTGCTAAATCCAAAAATCTAAACAAAAGTGAAACTTTTAAAATGTGCAATCTAAAATCAACTCACATAAGTGAGGATCGAGGAGAATTGAAGTTGGTCTTCCACATATGCAAGTTAAGTAAATTTGGAATCTCCTTCATCCACAAATAGAGGTTATGGTGCCTCACACTTAGTTATTGCCACTGTTGAATGTTAGTTATGAGACCACTGATATAAAGGTCTCATATACGCCTTTGTTGAGATGTGGCATCATAACACCAACAATTTTCACCTTCTTGTTGGTGATATGACCATTATTATGGATGATGTGTCGACATTGTTGCATCTACTCAATTGTGGGACAATTTTGTTTATGTGTAGTGTTAAATTCACATTAACTCATCATTATTGGTTAAGTTGTTTGGAGTAAAGTTCAGCAACATCGCGATAGAGTTGAGACAGTGTTGTGATGCTTATGTCCTACTGAGTTGGTTGCGCGAGGTTTACAAGAAGTCCATCGTCCACCATAAATGGGAGTTCGCAACTCACGCTTATTTGTTGCATTGCATCTGGTTTGGTGCACAATTTTTGCTGATAAAAGTATGACATTGGTTAATGTGTCATACTTTTTGCTGTTCGACAATTTGAGAATGTGTAGTGGGTACACATAAGGATCTACTACACTCACCAACATGTATGACTAGTTGAGGAATGCTTGCTTTGCACAGACAAAGTAGTTAGGAGGTTATCCCACACTATTACAAGTAAATAATACACACATTTTGAATAATATAGATTTGTTTTTAATTAAGTATATGAATAATATTTAGTTTATAATAGATCAAGCATGAATATATGAACACTTTTCAGGGATGGAAATGAGGGATATCAATCCCACACATCAAGAGCTCCTCCCTCAAGCGTGCGGTTATGTCATCGAACGCCATATTTATACAATTGGCATTGTGTGTGTCTAGATCGATGGTCTGACCCATGTTGGGTGCTCTGAAGTCCTTATGATGAAGATCGTCCTAGTCAATTATTTGAGTCAATAGCCATGTTCTTGGGATATATCTGGCTCGGGAAACGCCATGTGTCAAAGTGTGTTTTATGGCAATTTAGGTATGAGCAAACAATTTCTTGACTTCCCCCACCATTCAAAGGAGGTGTAGTTGTTACGATTGATGATTGCACTTAGTTGACCATCTTGTTACTGGTGTGACACTAGCTTCACATCCCTCAGCATGTGCAGTCCAATACATGCAATGGTTCATATTAGTGTCCCACCCCTGTATACTTCTTCGGAAAGACGAAGATTGACCATATGTATTATCACCTTGTCGTCCACATAGTTTGGATGATGGTCAGACACGACCGTCATCACAATAAGAACATGCTTGTCTGGTGAGTTATTTCCATTATTATTTTACCATGGTTTTTTTGTTTTAATTTTTGAAGTGTCTATTGTAAATGTATGGTATATTTAGGAGGATCAATGACATTTTGCAGCACATGATCGACTTTAAACATGTGACAAAAGGTACTTCAATATATGATGAGACCCACAATGCATTGCAGTTAGTCCGCAGTGTCACGGATAAAAGATTGTTTATACCAAATGTCCACATATTGTATGGGACCGACGACAAGATATAAATCTAGTTCTTAGACATATTTCCAATGTAATTATTATTATTATTATTATTAATATATCATATATTATCATCATTTATTATATTTACTTTAGGTGAATATTGTTACTACTAAAAAAATCATAAACAAATTATTTGTGTTTAAAATACAAAAATGACTTTAAAATAAATTAAATAACGTTCTAATTAATTAAAAAATATCAAAAAATTTTAAAAAATAAAATAATCCACAAATGATATATTTGAGACTGTACATTTTGCTATACATATCGTGTATTTCATAATACCTCTTATGTATTCTGTAATGTACAATTCATAATACAATAGATATGTATTTTAAAATGCACAATCTAGAATACACAAGATATATTCTAAAATGTACAATTTAGATTTATATTTTAGATTGTACATTTTAAAATATTATTTTAATAGAATAAAAATAAATTTTTAGATTATATGGGGTGAGATTTAAGGTAATTGGACTACATAAGCCCATGATGACCATCAGTAGACTTTTGGGCCCTATTTCCCAATTATTTTCTCATATGATCGTATTCTAGTTTGATTAAGAAAAGGGTTAGCATAAAGCTCCTTAAACTTGGTACATTGTAAATTTGTTATTATTACATGAAGAAAGTTCCAAGTGAGTCAGCCAATACACTAAGGTTGATTTCATGGGTAGTGGGTGGTGAGAAGCATATTTGTAGCAAAAGGAGAAAGGTTGTGTGGGTCCATGGAGATGAAAATGGAGGATTGAGTAGAATGAATGTATGAGAGTAGCAACTCTTTTAGTCATGTCATTGAATCCAATTGCACATGATGTGTCTCACCTGTCAAAACAACCTTAACTCACTAATAATCCATGTCTTCCATTTCCATTCTAAGGAATCTGCAAATCACTCCCCATTTTATGTCACTCTTTCTTTATTTTCATAAGAGTATTCAAATGGAAGGAATTTCCACCTCAAGCCACAAACTCAAAACATGTGATTATATATTCCCTTGTTTGTAGTTTGGTGGCCTCATGATTGTTGAAAATGATGATGGTTGTGCTCAAAGCATTAACTTGTCCATAAGGAATCGCCTTAGCTTATGTACTTGGATTTGATTAGATGCTGTGATCGTAATTCATCAATTACAATACCTAACTAAGCACTTCGTATAAAGTACATTTCTTCACAAGATGTTTGATTCAATGCAACTATACCTAGTTTGTGAACACAGTTGCAGGAAGTTTAGGGTTGGAGAAAACCCTTAATATACAGTCCTTAAAATTCTATAAACCGATCATCCTAATCCTTTAATATTTTAAAATACTTTTGTTAATTTTCATTTTACCAAAAACTTATTTGTTTTCCTTTTATTGTGGTTTTAAACTAAAATAACTGAAATGGTTGCTATTTTATTATAACAAGTTCAATGACTGTGCATTGATAATCTAAAATAGTTTACACTGTCGACTAATATAATTTCAGAAAGTATACATAATATCATTTTTTAAAATAATTAGTATAAAAGTTAACTAATGTAATTTAATAATAATTATTTTCTGATCGCTGTAAAGTTTTCACAAGTAATTTCAATTTTTTTTATTATGGTTAGTTACTAGAAGTGTTGTTTGAAAAATATTATTTGTTAGTTTGTGTTCCCATGTCTATATATTATCATATATGTTATTCTGTAGAGAGAGGAGAGAGATTCACTTCATGGGATTGTATTTGATTTAGAAGATAGAGAAAGATAAAAGATGAAGTGTTAGAAAATAAAAGGGTTTAAATATTATAAGAAAATCATGAAAAGAAATTAATTTTAAAGATAAAAAATAATGAAATGTTATGTTGACTAAATTAAAAATTATTTTAGAGATTAGAAAATTTTTTGATTTTTAAATTAATATACATTATTGTTAAATAATTTATAAATTAGTATTTAATAAACTATTAAGATTTTAACTATTATAATTATTTAGATTCTAAATTTGGTAGAAAAACTTTGATAGCTAATTAGATATCAATTTAAAAACTAATTTAGAAGTTAAATTTTTTTTTAATTTTTAAAATAATTTTTAATTTAATCAATATAACAATTAATTATTTTTTATCTCTAAAATTGAATTTTATTTAATTAGTGAGGGTTTCTTTTCTACATACTTGATTTTTTTTTTTTTTTTTCTCGTAATGAATTGTTTTATTTCCTTTGTCGTGGATTTTTTTCTTCTTCTTTAATTGCTTTCAATTACTTTCTGTTTTAGGTTTTGTTGTTGTTGTTTCTTGCCAAGTTGCAGGTTAATTCATTTACAATCATATTTATATCTGTTCATGATAACAATTGTCACCACCTCATGTTTTGCTAAGACTAGTTTACTACTAACAAATGCTCTGTGTGAGTATCAATAAATCTTATTGAGAAATGCTTGAAATTCGATGGAAGAAAGGGTCATGCATGATTCTTATTTCATCATTGTTTACCTCCGAATTCAACCTAGTTGTAAGAAGAAGCCAAAACAGGAAAACGAAAAAGAAAAAACGAGCCAGCAAATGGTAGAAGTATAAGAAGAGAAGGTTATGATGGGAGAATCTTTGGGGGAAGTTTGTGAGAATTTTGTGGACAATATAGAACACTACGAAAACTGCAACGAGGCGATGAGCAGGTCAATTAGTTGGGTCCATTGTGATAGCTTTCAGTCGAATCAAACAAGTAGAAATTGGTCATTTATTGAGAATGATAAGATTGAAAAACGGTGCCAATCAATTAGTGCAAAAAAGCTCTAAAAAAGCATTAATGGGGGCTATTATGATCTTCAAATAAGTTACAAGTCTTATCCTACCCCTACAAAAGGATGCGTGACTCACTATCTAGTTCATCACTCCACTAATCACAAATAAAGTAGTACAATATAATATGTGACTATATAGTGCTCATCATGTGAAAGACAATGACATTTTTTTATATATTGGTGAAAATTTGTGTCTTTCTTTGTCTTGCTTTCCATTTGTGGCGATGATGTGTTGCGTTGTAGAAGCTGAAATATCTCAAAGCCACGGTAACTTTATCCAGAACACAGTATCTATAAACTTTTATTCGTTTTTTTGGTGTTTGAATTACTTTAATTTTAAGAGAGAGAAAAAAATATTATAACTGGAGTTGATGCTGAAACCTTTGTCAATCAACTTTTTCACGCCGGCCGTATTAGAATATAGCATTGCATGGTGTATGCTTAGACTATAGCCTTACACGGTCTGTACAACGTTTGATTTCATCTTTATGTGTCTTCAACAAGATAATTTTATTGTTGTTATTGATTCTACTTTATATTTGTTTGGTTGTTGGTCTGATTCAAAATCCTCCTATCACTAGGTCAAAATTTTCTTTTGTTATAAGTAAGATTTGTCAATTCATACACAAATATCAAGGATTATTACTGCATCCTCAAATATCTTGTTACTATTCATTTTTTCATTAAAAAAAATCAAATTCTTCTATCATTAAATGTTGTGATGTCGATTAGGGTTTACGTTGATGATGATAGAAAGTTCACAATGGAATATGTGTGTATTTTGGCTCCAGTCTGAATATCGAAGTGTATTTGTTGTTTTTACAGATATAATATGGATGTCATCTCTTCTAACTGAGTTACGTACATTCATGGTTACTAAAGTATATAATATAATTTAGGAATTGTGTTATTAAATGTTATTCCTATCATAAACTGAAAACAAAAAACTATATGGTTAAACCAACCATAAATTTACATAGATATTAGATAATGTATATAGTATTAAAAAGTGTATGCTTAGACAATATCATTAGACGGTCTATATGCATCTATAATAATGTTGTGCTCTGCTTTTCAATCTTGATGTTGTGGATCTTGTGTTTCTTATCTCAAATTTATATACTAGAAGAAATATTTCTTAAACTGATATTTTCTTCTGAATGAGATACCTTTCTTTTTCCCTCTTTGCTTTCTCTTTCCTTCTTCCTCTCATTATCACACCGTTCTAGGTTATCTTTTGTCAAAGATATTCAACAAATCTAGTTGAATAAGAGGCCACAACCTAACTCTTTTCATCGTTTTTTACTTAATATAAACATAATTAGAAGTGAAATAGAATAATCTCTCAATATTATAATTCACTGTTCAAATATTTGACAAAAGAATCATATTTAATGCCACTGTATTTTTTTTATCCCTGGTAAAGAAAATAGTTTAGAAAAACCAACTAAAAGGCATTGCAGTTCTTTTCATGTAATTTTATCTTCGAACTGTGAGAAGACAATGTACTGACTGTTGAGTTTTTTAGTTGGTGTTTTGTTTTCTCTCTTCTAAATATAATCATACAATTAGATGTTCTAATGATATTATATATTATTAGTATATATTAAAGTTATACTTACAACACGTAATGAAATAAAGTATATTGAAATTCAAAATAAAATATTTTAACTTGTAATATTATATATTTCAAAGAAATAATATAATATAATATAAAATTTTGTTAGTGTCAAATATGAATTGTAATATTTTATTTTTAAGACAGTCGTTGCATGGCTATAAATTATATAAAATACTTTTTTTAAAAACAATTTAATTAGTAGTATTCAATTTTATTTTATTAAAAAAATAGATTTTAAGTATAATTCAATCTTATAAAATTGATAAAATTGATTTATTAAAATAAAGTTTATATTATATTATGAAATGTTTGAGATCTTCAACAAATATCTATTTGAATAAATATTGTATTCATTATGAAATTTAGAGTATTCAAATATTTGTTTTTAATTGAGATTTGGAATAGACTTTAAAATACTTTATATAAAAAAAATCCTATAGTATTAAATAAAGATATTTCTAAATATTTAAAAAAATATTATGGTATTCAATTAAGATTGTCAAAATGTTTTAAGGATAACAATTGGTATTTTGTTGATATTTAAAAAACTAAAATAAAATATTTGAAATTTAATCGTACTAATTTCAATAAATTATTTTGTTAGTTGGATTTTTATGGTTTTTTTTGTCACTTTTTATTGGTATGTGTAAATGTAATTTAAACAATTTTAGTCGGATGTGTGAAATATTTATATTTTTATTAAAAAAAAAATCAATATCATGATAACAATAGAGTTCTGTCACTACAAGAAAAACATTAAATAGAAACTAATTTTAGAAAAAAAAATAATTAATGGTTATAGTAACTAAATTAAAGACTATTTTAGAGACTAAAAAAATTTTTGGTTTCTAAATTAATTTCTATTATTGTTAAATAGTTTCAAAATTGGTATCTAATTAGCTACCAATGTTTTAACTATCAATTATTTAGATTCTAAATTTGGTAGCAAAAACTTTGGTAACTAATTAGATACCAATTTATAAACTATTTAACAATAATAGAAACTAATTTAGAAATCAAAAAAAAATTTAATTTCTAAAATGATTTCTAATTTAGTCACTATAACAACTAATTATTTTTTCTTTCTAAAATTAGTTTTTATTTAGTGATTTTTTTTAGTGTGTATTGCTTTTTCATATTGTTTTGGATCATTCTTTTTTTAAATTAATTTTTTAATTATTGTTATTGATATTATATATGGAAGTTTGATCAACAAAAATAATTTTTTTCCTTTTTGCCAATTTTACTTTTACACATTATGTTTTTCTATTACTTATTTTAAAACATTGATAATAGATTATAATAGATTATTTGATGCAATAATTACCTTAAATTGCATAATTCAACTTTAATTGACAGTGATATACTTTAATTCATTTAACATAAATTATTGATACAATGTTTACATACATTTTGAATAAAAAATGGTGAGAACTTTGAATATGTGTTTCTTTTTTTTCTTATTTTATATAGATTTATGTCTTTTTTTACTTTTTTTTTTTTTTTGTATTTTATGTATGTTGGGAGGTATGGTAATATTATTATTTTGTAATAACCAATTATTTACAACAAAGGAAGCAAATAAAAAGAAGTGCTATATTCAATAATAATATAGTATAAAGTGGTGTTTGTATCTTTGATTCTTTTTACTGTAAAATAAGCATTAACTGTCACTAAAATGCACTTAATTTATATAATTTTTCAAAATAGGATGATAGGTAGGTAGATACACATAATATCTATTCTTTATTCAGATACATGAAATCCTTTAAATTAAGCTTTGATAACTTAAAAGTTAGTAAACACTAAAATAAAATTATTAAATAATAATCAAATTTTAAAATAAAAAATAATGAATTATTATATTAATTAAATTAGATATTAATTTAGAGATAACAAAATTATTGTATTTAAAGTGATTTCTATTATTAATAAAAATAATTTTTAAATTGGTATCTAAACTAGCTATTTAATTTTTAGCTACTAATTTTTATATTCTAAATTAATCTTTATAATACTAATAGAGATTAATTTAGAATATAAAGTAGTAAGTAGCTAAAACCTTGATAATCAATGATTAAATTTCAATTTAAAAACTATTTTATAAATTTTTATTAATAATAAAAAATATTTTAAATACTAATAATTTTTTTAATTTATAAAATAATTTATAATTTAATCAAATAATAAATAATTATTTTGATTTTTAAAATTAGTTTTTATTTGATTACCTTCTTTTGTAGTGAAGTGAGAAAAAACAACGAATAAAAAATATTTTTGAATATTTTTAGAATATAATTAAAGCAAAACTCCTTATTATAAAGATATTTTTATATAAATTGTGATAACCTTAGAGTTAACATAATAATATATTAAAAACATAAATAAAATAGCTCAAAGGATAGACTTTATATTTGAGTAATTATTAGTTAATTTACTAGTAATAATTTATTTATACAATATATTTAAAATGTTAGGAATAGGGTTACTTATGCTTTCATATTTATAAATCTTTTACAATTTAAAAAATTACAAAATTTATACCGCAAAAGTCTTCTTTAAAAAAAAAAGTCTTTAAGAGATTATTAGCCCAATCTTTTCAAAGAAATTATATTTTCATCATCTTTAACATTACACACATTCATGAAGTTTTAAACATATTATAGTTATAACTTTTAATAAGGAAAATCATTAATAAAAAAAAAAAAAAAAAAGATCCAAGTGTAACTTAAAAAATAAATTAAAAGAATGTAATTGCACACTCTAATAATTTAGAAAATACACCAAAACTGATTTTTAATATTTTATTAAATTATAAAAAAATTGTAACAAAAGAGCATAAAAAGATTATTAATAAATTGGTTAAGGGTTGAATGAATTGAAAGATTATAGATGTGTTTGGATAGATCCTTGGGTGGGAGACCACAAAGGAGGAAGAGATGGGTACTTATTGCAAATTAGTGTAATTGGTTAGAAGCACAGTTATATCTCACATGCTCACCATTAATAATTTTATGCTTTCTTGACCCCACCCTCTTTCATTAATCATTACTATGCTTAATTATTTGTTTTCTTTTGTCCCATCATACTTAATACAACACATAGGTTATAATTTTATTCCAAGTTCAAATTGTTTGGGTATTTTTCCAATTTCATATTTCACCAAAATCATTTTTCATTATTTCTTATTTATCTTTTAACTTACTTAGATCAATTTAAGATAATCTCTTTATGAATATTTGGAGAAAAATATTAAAGATATTTAACATTAATTACACATGTAAACAATATAAGATTTTAAATGACACTTTCAATCTAAAATATTAAATATTTAAGTAATAAAATTATAATTATTCTTGTACCATATAATACTGACACTCCTCGGTCAATATCATTAATAAAGTATATTTAGTAGCGTGACCGACATAATTTCCATAGATCTAACAATAGTACAAAATATTATCTTGATTTCGGAGTTAACTTAATAACATGTCCTAATTATAATTATAAAAGTGCACATCAACTAAGGAAAATGTATGCATTAAATAAATATTTATCATTTCGCAAGTACCATACCCTCACCGAGTGAAAATCAAAGTTCACCATGTGCACGACAAGACAGAGAAAACATCAAGACCTTCCCAAATTTTTTAAAACAATCTTTTTTTTAAAAAAAAAAAACTTTGAACTTATACTTAAATTCTTATAAGTTATGAAAACTTACCATATTCATAAAAAAAAATATAAATTCTCCTTTAAAATATGTAAACATGTGTTATTCTAAAAGTTAAATATATAATTTTATTCACTATACTTAACCAATCTAAACTTATTAATCGTTATACTATGATAATGTTACACATAAAAACTTATTTATATAATAAAATCATTATCAAATGTTTTCTTTCTTTATAAAACACATAAAATATTTTCTTAAATTAAGAGATGAAATTCGAAAAAGGAATAAAGAAATTTATGAAAAGTTAAATTATTTAAATCAAACTCTTATAAGCATAAAGATGTAAAAAAGGAGATACAAATTATTAAAGAAAGTAAATTTTTCTCTTATTTTGGTTTTACTATAATGCCCACAAAAATTACATAAAAATAGAAACACACTTCAATTGTATTATAAATGTTTTAATGATATTTATATATTTAATATATATGATTAATTATATCGTAAATATTTTAATTATATTTATTATTAATAAATTTATTTATTTATTATTTTTAGGACTATTTCTTAAATTTTTATTATTACTACAATAAAATATATAAAAAAAATATTAATACAGTATTTATGTAACCTAAATAAATGTATAAATATTCAGTTATATTTTAATATAATGATGTAATATAAACTATAATGACTTCCTTGGAAGGTGGATATGACCTACATTTTTTCAAAATTTGTATTTTTTATATTTTTCATAAAAAAACAAATAAAAATGGGTATAAAAAAACCTTCAGTAATACTATAATCTAGTTAATAACTTATTTAATTATTTATAAAATAATTTGATTAACATAAAATGTTTTTGAGTATATTTAAAATAGTTTATTTTAAGAGAATTTGATCAGTTATAAGTTACTTCGATTAATTTTGTTATTACTATTTCTTATATTTTAATATATTTATTTATTATCCTTAATTTTATTTTATTTATTTAAATTTTATAAATACAATTAATTATAATTTATTATATTTAATATTTTTTAAATTAATTTTTTAATTTTTTTATCCAGTTTAAATTAAAACAATTAATATTACATATTAAAGTAACAAAGGTTTCATTACATATTTAGATAAAATTATTTAAATAAAACAAAATGTTAAAAAACATATACAACTTTAAAAAATTTAATTAGAATTTATTTATTTTAAATAAATTTAAAATTAGTTATATAATAATATATTATTTTATTTATAAATACAAATTTTATCTACATAATAAAACTTATATATTTATATCTTTTGTGCTATTTTATATTTATCAAATAATCATTATCAAATAATCATCACACTAGTGTAAAAAGAGAGTTTAACTATCTCTATATACATTGGTTTAAACGGAGCATTGTCTACTAAAATACGATGACATACTATAAAAATATCATTAAATATAAATTAATTTTAAAGATAAAAAATAATTAATTGTTATATTGACTAAATTAGAAATTATTTTAAAAATTAAAAAAAATGATTTTTAAATTAGTTTATATTATTATTAAATAGTTTATAAATTAATATTTAATTAACTAACTATAAATTATTTAAATTCTAAATTTGGAGTTAGGATATTTATTCATTATTCTTAATTAGCTTAATCTTATTAATCATTCTAGTGTAAGAATGGTACATACAAAAATATTTATCTTAATATATTTATATAATATAAATTTATCATGGAATGTTTTTTATCTTTTAAGAATATATTATATATTTATTGAATCAAGGATGTAAATAAAAATTGAAAAGGAAAAAGAATTATGAAAAATTAAGTTGTTTAGATTAAACTTTTTGTTAGGATCAAGATGAAAAACATAAAATAGTGTTAACAAAGCATGATCTAAAAATATGGTTAATTTGATGATGATATTGATAGTTTTAGTATCTCTTGTTGATCAATTCTTTTCTCCATTAATCAATATCTTAGTATTTAAAATACAAAATATGAATCAATCTCTAAAGTAATATCGCACAATTTTGTATTTGAAACTGAATTTTTATATTTTTGAACATGATGATCAAGTATGTTATGTTCATAATTGATTATATAATCAGTTATCTTAAAAAAAATTAGTTAGTAATAATTTTTTATTAGATATTTTTAAATTTTCCTTTAGTTTTGGATAATTCCTATTATTTTTTTAGGAATCTTATTATAATTACAAAGAAAATTTTCTTGAATTTTATTGATGAAAATATGATTTGTTTTGTAAGTTTTTATATGATTATCCTGACAAAAAGTAATTTTCAAAAATTTCATATAATTGATTATGTTGAGATAAAATTATTTATAAGTTATATGAATACATAATAATTAATATATTTAAATATAGTCTATTAGATTCATTATTAATCATAAAATTCTTTCAAATTGTTTTAAAAAAGAAAAGCCTTCAAGTTTGTTTTGAAGAACATCTTTTAATATTTTTTTAAAAGAACTCAATGACTTAAAAAATAAAATTTTTCTTTGAGTATTAAAGATTACATATTGTTTGAAAAATAAGTGTTTAAGATGCATCAAAATGGCTGAAGGTGATATAGATTTTTCATTGTAGATTTGTTACATTCTAGGTATTTTTTTTTTCTTTTATTGATAACTTATAGGTAATTGAGTGTTTTTATTATTTCTGTAAATCTTTCTTAAGTGATTTGTATTTCTTGTTCTTGTTACCTAAAACTACTTGTAATTAGATAATTCAATATTTTAACTGAAAAATTTAGTTAAGATTGCTTGAATTATATAGATGTAGATTTGAAAAAAATTAAAATAGTATAAAATTTGTTGTGTTGTCCTGTTTTTTTTAATCTTACCTAAGTCATATTATCTTGAATTATTTTAGTTCTTAGTAACTTGTTTTTAGTCATTCATTGTTTTACATAAAGATAAATGATCAAGATAAAACAAAAAGGACAATTATAATTATAGAAAGTAGTTTTCTATCTTGTTTGTTTTTACATAAAGAAAAAAGAAGCTCACGTTATTTCTTGTTTATTTATTACTAATGTATAATAATAATGAATATAAAATATTAATACAATATCTCTGAGATAATGGATTATGTAACCTAAATATATGCATAAATATTTAATTATATATTGATATAATCATGTAATATAAATTAGGCTTAATTAAGTTTCAAGTCCCTAATAAATTTTGGTATTTTTGATTGAGTTTCTATAAATTTCTTGTTATATTGTCAAAAAAATTATATTTTCTAATTGAGTCTATGTTATTTGATTTCGTTAACCCAGTAATATGATTGTAATTTTATTCTATTATTTTGCTTACTTATTTTTATGTGTTAAGAAATGTGAAATTTTATGGTTAATATAAAACGATATTATTTATGTAAAACGTAAAACAATAAGTAAGTTTTATTATTTTCATTGAAAACATGTTGGATAATAAGAGATTATTGTTATCATCACCTACATCAATGGTGGTAACAACGATGATCTTCTAGTTGTAACATCCCTATATTTTCCTATATCTAATAACCATAATCTTGTATAAAATATTAAAATAAATATATAACCATAATACAAATATATTTACAATTCTTTCATATAATGTTTCAAGATATCTTTCTGCATAAGACTTGAAATATTTACATAAAATCAAAACAAATATTCAAAAGAAAATAAAATATTTTCATCATCCAACTTCTCACTAAGAAGCTCTATCACATGTAACATCATCTGCTCCCGTGTAAAATACACGATCATCATAGATCAAAGAAAAACAACCACACAACAAAACAAAGGGTAAGCTAGGTATTTTTAAAACTTATAACATAAATATAACTTTAAACATCCACATAAATCCAATCATTTCTCATGCATTTCACATAACCATTAAGTGTCTATCAACAATTTCAATATTCATCTTTCTCATGTCAGCCTTCTACTGACTCACAACACATAGACACTTGGCTCTACTTTTGGAAGACTCGTGCGTTGACTCAGACTCATAGATCTGCACCTGTCATACTATCTCACTGTAAAATCCACACAGCTATGCGCATAAATAATCTCAATATCATCTTTCTCATAGTATGACAGGGTTAATTCATATAACAGGTTAAGTTAGTTATCTTTCAAACAACTTACCCATTCTTATGAATCTCCTTTAACTCTCACCACCTGAATAACTTCATCTATATGATTCTGTTATCTCAGGAGAGTCAGGATATCTCCTTCTAGATGAATCCCTAGTCAATGCACATCCTAAACAATCTGAACATGGTATTTTCTTTCCTGAAAATACTATGTCTTGATTAAAATTCATATTCTGACTCTCATAATATCCAAATCACACAATCAAATCATACCAAAGTTTAGAATTTTCAAATCACACAACAATTCATTCACTAATCATATAAATATTTTAAACTTTTCTAAACAATTCAATTATATCTAAAAATTCACTTAAACACATAACTAAGTTTCAAATATATGCTTTATAAATCAATCATCATCTAAAATCAAACAACCAATTCTCATCAAACATCTCATTTAAGTAATTCAACAAAATATTTAAAAACAGTTCAACTCATTTATATTATCATTCAAACATTTTAAATTTTCAATCACAAACACGTTCAACAACTTATTTACCTTAAAATCAATATAAAATATTCAGAATTAACTGTTTCAATCAATATATTACTTTACTATTCAAAAGAGACAATCCTGCAAGCATGCAAGCAGAAATTTGAACTGGTGACCACATCACCCCCACATCCAGATCTTCTAACCTAGGATTCTATAAAAAAAAATAAAACTAGCTTCCCTTACCTGGACTTGAGCAGATGCTCACTAAGAGCTTCAAACCCACCAAAAGCTTAAGGATAGCCTAACCTGCACCACAGAGTCTTTGATCATAAATCTAACTATACCATTAGGATCCTGAGCTAACAAAGATTACTTCTGAAGATACAAACATCACATGTATGATTAACTAGGAGCAAACCTAACCAAATCAAAACTAACTCAAAGGAAAAGGAGCCAAGAATGAACTTACTCTATCTAAGATTTTGATCGGGCAATCTCGTAGAGTTCACTGCCTGGAGTCCAATGTCCAATGGCAAACTTTGATCGTCAATCTAATAAGCGAGGAGATCAGAATCTTAGAGAAAAGGAAAAGGAAAAAAAAAGGGAACAAAAATGAACTTACTCTATCAAAGATTCTGATAGGGCAGTCTTGTAGATCTCGTTGTCCGGAGTCTAATGGTGGACTTTGATCGTCAAACTGATAAGCGAGGAAGTCAGAATCTTAAAGAGAAGAGAGAGGAAAGGAAAAGGAAACTTTTAGAGAGATAGTGGTTCTTTTAAAATGAAACCCAAATAACTAAATTTATATTTATATAGCCTTTTTACTTTAATAATAAAATGTTCAAGTGTCATTTTAATTGTACCATTTCTACTCTAAAATTATTTTCTCGATCCTTACACTAGTCGTTGTAACTAATAACTTAGTCATTGTCTAACATGTTTTCAATGAAAACAATAAAAGTCAATTGTCTTTTTATATAACTATAATACCATTTTATACTAATTACAAAACCTCACATCTCTCAACACTTGGAGAAAAATAAATAAGATGACAAAAGTAAAATAACAATCATGTCACCCAATTAATAAAAGAATTAAATAACAAAATGATCAATTGAAAAATATAAAATTTTAAGTACTCAAGAATAAATTTTTTTAATAAAAAATTAATTTACTCAAATTTAGAACTTAAAATTTAATCAATCCTATAAATTATAATCGCTAAGTGCACATCACCTTCTATTTCTTAAATTTTTGTGTTTTTTGCACTTATTATTTAAAACAAATTGAAAGATGTGTATAAAAATTGTATTGAAAGATGTGTGTAAAAATTGTATTTGATAAGACGAATAAACTAGTTATTAAATTATTTGAGTACTTCATGAGCTACTTTGACCAACCAATAAAGTATTTGATAAGTACATTTAAAATAATTTATTTTATGAAGTTTTAGTAAATTATAAGCTACTTCGTTAGCTTTATAGCTTAGAACTTAGAACTTATTTATTTTTCTTTCATTATTATTCCTTATACTTTAATACATTTTTTATTTATTTTTAATTTCGTTTTATCTGTTATTATCTATTTCAATTTTATAAATATAATTAATTATTACATTACTTTTAGTATTTGTTGAGTTATTTTTTAATTTTTTATGCAGTTTAAACTAAAAAAAAAATAACATTATAAATTAAAGTAATAAATGTTTCATTACATAATTATATGTGTAACATTAGTTTAAATTAAAAAATAAAATAAAAAATTATAAAAAAATAATTAATACTCATTAGATAAAATAATTTAAATAAAATAACATATTAAAATAAAAGAAAGATGTAATTTTCTTAAAAAATAAACAGAAGTATTAAAATTTTTAATAAGAACTTAATTATATCAAAAAATTAAAATTAAAATTACATAGTAATATGTTATTGTATAGAAATGAAAAAATTCATTTCTGCAATAAAAATTTTGTACTTATATATTTTTTTTACCATTTTACATTTAACAACTAATTATTAGTTATTTATCAAACAATTATAATCCAATAAGCTATGTTATTATATTAAAACTTATAAGCTAAAAGTTTATTAATAAGAAAATAATTTCTTAACTATTAATTAATTTATAAATTAATTTTTTCAAATATTTTTTATATGAAAAAATATCATAAAAAAACATTTTACTTATGTGCACTAAATTAAAAAAGAAAAACAGGTCACATAAAGGGCAGGAGAAATGGAGAGGAAGCGAATATAATATACCAAAAATTAGCATATTTAATTATATTATAAATATTTTGATAAAAATGTGTATTTATGTTATAAAATTAATTATGTCATAAATATTTGAATAATACTTATTATTTTTACCATTATTTTAATTATTATTATTATACTGAAAAATATAAATAATATATATAACATAAATATACGTAACATAATTATTTTTTTGAGTTACACCATAATAAATTATTTAACAGATACATTATTAAATTTAGTTCTTCATTTTTTTTTATAGAAAGTAAATACTATATTGTGTTCCTTATACTTTGAGTTTTGCATGCTTATAAACAAATAAATGGGTTGCAACTACTTCTGTAACAAATTTGGGCCTCTTTCTTCTTCAATCAATCTAAAAGAACTGTTTGTATTGCATTAATTTAGCTATAACATTGTTATTACTTTATGACATATTCCCTTAAGTCACATTACATCATATCATAGTTAAAGTATACATCATATCTCAATTATATAGATTATATTAAAAAAAATACTAAAAATAACAAAAAAACATTAAAAATCTAAACGAACCCATTTATTATAGAAAAAATATATTTAAACCAAAAATGTAATTTTAATAAGACTAGTGAATAAATTTTCCATTTTAGTTTTACAAGTTATTATGTAAAAAGCTATATTTATTTCTTTATAATTTTTAAAATTTAGTATTTACTTTCGCTTAATTTAAAAAAAAAGAAAACTGGAAGCTTCGTATGTAATATCCACTACTAAATGAAAAAAAAAATGATATAATTTTCTTTGAGGAATCACTCTTAGATGCCATCATCATTACTAGTATTTAGGTGGAGTTCTATTTTCGAACTCAACTTGAAATCTACTTCTGAATGATGGTCTCACTCTACACTCCGCGGGTTGGTATTTTAGTTTCTCACTGAAAGTGTTGAATAAAGTGTATGCTCGAGAGTAGGACCTATATAATATACAATTATGAATAATGCTTTAAAAGAAAGTAAGATTATCTTCTTGTTAAATAAAGATAAAGTGATATTGTCTTCACATAAAAATGCAATTTATTTCAAATTCTTACAAATAAAATCAATGTCATTGTTAAAAAAAAAACTATATTCCATTACTTGAGCCAAATAGTCATTAATTTGAGTACACTAGAATGTGATAGTTTAACACTTGTTAAAAGATTTATGAACTTTATATTCGTAGTATAATCTCAAATCTTCTTCAGCATACAAATTAGAAATGATAAAAATGGATTGGATCCGACAGATTGGTTCGTCAACGTGACATCATTTAGGTGAGACAGATCAATCTTTTAAACTCGCTATTTTGTATTAATCTGACCCGTCTAACCTACTAACTCGATTGGCTAGAGCAGGGCAAACTAGTCCGTCAATCCGACCTTCTTTACTTTTGACACTTTTGAAAAAGAATATCATGTTTTTGGATTTAAAATTAGTGGTGGTCAATGTTTTATATATAAAAAAATTTATATTAATTTCTTTATATATCAATTGATTCATTAAAACATTGTTGATATTTACTTACTTTGTTAGGCATTAAACTTTTTTTGATTAAAATATTAAAATATTAAAATTTGATTTAATTTTTTTTTATCCAAAAAATGATATCAATTATTACAATTAAATAAATAGATCCAAAAAAAAATTATAAAAAAAAATTGAAAAGTGACAAACAACCTGTCAACCCATTAACCCACCTTATAGAAATAATTATAAGTTACCAATTTCAGTCCATATAACTTTGATAAATCCTCCCATCCCACCGGGATTGCTTTTGATCGTGGTCAACAATATTATGTTAAATGGTTGACCATTAAATTTACTAGCACATAGTTTTCTTTGGTGTCATGGGAGCAACATTAAACGATCTAGGTCAATTTATTTGGGTGACAAAAACATAAAAGATTCAAAATGCTATGATTTTGTGCATTATAAATGGAAGTACCCCTTCTTGTTTTACTTTACTGTTCTTATAAAATACCACTTTCACATTATTAAAGCTTACAAGGGAATACCCTTAGGATTCACAGAAAAAGAATGGAGAATTAAGAATTGTTCCACTCCAGCCGAAGAAAACTTAATAGAGGTAAGAAGCGGTAAGCGCACAAGGAAAGGACAACAACACAAAGGGAATCGATTTTATTTTATTTTACTTTGTTATTACTTATTCATCCTTTCCTTCCCTTTCATATGATAATAACATTTGCGTTGGAAGTTGGTGACACGAGTTACGTTAAGGAAACGCGAGATTGATAAGTAAGTGACCATTGCCGTTCGCTTTGAAAATGGTCATACTTTTATGTTAGTGCTGGATGTGGACATACAACAAAGACCTATTTCCATTTCTATCTAGTTTTTTCTCAATAATCCTTTTGGTTTTCTTCCTCTCCGTGTTACTATTTTTCAGAATCATCGATTACCCTCCATAATCTGAAAAGCAGGATTCAACAGCCACATGGGGAGGTATTAAATTCCGGCATCACCGCTTGAAATTTTCGAAATGAATGCTACCCAAAAAAAGTGGCATGCAAAATTTTCAATATTTTTTGCGTGGTCCTGTCACAAATCAACCCAACTAAGCCATTTTACGATTCTAAGAAGGGATGTGGGGTGGTGAGTGCCCCCACTGAAAACGATGAAACTGGAACACTCGTGTGTCTTAATGGGTCTGAGCCACACAAAGAGAGAGAGGAGATGTTGATGTAGGAGTTTAAAGAAAGTGACATATTCAGTCCTTCACAGAGCATTGCCCCATCTAAAAGGGCATGTGAGCCTTTAAGCTGAGCATCTCAGATAGGCACGCCTCGCCCAGATTCAAATTCTTTTCCCCTTCTCACTAACTTTTATTTTGTAATGAAATCCATGGCTTGTTATTGGAAGGAGGGGGAAGAGAAATAGATGGTGTTAAAGGTTAGTGGGGTCGTGTAAGGTGTGGGCGACAGGTCACATGGCATGTTAGGCCATTCTGCTGTGTCCAATAAGCATGTTTTTTGGAGCTTTCGTGAAAAAGTTTGGAGAAGTGGAGTTGGCCATTCAGTCCATTCAATTTCCTTGACACATTCACTTTAATTTCCCCACAGTATCATAAAGCCTTATTGCTGGATGCTCAGCTGAGATAAAGACCAATAAATTATGAAATAGATAGAGTGTAGGAGAGAGTTAAAATTGCAAGCTTTCCCATTCAATAGTAACCCCCAAAGAAATATGCATCTCATGTGAATGGTTCTCCAGTATCCTCCTAAGCACCCAATATAGCATCTAACCAAATTACCAACGACTAACTTCACTTCAAAACATAAAAGGGGCACTGTATATAATTCAGATTGAAACAGAGTAGTTTTTATTGCTCTACCTCGTACACCATAAATTCCTTCCCTAACACCTTAACACCATTATTGTCCATCACCTTCTTGTTTCTCAAGGACAGTAAATTTTGCAACTAATTGCCCCAACCTTTTTACTGAGGGCCGTGACCTGCAACTGGCAAACTTTTTTCTGTTTGATTGATTTTTGGTCTTATTGGTGAATGTGTGGATGAAAAGAACAGTAGGAGATTGTTTCAGTGGACAGTCTTAAATGCGAATGATAATTAATCTATTTAGATTTATCCATTTGGTAGCAGAAACAAACAAGATTCACATAAATGTGTAACTAACGTTGGATTACAAGAAGCAAATGTGTTTGGTGATAGTTAAAAGGCGATGCTCACATTCTCCGAGACTAAAGTGGGACAAAAGTAGAGATATAGATAGATTGATATGTACTTAACATTAAGTAGAGAGAAAAGGAGGCAAATAATAGTAACACTTTAAAAAATGGACAGACACGTGAGATGTCATACATTATGAGGAAGAAGAAGGAGGAGAAGAAGAAGAAGCGGCGGAGAGAAGGTTAAAGAGAGCGTTCATGGCTCGAACCTGCATCTCAAGCGCGGGTATGTAATCGATGGCTTCTTCCAGAACAACCGGTAACGGTTCTTTTCGGCAACCGGGAACCAACCGTCCCAGGAACCTCACTTTCCTCTGCACACTCGTTCCACTCTTCCCCTCCAGCCGGTGAACGCTGACGCGAGCTCTCTTTGACCGGCTAGGGGGCGTGGTTGCCACTCTCTGTCTCTTGTGTTTGGTGAACTTGAGCTTGAGCCGGTTGGTGAGGATGGCTCGGCTCCAGCGCGTCCTCCCCTTGGCTGTCACGGCTAGGACTCTGTCAGCGGCTTCGCGCACGGCTTTGCCTTTTGGCGGCGCGGAACCGAGGTTGACTCTGGCTAGGGCTTGGCGCAGCTTGGAGGAGTAGATTTGTTGCTGCGCTTGGGATTTCCACTTGGGCTGCTTCTCATCATCTCGTTCCTGTGCTTTCTTCTTCTTTCTTCTCTTCACATCACGTGACCGCTCCGTGCTCGGTGTTGTCGGGTTTGTGATCATTGATGATGCTGGTGCTGACGATGATGATGCCATCTGAAGAATGTTGAATTCTTAAAACGGTTCTCTCACAGAAAGAGATCAGAATGTTGAAAAAGAATTACAGAGCGTGAGGGATTGGTGGAGGAGAAAGGTTGAGAAGTACAGGAACGGGAAAAAGAGAGAAGGGAACGGAACAGGGTGGGTGGGAGAGGTGTTCCGTTTGAGTGTTCCCTTGAGTTGAGTTGAAGGGAGAGAGGGGACGGTGGAGTAGAGATATAAAGGGATCACAATCGCGATGGAGAGAGACTGCCAAACCACGCGTCCTATTTTTTTTATTTTAAAAAATAAAAGAAATTGTGTTTCTTTATGTTGGGCCGGTTAGGCATACTGGACTGGATTTAACTTTCGGCTCTTGTCTGAATTCCAGCCCAGCCAGCCTGTAAAGCCTATTTTTTTTCCCAAATCAAAATTAAAAAATGCATATGTTGCTATCGTATTTGTAAACAGGTGACGTTTCTCTGTTTGCAAATTATTCAGTTTGTAATATTGGTTTTTATATTTTGTAAAATTCACAATTTTCATTTCTTAAATCTTTACGTTATTTTATTTTAATTACCCAATTTTCGTCGTCTTCAATCCTGAAGACATATAATTACTAGTAGTATACATCAGATTGTATTTTGTAAATATTTTTGTTGTTGTAATATCTCAAGTTCTTACAGTTGAATAGGCAATTTTAATGTAATTAATTTATTTGTTTTTCTTTCTATTTATACTGATATTTTTTTTTTGGTTTTTTCGTATAGCTTTCTCTTCCTTTTGTAAATATGTATTTTAATGTGGCTACATTTGTTTAGTTATGTTTTAATTACATAACTTTGTATTTAACTTTAATGAAAGTTTTTAATAATAGAACTATAACAAAAGAACCTACCAAAAAGAATGAAAGGCTTCTAAATAAAAATATGTATATATTCTCTTCATCAGATGTATACTGTAGGATTATGCCTATTGACAAAAGTAGGTACATAATTAATTGAAAATAGGATTTTAAAAATATAAAGTTGAGCATAACTGAGTTAAGAAAGAAAAAAGTGAGTAAAAGAGTTGAGACATAAAAGTTGAGGTCAATGTTTTGGTTGGCAAAGGCTAATGGTGCTTGATACAAGGCACTGAAAATAGATTCTGGAGCGCTTGATCATTTTTTTGACATATTTGGGATAAAAGCTCATGCCATCTGATCTCTAGCATGTCTATCTCATAGTTGAAGATAATAGCAGAAAAATCCAGCGAGGTTGAGAGCGAAAGGACCCTTCTTCAAGATGGCAAAGGTGGTCCATTGACACACTTTATGAACAACAGTGAGACATGCATATAAAAAGGAGCAGATGGATTGTACCAAAGGGTTGGAAGAATTAGGAAATCTTTTGGATAAAAACTACAGTTCATCATATTACTGAACATGTATTAGTTATGGTTTAATGTCTGCAAAAGTTAGAGTTTAATGTAACTTTGAAAATGTAAATACTAAGGGTCCTAAGTTATTTGTGTTGAAAGAATTTGATATGGAGAAGCTAAGGAAAAGTATTGTTTGGCACATTGGAGGAGTGATGGAGTGCATGATAGGTAAGCATTGAGCAACTGGATCCGCATTGGATGGGTGCATGATGCTGGCTTTCCATTGAGCAACTATCTCTTTTCATTCCGTGCAATCATTGTTGGGTGTGTGTGTGAGTGTGGTCATCCATTATAACATTAACAATAAACAAAAGAGGGATGCATCATGCGGTGTAGTGTTTCTCTCCCACTTTTCCATCTCCAAATTCTTTTGTTTTTTGTTGCCAGAGGTTTTGGATTTTTATTCTTTTCTCACATTGTGAGTGTGTGGACACATTTTTATACTTATTTTACAATTTAATTCTCAATCATTCATATTTATCTGATCATACCCAGCATCATGTTAGCCCCCATTTTATTTTCTTATTTCAGAGCAGGCCTCAACATGTTCCTATTCTCTCTTCTTTGATATCATAATGCTTTTGCAAATTTAAGGGCCCTTTGCTTTGTCCCTACTTCATTGGATGATGGCTCGGGACTCGAGGGATACCCAAAGACAAAGCTACACAACTTGATAAAATTGCCAATCCTAAGTGAAGGGTGAAAACTCAAAAGTAGTTTGTGTTTATAGTAATGGCAAGGCAATCATAAGCTTACTGCTCCTAATTCTTGCTAAAATCATGGTAGCATGTGTGTGACCACAGCAAGCAGGGGATAATGTAGAGCAACTATATTTTGAAAACCTAAATCACCACAAGCCATTATGATGTGCCAGCGAGGTTGCCTCACTTGTGTGAGACACAATAAGACAGAGACCACCAAAGGACAAGGATAATAAAAATAAAAACAAAGTAATTAGTGGAGGGTAGTCCTAGATTAATTACAAAATTAGTCGTGGCTACATTCGCAATGAAACAAAGTTTATATTTTTACCCTGATGAAATCTATTTTTGGTCATTATTTTTGTATAGCTGTTTGACATTGTTTGGTTATGCGGATTCATTGTTTGGCAAATTCATTTACCCTTTTTTGCTAAAATAGAATATGAAGTTGACTTCAGTATGACGTGTTTTAAATTGTTTGGTATTGAGGTGGCAACATTAGCAACTGATATAATGATGACAAGAACACAAGAAATAAACAAAATGAATATGCTTAACGATGAGCCACAACCAAGTTCCAGAAGCGAGGAAGAAGCATTCCTAACAAGGAACAATGTCCTTAGCTGGCAATGATGTTCCAAGAAGCTGACGTGTCATGGAAGCCACGTGGAAGACGTGCAGTTGCTTCGTCCAGTTAGGAATAAGTAGGATGACAGGAGAGATGGACACCAACAAAAGCTTGTCCACTGGATCCAAGGCCGAAAGCTGTCCTTGTACGTCAAAATTGGACCAACTTTTCTGGGCCCAAACAAAGAGTAATGGTGTATTACCAAACATGATTTAGTTGACAAAAAACTAAACAAAGATATTTCTAACAATAACATTAAAAGGAAAAACTGATTTCAGTTTGGATTGTTGGAATGTCACAAACCAAAACAAACTCACGCATTGCTTAAATGCACATGCAATAAAATAATAAATTAAGGTGTGTAAGTACCGTACCAGGCCAATTGACTCTAAAATGAAGTCACTAAACAAAAAGAAAAAAACACTTCTAAGTTTGGCAAGTCAATTTTTTAAGTCAGAGTCCAAAACGCCACCCCCGTATCATAGGCATTTTTGTACAAAAGTGGGTCAAATTAAAACACAATTTATCAAAATAATGTAAATATAAAACCTTTTATAAAAGAGGGTAGATTGGATGTGATGTAGTCTAAGAATCTTTGTGTTGTCGTCTTACTCCTCCTATATTGTCCTTCTTTTGTTTTTAGATGTGTATACGTCTTTAATATTATCCATATATATCACTTTTATTATTCATTATATCTTGACAATCAACCCGGAAACTGTAAAACTATGTAATTAGTGATATTTCTAAATCCGAACCATATCAAATTATAAATGATGATGCAATTATGTCTCATTAAGAGAGAGCAAAAATTAAGATATTTATATTTAAGATGTCTCCATAACGTTAAATTTCACGATATGTTTGGTGTGCTGGTTAGAGACCATAACCTTACCATCAAGATTCGCAGTGTGACTGACCATGGACTCGATCACAGACAGCTCATCATAATAGAAAAAATAGTCATCCCACTTCACCGTGCATAGATAAAAGTATGAAAAATTACATTCTACAAGATGATATAAGGATATTAAGCTTCATTTATAACCTCACTAAAAGATCAAATATACTGTGATTTATATTTGTGTTTTTGTAGTTGTATTTAAAAAAGAGACATCTTCCATTTTTTCAATTAATCCATAAACAATATTCTTTAGTTAGCTTATATCTTTAGTCGAGGTTACAAATAAAATGTAATATCTTGTTATGTGGCAAACTGTAATATATATATATATATATATATATACAGGACAATTGCTACCTGCACCACATCAATGAACCCAATTTCAGTGTAAAAAGACGAAAATACCTTTATATAAAATGGGTACATATAAAAATATATTCTAAATCTCCTTTTTTGGAATATGTTTTTGGATTTTTTTTTTCAGAACGAATTTTTTGTATTATGGATTTTCTTATCCGGAATGAAATTTTGACTTTGGTTTCCATATTTTTATTTCCAGAACACAATATTCTTCTATATCTATTTTTCTAAAATGTATTTGTTTTCGTCGATTGACTCTCTCATCGGTTGATAGGGTTGAACGCCTCTTCCTGGAAGAGGCTCAACTGAGTATTGACTCGAATCTCCCTACTACTATGAATTGTGATTCCATTGTGATAGAGGACATCCTACCTGTTGATTATATTCCGACGTTTAAGTCAATAAAGGCTCACAAAAGCAACAATAATTCTCAATTTAGTGTGCAAAAATAGTGTACCTTCACCTGGGGTCTTAGGCCCCTTTTATAATCGCACAGGCAACATGCAACAGTTCTTACCTGAGAGAAGCAAATCTTAAGTCAAAATAAGCACATTTATCTCTAACAGAAAAAACGGCCTACCACGTGCATCAATGACCTTCCGGTGCTAAACTACAGGCTAACATTCTGTTACAAATGCACGTCCTTATCTTTTTAGAGTTAACAACAACTATCAATAGGTATTTACATGTAACAAACATGCAACAGAGATATAATAACAAATATGCACAATAATAACAAATATTATAGCAACTGCTCTTATATATATATATATATATATATATATATATATATATATATATATATATATATATATATATATATATATATATATATATATATATATATATATATATATATATATCTATACACGCATAAATAAGGGAGTATCTCGTACAACAACCCTACCATGCGCTTTGAGCCTATTATCGAAATTGGGCTAAGCCCACAAATCTTACTTCGACCCATTTATCGAGCTGACCTCCACCTTACCCGAACACCGAGCTATCATTTATCCATACCCGAGCGCCGAGCTCTATTCAGTACAGTATTATTTTCAATTCCAGATTTTCATTTCCAGAATAAAGGGTATTTTGGGAAATTTAAAACTGTGTTGGGTAAAGGTTAAAAAAGATTAGGTGTAGGAAGAAATTGCCCATATACAAAGAAGAATACACGTTGGGCTTGGCCCAAACTAAAACCGAAAGGGCCCAAAACATCAAAACCACCAGCACGCCCTGCAACCAATTCAACGATCAGTTTGCTTCTGTCTCACTGTTCAAGCCACGTATCAGACACAATGGTATGAGACTTTCTTCTAATAGAAATTGCATATAGCACAAGCGAGGAAAGCCCACATAAAATGTTTGCAGCTTACCACCAGAATCTATGACAATTGATGGCAATGGCAATTGGTAGGGAAGTTAATATAATCTGAGTATTGACTCCAAGATGTCTGCCCTTGTATATGCCACAAAAAGTCATGCATATGTGCACGCTTAACATTACAATATTCGAACCACATGACATGAGGTATCAGGTATAAATCGCCTACTAAAGCAGTAATAAAAAGCAATATTCAAATATGTATACATGTATATCAACTTCAAAGAAACTATACACGTAATCAAGTGTAAGAAGGACGTCACATTGTCTAGGAATGTCACTTTCAAGATATCTACACACAAAAGCCATGTAACAGAGTATCTATAGTATTTTTCCGCAGTCTAAATGCATGCCAACCAAAGTGAAATTAATAGTTCAAGTTGGCAATGGTCCTTTGTAAAGACAATCAATATCAGAAGGGAATAAAAATATAGCCAATACTCCGATAAGCCAAATGCAGAAACATAGAAACACCATTCGATTTTTGGCAGACAGCACTCGACAAGACCGATCGAAGTCCTCTAGCACAGTTTTCGCATAAAGATCTTCTATGACGTACTTGGTTATTTCATCCTCAAGCCTCTTGTGTTGAGGTGCATCATTGTGTGATTTTAAGACCTTTGGTTTTGCATTTCTGAGATCAACACCAGCAATCTCTGACTCAATAGAAGTGGACATAGCACTGTCCAATTCATAGGCATCCAAACTTTTAATGGTATCAATTCCTACTTCCTTAATGATCTTTTCAGATAGAAGCAAGGTTTCCGGCAGACCTTCTTCTACCAACGAGATCTGAAGTTAATAAATTAAATCGTTTGAATCAGTTACGGTTTCCACAACACTCTTTCTTATCAGTTTATTTTCTCGGAATCCAAACACAACATAATTTCAAAAGCTTATTTCCTTAGCAATTTGCACCAGAATAAAAAACACTAGGCATGTGCGAGCTTTAAATAATAAAATTATTGATCTAATCTATGCTACGAGTCAAATCTAAGAGTTTTCCCGAATAAGCAGTAATGAACAGTACATAGAAATTACTTGTAAATGTGCATGTGTATGACGTTAGAAATCGAAATGATTAATTCAAATTCAAACTTACATTAACATCTTCTCTGGTATTAGCATATGATATTTCGGAGACTGAAGAGGAATCCACAGGAGCTTCAGAAATGGAAGTCAATGCTGCATTCAAACACTTGTTCGCAATCTGCCAAAGATGAAAAAAAAAGCATGAAGAATTGAATGTGGAGAAAGAAAAGCTGAATAAAAAAGTGAGAAGGTTTAGCTAATTGTGTTTCTGCCTTCTTGAAATTTGGGGGATCCTTCGATCCGCGATTCCACTTCTCCAATGAGCGAGCATAGGTTTTGTAAGTCGTTTGAGGTTCTTTCATTGGCGGGAGTGGACTTGAATTTCTGGAAAGATTGAAGTATATATATGTGTGTGTCTATTAGCGCTTATGAGAAATTTTAACTTATTATCGTTACGAAATTTAAACAGAAATTTTAAACATCTTACTATGCCTGGTGATAAGATAACAAGGTAAATTTTATCTATATGTATATAAAATTAATTTACATTCTTAATAGCAGTGGAAACACAGATACGTTTATCAACATTTTTTATTTTTTTATTTTTGTTTTTTTTTATAAATAATTTCTCTTACATTTTTTATTTTTTTTTCTCTAATCTTCTTTCTATTCTTCAAAAATAATTTATATCAAGAACATTAAAATGAAAAGTTAAAAGAGAATATGTGCGTGACCAGTTAAGTCAGAACAAATAAAATAAAATTTTAAAATTAACAAACTGTTTTATTAACTTCTAAAATTATAAAATATTTAAATAACTAAAATAAATTAATAAAATAAAATATTAAACAAGAATAAAATAGAAAAATAATTTAGATCAGTTAAAATAGAGAATTTCTTTTAAATATAAGTATAGATACATAAAAATAAACTAAATTGTTTTAAATATATAACTAGAGTAAATTTTATCGCTTTCAATTGCACACTATTATATTATTTAATATTTTTTAATAGTATATTGTATTCTTTAATTTTATATTAATTTAAATTTTTTTGACAAGCTATTAATATATTTTTAACGAACACATGAAAATGTACGGAGTTGAAAAGATAATTTGCCTACCAAACATGATTTAGTTTAATAGAAAAAATTAAAGAAAGATATTTCTAACAATAACATAAAAATGAAACACTGATTTCAGTTTGGGTTCGTTGGAATGTAATAAACCAAAACAAATGTAAGTACAGTAAGTCACAAATGCAAAATTATATCGAGGTGATTAGCAGAGGAAGATAACATTTTCAATCCATATCACTACTAATCTTTATATTTCTTATAAACTACGATGATAATGAAGTTCGGACACTCCCTTTTAAATAGCGTGTCTGTGTCGGACACACGTATCAGACACTACACTTGTATGATATTCGTAGGACACGTATAAGTGAAGTGTTCGATTTAAAAAATATTTGTTGGATTTCTGACTATTCTAAAATAATTCTAACATAATTTTAAAAAAAGAGAAATACATTAATTTTTTAAAAACTCAAATTTATTGTATAAATTTTTAGTATAATTATAAAAATAAGGAACAAATCTTTTTAAATTAGTTATAAAAAATATCTTTCTGCTCCAAAAAGAAACTAAAAGATACTTGTGCACATAAATCTTTACTGTCAATATATAACTTATAATTATGTAATATATAAATCCGTGTCTCTGTATCCTACATTTTAAAAATTATAAGTATCTCCGTGTCCATATCCATGTCGTATCAGTATCTGTGTCCATGCTATATAGAGGCTAATAACAATGTAAATATATATATATATATATATATATATAATATTTGTTTATGTGGTTTTTAGTTATAAAAAAATTGTAAAATATTTTTTATAAAAGAATAAATAAATGATTTATAATAAAAATTTGTTAATTATATTTTAGAGTTTGGAATTTATCTTCAATCAAAAAATCCAAAAAATACTTTCAGAATTCAGAAAAAATAATTATAGTTTGAATTATAAAGTTTGGAAGGTTTATGTGAAAAAAATATGGAGGTGAATGAAGAAATTACCTATATGACCTTTAGAGTGAAGATCCAAATGCGACCCATAGTAATGGGCTTGATGCATAGCTGAGCCCAACAAGTGAGAGAATTGGCGCCAAATGTTTCCCGCCAAACGGAGGGACCCCACAAAAGGGCGGTTTGCGACCCCTGAATAAATTTACAAAGGAAAAGAAGAGAAGAAGAATCAACAAGTATAGAGTGAGAGACAAAGAAGAATGGAACCAGGAAATCCTTCGTCGCCGGATCCCGAATCGCCAACCTCTCCTTCCGTTGGTTTCAACACCGACCAGATTCCTCACACCCACACCAGCCGTGCCTCTGAGGACGACGAGGCTTCCGTTGACCTCGATATCGTACGAGACGATCTTGATGAACAACCCGTGGAAGAGGAAGATGGAGAGGATCTTTTCAACGACAATTTCATGGAGTCAGTCTCTTTCTTTTTTCCTTCTCCTGCAACACTAATCATTTTCGTACTTACAACTTTTCGCTGCCTGTGTGAATGAACAGTGACTATCGGAGAATGGATGAGGCTGACCAGTTTGAATCGTTCGGGCTGGATGACTCCTTGGAAGATGACAGAGACTTTGATCAGATTATCGAGGATCGAAGGGCTGCGGAGATTGAAATCGACGCACGTGAGGGTCGCATTACCAATCGCAGCAAGCTTCCCCAGCTTCTCCACGACCAAGGTAAATTGTCTGTGAATGGATGGATACAAATTGTTTTGTGCTATGCATTAAAGAGTTGAAGGGTCGCTAATTGATTGTCTGGATTGAACTTGAGTTAGATTGTTATAAATGGGGCTAACACAATTCATTGTAATGAAAATAGTTTGAAACAATCCTTTGCTCCTCCATAATACATTTTCATCAGGGCCATAAGGAGAAAGGCAAACTGATTTTTTTATATCAAGAACATTTATTGTATTACTCGTGACAATAATATTCGTTTGTATGAGCAGGAGTTGGAATGTGTCTTGATCAACAAATGAATTTCCTCTTATTATTGGTCTATTGCAAAAACTTGTAAATTGAGGGACTAAAATCACCTATTAGCTATACGCCTTGTGAGCTATTATTGTTAGTTGTGGAAAATATACGGTGTTGATTATTGAAGTTTCTATTTCAGATACAGATGACGATAGTCACAGGCCTTCTAAAAGGGCTCGAGCTGATTTCAGAGCTTCTTTACCAAGTGATGATGATCTGCAAAGTTCACCTGGAAGGTCACGAGGTCACTCAAGAGATGATGTTCCTATGACTGATCAAACCGAGGATGATAGAGATGATGTACAGTCTAATTTGATAAATATTCTAGAGTTTCACACCATTGGTTTTATTTCAATTAACTTGTGTACTTGGAACGTAGGATGAATTTGATGATGGGTATGAGATGTATCATGTTCAAGGAACACTTAGGGAGTGGGTTACAAGAGATGAAGTGCGCCGCTTTATAGCCAGGAAATTCAAGGACTTCTTACTTACGTATGTGAATCCGAAAAATGAACTCCGGGACAAGGAATATGTGTGGCTGATAAATGAGATGGTATCAGGTAATATATTTTCTACAGTGTTCATGCCTTGTACTTGCGTTAGCGAGCAATGTCCTTTTTACGTCAACTTGGTCATTGTGTCTATTATGCAGCTAGTAAGTGCAGTTTGGAGATAGATTACAAACAATTTATCTATGTTCATCCCAACATCGCCATTTGGCTGGCTGATGCGCCTCAGTCCGTATTAGAAGTAATGGAAGATGTAACCAAAAGCGTTGTCTTTGAATTACATCCAAACTACAGAAATATACACCAAAAGATTTATGTACGCATTACCAACTTGCCAGTTTATGACCAGATTCGAAATATAAGGTAGCATAAAAACAAACTGATGTGTTACTTCGTTCTCATACTATGTGTTTCACTGGACGAAAAAAACTTAAATTTGGCCTCGTTTTTGGGGCAGGCAAATCCACTTGAATACAATGATCCGAATTGGGGGAGTAGTAACGAGACGCTCCGGAGTTTTCCCCCAGTTGCAGCAGGTGAAGTATGACTGTAACAAATGTGGGGCAATTTTGGGACCCTTTTTCCAGAATTCCTATTCAGAGGTGAAAGTTGGATCCTGTCCTGAGTGCCAATCGAAAGGACCTTTCACTGTCAATATTGAACAGGTACAAACTTTTTGTATTCAAATTAGAAAAAGGATTTGAGAGTAAGAATGTCTAAATTAAATCTTTGGATGTACATATCCTGCGGAATACTGATCTTCATTTCGACTAAGCTAAATATTTAGTGAAGGGTTTTACATTGAAATGTTGCAAAGTAAGTTCACGCTCATTAAATTTGGTAGACAAAAGGATAACTAAGTTCTTTTTTCCTTTCTGTGTTTGTTTTAGACCATTTATAGGAATTTCCAGAAGCTTACCCTCCAAGAAAGTCCAGGAATAGTTCCTGCTGGTCGACTTCCAAGATACAAGGAAGTGATACTATTGAATGATCTTATTGACTGCGCTCGCCCTGGCGAAGAGATTGTATCATCTTTTACCTAGACTCATTACTTTTTTTGGTCTTGGTTACTACAGAATGATTCTTATATTTTTTATGCCCTGTTATTTCAGGAGGTCACTGGTGTTTATACCAATAATTTTGACTTATCCCTAAACACAAAAAATGGGTTCCCAGTGTTTGCCACTGTTGTCGAGGCAAATTATGTTACGAAAAAGCAAGACCTGTTCTCTGCTTACAAACTTACACAGGAAGACATAGCAGAGATTGAAAATTTGTCTAAAGACCCTCGAATCGGAGAACGGGTATGTACCTGAGTTTTTACCGGTGCTTCTTTTTCAATTGGAATATTGTTCCATAACGTGTTATCGATTGATTGAATTTCAGATTGTTAAGTCCATTGCTCCATCAATCTATGGTCACGATGACATAAAAACTGCAATCGCTTTAGCTATGTTTGGAGGCCAAGAAAAAAATGTCGAAGGAAAGCATCGGTTGCGAGGAGACATAAATGTTCTTCTTCTTGGTGATCCAGGAACAGCGAAGTCTCAATTTCTCAAGTATAATTTTTCAATTTATTTTGTTGATATCTTTCTACTAGTAACTATGATCAATAAATTAACATTTCAAATATGCTGCAAGGTACGTTGAAAAAACTGGACAGAGAGCTGTATATACGACTGGCAAAGGGGCTTCTGCCGTGGGTCTCACAGCTGCTGTTCACATGGATCCAGTCACACGGGAGTGGACCCTCGAGGGAGGAGCCCTTGTTCTAGCCGACAGAGGAATTTGTCTTATTGACGAGTTTGACAAGATGAATGACCAAGATAGGTTAGGAAATAGACTTTAAATTGCTTGAACTTTTTTAATTACATTATTAATCTGCACCCTCACGAACTATCCTTGACCTACTAAGTTTTGTATTCGTCACCAGGGTGAGTATCCACGAAGCCATGGAGCAGCAGAGTATAAGCATATCAAAAGCTGGAATTGTTACATCTCTTCAGGCACGCTGTTCTGTAATTGCTGCTGCAAATCCTGTTGGAGGAAGGTAAGCTAATATTTTAAGCTTGCTTCTATCTGTCTCCAAGTTGGTACACTTCATCAGTGTCCCAGCTAAGGTTTCAACTTCTATCTCATGCAGATTGAAAGATATTGGATGTACTACGAATATTGCGCGGTTTTGTTTCATTTTTCAAGCATCCAAACTTAGTATTAAATTTAGCTTTTCTCACTTGCAGATATGATTCCTCAAAAACATTCTCTCAGAATGTTGAATTGACAGATCCTATTATTTCTCGTTTTGATGTTCTCTGCGTTGTGAAGGTTATATTTACATTCACCGCTTCTTTGTCTACCTCCTCGTTTGAACATATTAATTGAGGGCGTTCTTTGCTTTACAGGATGTTGTTGATCCCGTCACTGATGAAATGCTTGCAACGTTTGTCGTTGACAGTCACTTCAAGTCACAACCCAAGGGTGCTAACCAAGATGAGAAGTCCTTTAGTGAGTCCCAAGATGTCCATGCATCTTCTGTGCCAGCTGATCCAGAGGTCTTTACCAAGAACCTGCTGCGTTTAGTGATCTTTAAGGTAAACTTAGAGTATGACTTTTATGTCTTGACTTTTGAGAGTTGTTTGGCTTTCTTGCAGATACTTCCTCAAGATATGCTGAAGAAGTACATCACATATGCAAAGTTGAATATTTTTCCAAGGTTACAAGATGCCGATATGGATAAACTGTCTCATGTCTATGCCGAATTGCGGAGGGAATCTTCAGTAATACCCTGTCTTAACTTTTTTTCCCAAACTAGATTGTAGTTAATTGTTTGTATCGGATTCATTGACATGCTTCTCTTGTTTTCTTGTATAGCACGGACAAGGAGTCCCTATTGCTGTAAGGCACATTGAATCCATGATAAGGATGTCTGAAGCTCATGCGAGAATGCATCTCAGACAACATGTTACACAAGAGGATGTGGACATGGCAATTCGTGTTCTACTTGAATCATTCATTTCAACGCAAAAGTTTGGGGTTCAGAAGGCTCTTCAAAAGGTATAAAAGAATATTCTTAATCTGCCAGGGAATTCTTCTAAATCCTGATATTCCGTGGCATAATATTATTTTCTTACAAATGATTTTTACTTTTTCCCTTTTCTTTTATACTCGTACTACTACCATTTTGTAATTATATTTCACTTTACGATTAATGGAATTTATACTGGACAAATATGACCTTGAACCCTTCCCTTAAACATTGTGTTTGCTGTTCCCCAGAGCTTTAGGAAGTACATGACTTTCAAGAAGGACTATAATGAATTGCTCCTTTATATTCTCCGGGAGCTTGTAAAGAATGCTCTGCATTTCGAAGAAATTGTCACTGGGTCTACTTCAGGGATAACTTATGTAGATGTTAAAGTAGATGATCTGAGCAGCAAGGTAAAGAACATTTTGTCCCTTGAGTTTGTTACCAACGGAGATGATATCAATGAATTGACTAAAGTTTATTTGATATGGTGCAGGCTCAAGAGCATGACATATATGATCTAGAACCATTCTTCAATAGCAGCCAGTTTTCAAGGGCCAATTTTGTATTGGATGAAGAACGGAGAGTGATTAGACATCGCCTAGTTTGAATGTCCGTTCGTTTTTAACCATTAACCGAGCATTTACTTGTGTTTATCTTGTTATATTATCCTTTCAATATTAACTTGCCGTTACTTTAATCACTGGTGTTGCTGAAAGCATTATAGTAAACTGTTGGTTAGGTGAGGGAAGGAAGTGAACTTGAAACCAATTCCCATTACAAAAACCACTAGACCAGGGAGAAGATGGCCAAGTTATAATACTGTTGTTACGCCGGTGACTGCACAAATGTGTAATTTCAATCGATCTCATCCTTTTTAAACATGTATTTTCCATTTTTGAGACATTTAAATTATTCTTATTCTTTGTTATGTTAAAATATGCGCTTCTTTCTTTTAGCCAGTGAATGTTATATCCGACTCTTTCTAAATGTGAATGAATCCTTCATTAGTCATTTATTTTGTTTAGAAGATAAAAAAAAATATAGATTAATAAAATTATAAGGTAGATGCAGGTATTTTGGAGTCCCCAAGACACTTTATATGTTAATTATGGTGTCTTTTTAGGTGTAAAATCGATGGTTTCACATTATTTAAACAAGTTGAAAAGGGAGTGTTTTGACTTCGATTTTATACTTGTTTTTTTTATCTTGTTAAAATTTGAGTCTGTTGTTTTTAGTTTATCTAAGTAAATTTTAGATTTAATTTAAAAATATAATCTTTTTATCTTATAAAATTATGTCAAGTATTCAATCCAACCACTAAATAAATTTTATAGCTGAATAATTAATTAAAAAAGTTTAAAATATAATATATTATTTTATAAAAATAATATTAAAAATTATGTAGCTGTTATTTTTAAAAAAATAAAGAAAAATAATTCAATTATTTATTTTTTTAAATAAGTAAATAAACTATTTTTTATTTATTAAAGGGTAAAATTATCTAATTAAAAATGATATCAAAGGGAGTTATCAAATAATATATCTTCTTTATATAATGATAATGATATAAATAATAAGAATTATTGAAATAAAAATGTATTATTAAATTATTAAAAAATTCATTAAAGTAATTATAAAAAGAAATATATTTTTTTAATTGTATTGTAGGCAATTTTTTGGTTGTGTCTATGGTTTTTTTTATTATGGGTAGTTATTTAAATTTTAAAAGTAGTTACTT
This sequence comes from Phaseolus lunatus, assembly GCA_013389735.1. NCBI lineage: Eukaryota > Viridiplantae > Streptophyta > Magnoliopsida > Fabales > Fabaceae > Phaseolus > Phaseolus lunatus. The sequence continues at coordinate 22,803,640 of CM023859.1, read as the reverse complement.
AAATGGTAAAATGTAATATTCCAAAAATTTTCAAATATTAGAAGGTTATAAAACATAATAATTTTAAATACAAACTTGATCATTCACATCATATCTAATACTTCAGAAATACATCTAATTATTACAATACAAAATACAAGTTTAGAGTTTTTCAAAACATTACTAATATATCATTAGGACTAATAAAAATATAAATATTTACAATATAAAGTTCAAAACAACATCATAAAGTTCTCTAGAATCTTTGACACATGTTTTATCATCTGCTCGTGTACATAGTATAGTTATCGCAGTTTACAAAACAATAAGAAAAGTAAGGGTAAGCTAGTAAAAATAAAATTCTATAATATACACAATTAAATCAAAAAAGAAAATCAAATTACATGGATCAATTTCTCAATTATTCAATCTTCTTTATTTTTCAACATAAAACAATAACATATATCTCACGTGGATCTACACATCCAAGATATTCAACAAACAAAATAACAACTGAGACCTTCTAGAAGACCCGTATTAAGCAAATTCTACTAGAGACTAACACCTGATCCAAAGATTGCCAGCGAATGCAAGAGAAAGGTTCATGGTAAGTTCAATACAACCCAAGTCATGCATCTCATATGTTATGGTGTGCATGAACTTCCCTATTAGCTTCTCAATACCTGATATCTTAGTTTATGTGACTCAAATCATCATTGAAACTCGGAGATCTCTATTACCACATAGACATCAATAAGTATGCTCGATCAAATACTAATATATGATCTAATCCACTAATTAGATTTATAGGTGAATCCAAAAATCATGTTATGATAAATTCAGTACAACTTAAATTTTGTATATATAGGTGATCAATCTAGATGAACTATCTCCTTAGTTTCTCATTATCTTAGTCTATGTAACTTAGATCATCAAGGAACTTAGGAGGATCTTTGTTACAACATAGATATCAATACTTAATACACAAATAAGCAATGACTTACAAATTATCCCAAATGCATTACCTCAATTTCATACGAATTCTATCATTCTCATAAATATATATCATTTAAAAATTACACAAATCAATCGAATATACAAACTAATAAACACTTTACATTTATAAAAAAAATTATACATAATTCATTTCATTGAAGAGAGAAGAAAAAAAAAAGAAAGAAGTTTTATTGAGCTTAAGCTAAAATTAACTCGCTTGAACGAAAATATAAAAAAATCAACCTCTCCAACAACACAAAAGCCTTTTTAAAGTTGTATTCAAAACCAATTCAACAAATACAAGTATCAAATGCATCAATCTAACACAAAGATAAAACATGTTCAACAACACACAACTTCACACTAAACATCTTTGGAATGTAACCACATCACTCTCCAATCTAGATTGTGTGTGTGTGTGTGTGTGTGTGTGTGTGTGAGAGAGAGAGAGAGAGAGAGAGAGAGAGAGAGAGAGAGAGAGAGAGAGTAAAGTTACCTAAAGAGTAAAGTTATAAGAAATTGTGTAAAAAGAATATATATGATATTTATATTTTGTTACATATAATAAAATAAAATTGAGAGTAATTATTTATATAATTAAATATAATGAGTTACTCCTTTATATTTTCCGTGGGCTTTTAGTGTTTTATGGTAGTAGTTGATCTATAGGAATGGATTAGAGATAATTGTGCTGCTTTTAATTGATTTGTGAAAAAAAAATAGGAGAAAAGATGGAATATATGGTCATGGGTGAAGATTTGTGTAAAACAATATTCTATATATATGATTTTGAGTAGTTTTATTAAATCTTTATTAGTGATTAGTAGGCTCTATAGTCGACCTGTTAGATGTGTTACGATCCCTTAATAGAAGATTAGACTAACTAACACTACACAGTCCCTCAGGCTCAAACCTTTTAAGGCGAAAAGTCTAATTATCTTCACGTTTTTGCGAATTAACTTAAAAGTTTGTTAAGTCAAACAACATGGGTCATAGCAATCTAGTTTATTTTAAACAAGAAACAAATATATAAAAAAGTATTTTAAAATGATGTGATGTTTGAAATGTGTTTAAGAAAAATGATGCCTACCATAAAAGCTTTTATTAAAAAAAAATGTGTTTAAGAAAACTAAATGTCACTTCTCCATGTACATGACACATAAGTTTTTCAAAGAAAACCTAAGCTCATGACCTAAGCTCGTAATCATATAAGTTTATGTTTATGGAAGAAAAATAAATTAATGTGAACGACTCAAAGCAAAAAAAACATACTAATATAGTTAAACTGAAACATTTAAGAGCTCATAAGCCACTTTGGGGTCGATAGACCACTTAAAGTATAAGCTAATAAATAAATCATGATTAATAGGTCACTTTGGGGGCTAATATGCCACCTTACGCATAAAATAATAATTTAAGACTGATAAGCCACTTCGAGGTCGACATGTCACCTCACACATAAACAAATAAATTAAGATTGATAAGCCACTTTGGTACCGATAGGCCACCTTGCGCATAATCGTGTTAAGGCTGATAAGCCTCTTTAGAGCCGATAGACCACGTCGTGCATAATTTTGTTAAAGATTATAAGCCTCTTTTGGACCTATAGTTCACCCCACACATAATCATGTTGAGGTTGATAAGCCTATTTGGGTCCAATAGGCACCTCATGCATAATTGTGTTAAGGCTAATAAGCCTATTTAGAGTCGAAAGGCCACATTGCGCATAATCTTATTAAGATTGATAAGCCTCTTTAGGACTGATAGGTCACTTCGTGCATAATCGTATAAAGGCTAATAAGTCTCTTTGGGACTGATAGGCCACCTCGTGCATAATCATGTTAAGGTTGATAAGTCTATTTTGGGTTGATAGGTTACCTCATGCATAATTATATTAAGGCTGATATGCCTCTTTAGAACCAATAGGCCACCTCATGCATAACCATGTTAAGGTTGATAAGCCTCTTTAGACCTGATAGGTCACCTCCCAAATAATTGTACTAAGGCTGAGAAGCCCCTTTGGGTTGATAGGACACCTCGTGCATAATTGTAATAAAGTTGATAAGTCTCTTTGGGACCAATAAGCCACCTCATACATAATCATATTAAGGTTGATAAGCCTCTTTAGGGTCGATAAGTCACCTTGTACATAATCATATTAAAGTAGATAAGTCTCTTTGAGGTTGATAGGTCACCTTGCACATAATCATATTAAGGTTGATAAACCTCTTTGGGTATTAAGACTGATAAGTTGGGGCATTTCCCTTTATGCAAATGTACGTGTCCTACTCCATCGTGCGTGAAGGTGATAAATTGCAAGTTGATGTTGACTCTTCCTAATCATTAAAGCTTCGCACGTGGCAATAGGAAATTTGTGGCCATGGTGGACGTGAATCAAAGGAATTTGGAAATGAGAGATGGTGTGTTAGTGTTGTATCATGATATCGACCTTATCAAACAAATTGTCACACTCTCTCATTATTTGCTTTCTAGCTTTTTCTTGAGGTGAAAAATAGAGAAATACTTGAAACTTTTATCCTTCAACAAATGTCTCAGAGAAAAAAAAAGAAGAGGGAATTTTGCATTAGGTTTTTCAATAAAAGGAAGGGCGTCAAGATGAGTCTAACTAAAAAGTAACTTGGTATGATTTCTAAGATTTCTAGCTAGAACATTCATAATTGAGTCTCTTTATTCATAGAGAGGGATGCATTTTATAAGCTTTAGTTACTTGTTTTGTTATTTTTCGAATTTTAACTAATATTATTTAATTCATAAAATTTGTATTTTCTTCAACTGATTTCAAGTACAATCAATAGATATTTTTGTGATTTTTCTATATTTTTGTTAATAATTATTATACCGTATAACTGACATATTAAATAAATTATATTTTTGTTTTAATATAAAATTAAGAGTACAAAACACATTTTAACACACTATTTTACATTATACTTTATTATTGATTAAAATTTTCTTAAATTCCATTAGACCAGGAAAAAAATACTATATAAACTTATGTTAGGTAGTTTTAATACATATCACTCTAGTCTAAGTTTATAATTTTCAAAGGATTTTAATTATTAAGGCAGAATGTGTTAAGAGGTTAATGAATATTTTTAACACTTCTCATCTAAAAAGAACAGTGCTATCAATCCATTCCAACACTATTTTACAATATGCTTTATTATTGGTTAAAGCTTTATTAAAGTCCACAAAATCAGGACCAAAAATAGTATTGAATAAACTCAGAACCCAATAAGATCTAGCACAATTTTATTTTTAAGACAAATTCTGGTTAATAGTAAAATTTGTATTAGAAAGATTGTCTTACTGAAATTTCTCTTCTTTAATATTTCCATCGTATAGGTTACCCTGTTGCTGAAATAGTAATGTCAAAAGAATAAATATATATATATATATATATATATATATATATATATATATATATATATATTAAGAAAAATGGTGTGCATAAGTTATATTGGTTTCTATTATATGAGTGAACTATTTTAGGACTTTCTTTATGTGATTCTCGACAATGGTAATTAGTTTTGAGAGTTTATTATTAATTGAGTTTGGAAGATAAAATCAAATTTTTGAATGAAATTTCAACGTGGAAGACAGAGGTATTTAAAAGGTTATTTTCTTTTCAAAATCATATTATTTATAATCTCTCCAAATTTTGCTTCACTTAAGTCATCAATTATTTGTAGAAATAATTTTTCATATCCCTTCATTCTTTTTTCTCTTCTTATGCTTTTTCTTCAAGCTTTGAAATGGGTTTAGTTGAGGAAGTCTCTATATATCTTGTACCGACCAGTCCTCGGATACCGAGAACAGCTAGTAATGGTGGGCCACGTCAGTTGGGTCAAACGGCGTAGCCCAAAGCCACGTGGGATGGACTCCGCAAGTAGTATGAACTAGCGGGATGATTAGTCATCAGCGTGTCGATCACCAGAGTGGACTGATGTGTCCTCGTCACTCCGCAGGTTGATGAGTCCTCAGCGACAAAATGTGACGAGGTGACATCAGTCTTGGGTGTTTTGAACAACAAAGCTAGAACATCCAGTGTGGGTCCTGAAAGAAGACCAGTTATCAGTAACATGCCCAGAGGTAAGGAGAGGCCTAAATCACGAAGAGCTTATGCGTGTGGCAGGGAAAGCACAGTTAGGTGCAGAGTCCCGAGGGGTCAAGTACTCATCAGAACTAGGGTTTCTCAGTGAAGCTACATGCATGGCACGTGAACAGTGAAGGCACTCCTAGAACAGGTGGCCCCAGAGACTAGGTGCACAAGGAGGCACCCAGGTGGTCACCCTGTTAGAGTTTGCACTCCAATTAAGGAAACCTTACGTGCTAGATTACCCTAAGTCCAGGTGATAGCAACGCAAGGGTATTCCTGTAAACCCTAAATATGGGTAGTGACGCAAAGGAAACCTTAGACTATATAAAGGGTAGTAAAACACTTCACAAAGGTACGCAGTTTCTAAACCTAAACACAAATACTCAATACACTTGGTGTGCTTGCCCTTGTTTTGACTTGAGCGTCGGAGTGCAAACGGCCTCTGGGGTGCCCCCTTCCTATCTTGCAGGTGCAGATTGCTTCGAGAGAACAAAGCATATATCAAGGTGAAGAAGGAGGCGCGTGATTACCGTAGAGTCAATCGACAGGAGAGTCAACCGGCAAGAACATTTGGCGCCCACCGTGGGGCCGAAGTAAAACAAGGTCCCATACACGAGAGAAAGAGAAGAAACCACAGAGATGAGGAATACCAGGCAAGGGTCTGTCCCACCAAATGGGGGTGAAAGAGTTACCATGCAACAACTCATGGAAACGATGTGCACCCTCCAGGAGACGGTGGCGTTGTCAAGGGCAGATCAGGCGCGAATACAGATGGACCTGGCCACATCACAGGCCAGGAACGAGGAATTACACAGGGCAAATGAAGAATTACGCGTGAACCTGCGTAATTTGCAGCAAGCAGGGGATCGCGTGGTGGACAATCGGGTTCCACCAACGCCACCAAGGGCTTTCCCCATGCCCTTCTCCCAAGCAATCATGGATATGGTGGTCCCAGCCACATTCGTGGGCCCTAAGACCGTGTTCACCGGGGTAGAGGATCCTGAAGCGCATCTCACAGCGTTTCACACTCAGATGATGCTGTCAGGAGGGTCTGATGCGGTGCATTGCAAGCTCTTCATGACCACGTTGACTGGGACAGCGCTGAAATGGTTCGTTAGCCTACTTGAGGGACATATCACGTCTTTCGCGCAGTTCTCCACTCTGTTCAGAGAACAGTACATTGTCAACCGGGCCCCTCCACCGGTGTTCTATGACCTTTTTTGACGTGAGGCAATATCAAAGGGAGTCCCTTAAAGATTACCTCAACAGATTTGGGACGATGGTAGTGAGGTTGCATACCAAAGATGAAGATATGGTGGTGCACGCCTTCAGAAAGGGTATATTGCCAGGACCATTCAGTGAGTCCCTTATTAGAAGTCGCCCGAAGACCTTCGGTGACATCAAGCGTTATGTTGTCGCTCACATTGCCGCTGAAGGAGAACTCAATGAGAAGCGGGAGAGTGCAGCCTCCTCGCGGCAACGAGTACCTAGTCGGCCTCAGCCCTTGCGGATACATGAGGCGACAACAGAAAAGAGAGCCCAGAAAAAGCAAAAGCCCTACGAGATCAGGAAGTCCCAGGCTAGGGCACGCGCTAAGGAGGATGTGCCCCAGACATAACTTCCTGGTGGAGCTCAAAGAGCTGATCGCCATTCCCAATGTGGCAGAGAGGCTGAAGGTGCCCCCAAAGACAGACAAGAGATTGGGGCCCAACAAGAGCGTCTGGTGTGAATTCCATCAAGCATTTGGCCATCCCATTCGAAACTGCTTGGCCCTTGGCCATCAGCTAGATAAGTTGGTCAAAAGTGGCTTCCCGAATGATTTCTTGAGGGAGTCACAAGGGGGAGAGGTGGTGGTAGCACCAAGGGCTGATTAGGGACATGAGGTGCCCATACATGGAGAGATCCATACCATTTCAGGTGGGTTTTCGGGAGGAGGATGCACCTCTTCGCAGCGCAAGAAGTATGCGCGTTCAGTGATGGCAGTGGAAGCATGTGAGGAAGACCACTTTCCAAACATCGACCTTACGTTCACAAAGGCAGATTGCCTGGATGTCGTCCCTCACGACAACGATCCAGTGGTGATATCAATGGTTACAGTGGGGAGAAGGGTGCACTAGGTCTTCGTCGATCAAGGAAGTTCAGCTGATGTTATGTTCTGGTCAACCTTTAACAAGTTGGAGCTGTCCCCAGATCAGCTAAGGCCTTATACTGGCTGCCTGTATGGGTTCGCAAGTGACCAGGTTGAGGTGCGAGGATATATAGAGCTAAGGACCACTTTTACTGATGGGGTGGCCTCCCGCACCGAGAACATCAAGTATCTGGTCGTCAATGCCCCATCAGTCTACAACATACTGTGAATGAGTGTTTAATAGCAGTAGTGTGAGTGTGAGAGAAACAGTTGTAAGTGTGTGCCAACATTAGTATTATTCCAAGAAGAAGGAAAGATCGAAAATGGTAGATTCCAGCAAATACGTGCAACCTGCAATTCCCAAGTTTGATGGGCATTATGATCATTGGGCAAAATTAATGGAAAATTTTCTATGTTCTAAGGAGTATTGGCAGTTGGTGGAACATGAAATTTTAGTAGTAGAAAATAAAGCTACTGCATCGGAAGCAGAACTTAAACTCGTGGAAGAACAACAGTTGAAAGATCTGAAGATAAAGAATTATCTTTATCAAGCCATTGATCGAGAAATCTTGGATACTATCCTTAATGATGATACATCCAAACACATGGGATTCTATGAAGCTAAAATTTCAAGGTTCTACTCGAGTGAAGAGAGCACAATTACAAGCCCTGCGGAGAGACTTTGAAATGCTGCAGATGAAAGACGGAGAAACAATTAACTCATATTTTGCCCGTACTTTGAAAATTGCTAAAAACATGAAGACATGTGGTGAAAGCATGCTTGAGAATGTCATTACTGCAAAAATCTTGCGATCAATGATTTCTAAATTTAATTATGTTGTGTGCTCAATTGAAGAAGCCAACAACTTGGACACTATGACCATTGACGAATTGCATAGCAATCTTTTAGTTCACGAGCAAAGAATGACATATCAAGGAGAAGAAGAACAAGTACTGCAAATTACAAATGAAGACAAGGGAGGACGAGGAAGAGGATGAGGTAGAGGTTCTTTTCGAGGCAGAGGAAGAGGGAGACAATCATTTAACAAAGCTAAGATTTAATGCTTCAAATGTCACAAACTTGGACATTTTCAATACGAATGTCCTACCTAGGAAAAGAAAATAAATTATGCTGGAGTGGAAGATACGGTGGAAAGAGAGGATGAACTTTTGCTAATGGCTCATGTTGATGTCAAGCAATAAAAGGAAGATGAATGATTTCTTGACTCTGGGTGCAGTAATCACATGAGTGGTAACAGGGAGTGGTTCTCAAAATTAGATGAGAACTTTCGCAGTACAGTAAAGCTTGGCAATGATGCTCGAATAGATGTGATGGGAAAAGGAAGTGTTCGATTAAATATTAATGGAGTTGAACATGTCATTTCACATGTTTATTATGTTCCTGAACTCAAGAATAATCTCTTAAGTGCTGGACAACTTCAAGAGAAAGACTTAACTATATTGATTAAGGAAGGGAAGTGTAAAGTCTATCATCCTGAAAGAGGACAAATTATGGAGGTTAAGATGAAGGAGAATTTGATGTTTGTACTGACAGCCACCATGATATTAACAAAGTCATGTTTTTAGGCAGAGCTAGAGCATAATTTTGAGCTTTGGTGACTTGGTCATTTAAGCTACAGGGGTTTGAGAACACTTTCATCTAAGAAATTGGTAAATGGGTTGCCATCTATCACTACTACAATAGATCTTTGTATGTGCTGTTTGGCTGGGAAACAACATCGAAAGTCTATACCGAGGAAAAGTCTTTGGAGAGCATCCAACAAACTTCAACTTGTTCATGGAGACCTACGTGGACCTATCAAACCAATTTCAAGCAGCAACAAGAGGTATATTCTAAGTTTCATTGATGATTTTTCTTGCAAGACTTGGGTCTACTTTTTGCATGAAAAATCGAAAACTGTCTCATTATTTAAAAGTTTCAAAGCCCTGATTTAAAAGAAAGTTGGGATAAATATTGTATGTCTAAGAACTGATAGAGGTGGTGAATTCACTTCAAATGAATTTGGAGAATTTTGTCAAGGTCAAGGTATAAGCAGGCAATTGACAACAGCTTACACACCTCAGTAAAATGGAGTTGCTGAGAGAAAAAACAAAACAATCATGAATATGGTGCGTTCTATGTTGATTGGAAGACAAGTTCCTAAGGTATTCTGGCCTGAAGCTGCAAGATGGTGTGTACATATTCTCAATTGGTATCCTACAATACTTGTGCGGAACAAAACTCCTGAGGAAGCATGGAGTGGAGTGAAACCAACAGTAGATTACTTTCAAGTGTTTGGATGTATAGCACATGTTCACATACCAGATCAACATCGAGTCAAATTGGATGATAAAAGCAGGCAATGTAATCTTTTGGGAGTAAGCGATGAATCCAAAGCATATCGTTTGTTTGATCCAGTCAACAAGAAAGTACTGATAAGCAAAGATGTGATATTTGAAGAACAAAAAGGATGGAATTGGGAACAAAATAAGGAATACCAACAGGGCATTCTTGATTGGGGAGGAGATGAAGAATATATGAGTGACACTGAAGAACAGAGTGAGGAGAATGTTGTTGATCATAATGATGATCAAGAAATTAAGGAACAAAATGAAGAGCATCAATATTCCTCCTAACAATTACGAGACTCCAGTTGAAGGGAGGGTTAGAAGGAATAGGATAGAGCCGGTCTGGATGATTGATTATGAAAAAGGAGAAGGTCTATCAGATGATGCTGACCTAAATGTAATGATGGTCACTAGAGATGATCCAATTTCATTCGAGGAAGCTATCAAAAGCCAAAAGTGGAGAGATGCAATGATGAAAGAGATGGAATCCATAGAGAAAAATCAGACTTGGGAGCTGACAGATTTGCCAAGAGGAATGAAGCCAATTGGGGCAAAATGGATCTTTAAAACCAAATTTAAAGAGAATGGAGAGATAGACAAGTTCAAAGCAAGGCTAGTGGCAAAAGGGTATGCGCAACAATATGGAATAGATTACACAGAAGTATTTGTTCCGGTTGCTAGACTTGATACTATACGTATAATACTTGCAATAGCAGCACAATATGGTTAGATTGTTTTTCAATTAGATGTGAAGAGTGCCTTTCTTCACGGTGAACTTAAAGAAGACATTTATGTGCAGCAGCCCACTGGTTTTGTGAAAAAGGAAGAAGAAGACAAAGTGTACAAATTAAAGAAAGCATTATATAGCCTTAAACAAGCACCGAGAGCTTGGTACAACAAGATAAAGACTTACTTTGTTTGTAATGGCTTTGACAAATGTCTTTGTGAACATATATTGTTTACAAAATCAAAGGAGGGAGGAAGAATGAGATATTTTCTTGGAGTTGAAATTAAGCAGAGTTCAAATGGAATTTTTGTATGTCAAAGGAAATATGCTCATCAAGTGCTATCACAGTTTGGTATGGAGAGATGTAATGCAGTTAAAAATCCAATTGTTCCAGGCACAAGACTGTCAAAGGATGATGATGGAACCAAAGTTGATGTAACTATGTTCAAGCAATTAGTTGGCAGCCTTATGTATTTGATTGCAACCCGGCAAGATTTAATGTATGGAGTCAGCTTAATCTGCAGATTTATGTCCAGTCCTACTGAATCTCACTGGTTTGCAGCTAAAAGAATATTGAGATACTTGAAAGGTACAACTGAATTAGGCATCCACTATAAGAAAAGGGAAAACACAGATGTTGTGGCATACACTGATAGCGATTTTGCTGGAGATATAGATGATCGGAAAAGCACTTCTGAATTTGTATTTTTACTTGGTTCTGGAGAAATTTCATGGTCCTCAAAGAAGCAACCAATAGTATCATTGTCCACCACTGAAGCTAAGTATATAACTGTTGTCTCATGTGCATGTCAATGTATTTGGATTCAAAGAGTTTTGGAAAAACTGTTTTTTAAAGAGTAGAAGAACACACAAATTCTATGTGACAACAATTCCACTATACAACTATCTAAGAATCCAGTGTTTCATGGGAGAAGCAAACACATTGACATTAAATTTCATTTCTTAAGAGATTTAGTAAAAGATGGAGTTGTCAAGTTAAGCTACTGCAATTCGCAAAATCAAGTTGCTGATATCATGACCAAGCCTCTCAAATTGGAGCAATTCTTAAAGTTTCGCAATATGTTGGGTATAATTGAGTAATTAGAATTAAACTAAATGCAATTGCATCTAGTTTAAGGGAGGGAATATTAGCATCAGTTAAAATTTAATTGTTATTTTGAATTTATTTAATTAAGTAGAGTTGTTTTTTTATTTCAAATAAGTGGTCAATTACTGACCTGATTTTTAGGGATACACTTAGTGCAGTTGTTAGGAAACCACCCATTATTCAGTCCATGAAATTAGTGGGTGCAGGTGTGATATTTTCTTGATTCTGTTTGTGGTTCTGTTTTGAGTCTATATGGCTATATGGCTATATAGCCTAACTTGCATTCTGAATTTAATAACACATAATTTTATAAAACAGAAAGAGCTTACATTTGTTTCAAGAGTTTTTGCTGTTTTGTTGTTTCGCAGCGTTGTTAACTTCCCTTTTCCTACTACCTTCCACAATCTCCAAACATGGGTCGGAGAAACAACGTCGTTTTGGTCAGCGAACCAGTCGTCGAAGAAGTCCCCTACAGCCCCGAGCTCCATTTCGAGAAGAAGAAAAAAAAAAGAATAAGAACAAAGACAAGCAGCATGAAAGTGAAAACAATCCTATACAAAAGCTCAATGAACTCGACCATCAAAATGGCACAGAATCGAAGAAGAAAAAGAAGAAGCACCAGGACTCCAAAGAGAATGCCGAGGAAACCAATGGTGACAGGAGCAACGACAACGACGCTAATCACGATGAAACGGTGGCGGACAAGTCTATGGTTGTTACAGGCAAGAATGCCAGAGATGCGAAGTACACGACATTGAAAAACTTTTTAGATTCTGGAGCTACAGAGAATGTGCTGGAGTGCTGCAAGGGTTTCGAGAAGCCTTCTCCGATTCAATCGCAGGCGTGACCTTTCTTATTGGACCGTCATGATTTCATTGGAATCGCTGCCACTGGATCAGGAGCGTTGTTGTTGTGTATATGTGTGTTTTGCGTGACTTGAAATTGGTTCTAATTTTGGTGGTTTTGTTGCGTTCGGAATACCCGCGATTATCCACGAACCCGCGATTATGCATGTTTTGGGAAAGCAGAAGGGTTCCGGGGGCGGAACCCTCCTTGCCTCGTGCTCTCTCCTACCAGAGAGCTAGCACAACAAGTATGAAGTTTGGAAATGTTTAATTTTAATTTAAACTTTATTTTTTAATAATTTCATGTGTGTTCTGCACTTATCAGTTGCAGATCGAAAATTCCAATTTAAGGGCTCTGTAGCCTGAATTTTGTAGTTGCTACTCTCTACTTGCCTTACTGTTTGATATGTATACTCAAACATGAGAATCAGGTTACAGTCAATTTATCACCTTGCTGTTATTGATTAATTAAATGGTGTGATATGTTAAATATTAGTGTTACGTGTCACTTTATAGCTTATATGCATCTCCATCAGAACACTGTGTAAACAGGAAATTGATTGTACCGTAAGTTGCAGTCTTTGTTTTGTCTACCTTTATTTTTCTGATTTTTAATAGGTAAACTTATTGGTTCGTTAGAAAGTTTAGCGTTCTGCAATACGTCTATTTAAAAGGTTATATCATTCTAAAATACATAAATAGACAAAGAGAAAATTTTCTAACAAAAAGAGTAGGAACTGGTTATCCATGATATAATATGCTTTGGAGTATGCATACTCATGTCCCAAAGAAACTGAAGCCAATAATTGGTGGGGATAATATATAAAGAATGTTTAACAGCACAATAAATTGGTGTAACAGGCTATACAACCAAAGGAAAATAGTAAATTAATTAATTAATCAATTAAAACTATAAAGTGTCAAACTCCTGAAATTTAATAGACAATCCTGGACAGCTAAAAAATGTGAGTTTAAAATTATCATCTCGTAACGAGAAGAAAAATAAGAGCTTACAGGCACACATAAGTGCCAGCTACAACAGGAAAAGACTCACTAACCTATTTATAACTGATTTTTTTTATCACCTTTTAAAGTAATAAATAACTCGAACAAAAAGTGTAAGAAATGACCGAATTAACATATTCCTTCAGCCAAAGATAAACACAAGTCACCAGCATTTAGTCTTCATCGTCAGAGTTGTCAAATGTTTTCTTTTGAGACTTTGGAGCATCAACAGGGATTTCCTTGAAGTGCGCCCCGTAAAGCTTGGACTCCTATAATGAATTGAAAAATTATAATTTTAACAATCAACCAAAATCACTGAACTGGTGCACGGACAAAAAAGGAGAAGAAAATAGACCTTTTTCTTTACATGTGTGCCAAATTTCAAAAGGGAATCGGGTACAATTTGCCCTGCTTCCCTCAAAACATTCACCAACTCCCCAGCAAGTCCCTGAAATATTTCAATTCTTAATTGATACCAGGGTGAAAAAACACAAAAGCACCAATTAATACTATAACCTGGGGGGATTATATACTAACTATAAAGTTGTTAGTTAGTACTACCTTATTCTGCTGTGTGAAGAACGTATGGGCAACACCTTTCTTACCAGCTCGTCCAGTCCGCCCAATTCTATGAACATAATCTTCTGTAGTTAGAGGAAAACTATAGTTTATCACTACTTCAACATCTGGAATATCCAATCCCCGTGCAGCAACATCAGTAGCAACCTGTTCACTGAATTATGTCAGATAATTGGCCGTATAAAGCAACAATGTTTGAGGGATCATGTCCTGTTCAATAGACATAAAGCTAGTTTCGTTAGAAGCATTACCCACTAAAGGTATTAGCAGGAGCCCTTAAAGTACTATTAAAGTTTAAAAAAGATTGACCTAATAATTTCTTTCCTAATCTAAACATTTTTCGTTGAGAACTACATTAAAAAGTAGGTTTCATCCACAAGTCAGGAGTGTAAAAATACTAAAACTAGAGCTTTGAAAGGGCTAAGAGAAAACAAGTAAAGAAGAATTTGTATAAAAACATTTTCCAGAGATAGCAAGTGCAGAAAAACATATTGCAAAAATATGAAGTCAAATTGATGAGAAGAAAACAACCATTCTCCAACATAGCCACTGTATCATCATAGAGGAAACAGTCAAACATTGTTGTGATAGCAAATCATAAATTTCATTTAACTTTTTGAGTTGTCATACTGATATAAAAATTATCACTAATAATAAAAGTGTAAAACAAGTACCATCAGAGGGCAGGTTCCCTTCTTGAACAATGAGAGTGCCTTTGTGCGATCATGTTGAGCTTTGTCCCCATGTATCGAAACAACCTTCCAACCCCTGAAAATGGCATTTAACACATCCTAAGTAACTATTATATTTATATCAGCACACGCTTATAGCAAGCACCAGATATTTTTAACAGGAAATTATCATAAAATGTGAGGTGACATACCCTTCTTGAAGCATATTTTCAACTCGTTTGGCTTCATTTTTGTACAAAACAAAGACCAATACTCGATTGCTGAGAAAAAAAGGATACAATATCTTAACAACATGGAGCAAAACAAAACTTGTAAAAAAATTTGCAGAATATACCTCTGAGATTTGTGGTACTTTTCCACTAAGGCAACCAGGCGCCTATCCCGAGCCCAGTCTTCCAAGACCTATGAATGTAAAAGGATTCAATATTAACTAAAAGAATAAATATGTATGATATATAGACTTGATCAAATTCACACCTCAACTATCTGCATGACATCATGATTGGCAGCCAAGTCTTCTGAACCTACAACAACCTGTCACAAGTTTAAACATTTCTTCCTCCAAAATCTTGTATGAAAAATAGGTGAAATCTTTCTTGAAAAAGATACAGACTTTTACAGGATTGGGATCCATAAACTCCTGAGCCAAATGATGAACTGCCAAAGGCCATGTAGCACTGAACATAACCATTTGACGATCTGCAAACACGTATACTCTTTTTATTGAGACAAAAATAAAGTGGAAAAGATTGAGCAAACAAAATATCTATGTAAGCTTGTTGGAGAATCAGTCATATAGATCAGTTTTGACAAATCTAAGACAAACATTAAAAACTCTAGGACAAACAAATTAATGACCAATTATGGGGTAACAGCTGATAAAAATGCATCATACCAGAACATGTCTGACCCAGAATAGAGCGTACTATTTGCTCAAAACCCATGTCAAGCATCCGATCTGCTTCATCAAGTACCTGGAACAACAAATAAATGAGAATGTTTACAAAAGTCTCACCATATATTGCTTATAAACAAGCATCTACTTCTAGTTTACATATTTAAGCCAGAGAAAAATCAGCCAAGAAGTAAATTGTATGGTAATTGAAATTCCAGTATATGTAGGACAAAGAGACTCAAACTGACCTTCCCAACAATGAATGTAGTAGAAAAAAGATAAGATGGGTATAAGAACTTGTTTACACGGTATAAAGTGCATTAAAAAATAAGAGGGAAATTAACAACAGAATTCTGCTTGACAATTTACAGCTTACCACAAAAGATACTTCTTTGAGGCAACAGACACCCATTTCAATTAGATCCTGGATACGACCCGGAGTTCCAATGACAATGTCCTGGATGGGAAAAGTGGTATTAAAATATCCGTATGATGTTAATGAAAAAAAGGACAAAAATATCATTAACATTGAAATGAACAAGCATTTATATTCAACTGTCATTTGAGTACAAACCATCCAAAGCAACAGAAGAACTTTATAACTTACAATGCCAGATTTTAGTGAGGAGATTTGTGGGCCTTTGGAGGTTCCACCATACAAACAGATTGATTCCACACCACAAGAACTACCAGCATCACAGATGACATCTGATATCTATAAACAATTAAAGAAAACTATTAGATATTATCATTCAGTAAATCAGTAATACTATCCAATACCCATGGATGTTGAAAAAGTAAGATAAAGTCGCTGTATTTTATAAAAAGGAAAAAAGAAACATTGGGCGGGGACGGGGGTTGAGGTGACTGTAAAACTCACATAACTCTAGGAACCTAAAAATATTATTCTAAATAAATAGCATCAATCAATTTCCTGTTTACACAGATAGTGTTCTGATGGAGATGCATAAAAGCTATAAAGTGTCACGTAACACTAATATTTAACATATCACACCATTTAATTAATCAATAAGCTATAAATTGACTGTAACCCATTGTTTCTCATGTTTGAGTATACATATCAAACAGTAAGGCAAGTGGAGAGTGGCAACTACAAAATTCACGCTACAGAGCCCTTAAATTGGAATTTGAAATCCAATTAAACCTTTATTTTCAGTAACTTGAGAGAGAGATTCAAATTCTCTCATTTCAATGGAAGTAATATAGAACTCTATTTTCAATCTGCAACTGACAAGTGCAAAACACACATGAAATTATTAAAAAATAAAGTTTAAATTAAAATTAAACATCTCCACAACTTCATACTTGTTGTGCTAGCTCTCTAGTAGGAGAGAGCACGAGGCATAGAGGGTTCCGCCCCCTGGAACCTTTACCCTTCCGCTTTCCCAAAACATGCATAATCGCGGGGATCCCGAACGCCAACGTTTTCCCTAAAAGCAAAACCACCAAAATCAGAACCAATTTCAAGTCACGCAAAACACACATATACACAACAACAACAACAACAACGCACCTGATCCAGTGGCAGCGATTCCAATGAAATCACGACGGTCCAATAAGAAAGGCCACGCCCGCGATTGAATCGGAGAAGGCTTCTCGA
The DNA here is from genome assembly GCA_013389735.1 of Phaseolus lunatus. Lineage (NCBI taxonomy): Eukaryota > Viridiplantae > Streptophyta > Magnoliopsida > Fabales > Fabaceae > Phaseolus > Phaseolus lunatus. The sequence continues at coordinate 22,786,596 of CM023859.1, read as the reverse complement.
AACCCTTGCAACACTCCAGAACATTCTCTGGAAGTCCAGAATCCGAAAAGTTTTTCAACGCCGCGTACTTCGCATCTCCGGCATTCTTGCCTGTAACAACCACAGACCCGTCCGCCACCGCTTTATCGCGATTAGCGCCGTTTTCGTTGTTCCTGTCACCGTTGGTTTCCTCGGCATTCTCTTTGGAGTCGTGGTGCTTCTTTTTTTTCTTCTTCGATTCTGTGCCGTTTTGATGGTCGAGTTCGACGAGCTTTCGTTTGGGGTTGTTTTCGCTTTCATGCTGCTTGTCTTTGTTCTTATTCTTCTTTTTCTTCTTCTTCTCGGAATGGAGCTCGGGGCTGTAGAGGACTTCTTCGGCGACTGGTTCGCTGACCAAAACGGCATCGTTTCTCCGACCCATGTTTGGAGATTGTGGAAGGTAGTAGGAAAAGGGAGGTTAAAAACGCCGCAAAACAGCGAAAACCAGTGCCAAACGAAGGCGAAGGGACTCAACGTTCCTGCGAAAATCTACGCCTATTTCATCATTGATTAGGAGATAATCAAAAGCATCTCAAGAGGCAAATGAAAAAAGGGAAAAAAAAGAAGGTAAGAAAATTTCGAAGACTTCGCCGTTCGAAAAGTAGCTTGGAATTACAGAAAGATGGGGTTTTCTTCGACCTTAGAGATATAAAGCAAGCCTCTGGCTCTGACTTATATAACGGGAATATTAGAATTAGGGTTTTTACTCTCACTGAAAATACTAAATAATACCCCTCTGTATTGTTTTTAATTACGGCTTTGCACTTTGTGCCTTTCACTTTTTATTGGTCCAACCAAAAGCCCTTTCATAATTAAGATGATAAAATTCAACTCTACAACCCAAAAGTTTTTTAAAAAAATAAAACAACTTTTAAATTGTGTACTCCTCATACTAAAAATAATTTCTGGATTGAAAAACACTTCATTTCTAGTTTAATCTAAAAAGGGTAAAATAGGATATTTATTGTTTATGGGGTGCAGAATAAATGTACGGTGGTGCCGCAAGAAATTCTCAAACTTTGAACTGGTTTTGCCCAATTTAGATTCTAGCCCATAATAATTTATATATTTGCCCATTCAATTTAGGATATTTGAACAGGATCTAATTATTTAAAACTTAAAATGAACTATAAAAAATTTCAAACTTTGGTTGGCCCGTCGATTCTTTTTCCACCGCAACTTAATAATTTCTTAAATAGTTCAATTGGATAATTTAGATTTTTGTTGATGATTATAATTTTTTTCTATGATCCTCTAGTATTCTAAGATTGTGTCTTAAGCTAAACTCACTTAGTAGGAAGATAAATAAAACCTAATCAAATATTGTTTCCATAAAGAATTGAACTTCACTTTTGTATAATTTATTTATATTTATATATATTTTATCATAACTTCTAATTTGAAACCATAACTATATTTATATCAATTATGTAACACCCCATAAAATGCATCTAACTATTATAATACACGTTCTACATATTTTTATACAAACTTAGAATTTATCAAAATATTTCTATTACAAGATTATGACTTATAGACATACAAATATTAACGATATAAGGTTCAAAACTACATCCTAAAATCCTCCAGATCCTCTGACACCTGTATGATTATCTGCTCGTGTACGTAGTACAGTCATCGCAGTTCAAATACAACAAGAAAAACAAGGGTAAGCTAGTGAAAATAAATTTCATAACATATTTAATTCATGCAAAAAGAACAAATCAAACTAATAATTTACAAACATTTCTTTAAATGTTGTTATATAAAAGTTCAATATCAATTTCATCATTCATATAGACCACACATGGATCTATTTTCAATCACAATCATTGGATTTCATTTCAATCCCACCTCGTCTTCCGGAAGACTCATTAAGTATGCCCCTACTAGAGACTAACACCTGATCCAAAGATTACCAGTGAATCTAACAGAAAGGGTCAGGGTAAGTTCTAACATCCAATACCGAGTGTCTACAGCGGGACCCAATGTCTATGAACTCTCTCTCAACTTCTCACCACCTGATATCTTAGTCTACATGACTTAGATCATCAGTGAAGCCAGATGATCTTTATTAAACATAGGCTTTTCATACTTAATGTCATCAAACAATAACTCATACATTATCCTAAATGTATGACATCAATTTCATATCATTTTCATCATACAGTATCATTCTAAAACACAATCCACAATATTTAAAATCTTATTTAATATAAAAAAATAACACTTAAAATACTAAACCATCAAAATATAATATTTTTACAAGTTTAAATAATATATAAACAAACAACACAAAATATAAACACACAACATTCCTGCAAGAGAAATTGAATATTGGGACCACGTCCCTTCCACATCCAGAATCTTCTAGCTTAGGGTGCTATTAAACAATTAAATTTTAGCTTCCCTTACCTTAATTGCTTGCTTTCCAAGCAACTTCTAGAATTTTATTCCCCACCGTCTAGATAAGCTTTAAGATTTACGGGCCTAATGCAAGTTATCCAAAAATTACCAAATGTTAGTATGAGCTTAGTCAAGTTGAAAGAAACATTTTTCTCAACTGGCCCCACTAATATTGATGACTAAAACATAGAGAAAAACAGAGAATAAGAGAACTTTAGAGTAAAATTGAACTTACTCTGTTTAAAATTCTGATCGGGTAGAAATGTTCCTTAACTTGCCAGCTACAACGTGGTCCGATCAGATTCTAAAATAGATGAAGATTGGAAAAGGAAATTAAGAGAGAAGGGGAGAGTGAGAGATAAGGAAGAAAGAAAAAGAATGTGCGTGTGGGTAAGGGGGTCTGTTGGGTTTTTTTTTTTTTTATAACAGGCAACGCTGTTACAAATTCAAGTTTTTAAAATATTGTTCATAATCAATTTTGCGATGATAATAAAGATGGAATAGTTGAAATCTACATGTAATAGCTAGTTTTTTGAAAAAATAAAAATAAAAATAATTAATTGTTTATTTTTCATGTAATATTTTTTTTCTTGTGTTTTGGATTAAAAAGTAATCTTTTATCAAACACCAAATTTTTTTAAATTTTTTTTAATTTATAATGAGTTAAATATATTTTTTGTTTTTGTATTATAAGATGAAATTAGTTTTTATTTCTGGTCCCAATTTTAGACTAATTTTGTAATATGAAAATAATTGGAATAGATTCTTTTGTATGTGAAATTGATTCAATTTGAAATTTCACTTCATCAACTCATTAAATAATTATAGTGGATATCACTGTGTAATCAAAACAACAACAAATTTTAAAAAAATTAAAAAAACACTAACAATTTCACATTAAAAAAAAGAACTAATTTCAATTATTTCCATAATATACTAATGGACTAAAGTTTGAACAAAAAATGAAAATCAATTTTATATTATAGTAGAGGTGCACAAAATATATATATATATATATAATTTTATTTTTTAAATAAAAGTTTTCATGTTAGGCATCACTATGCAATCTAATATCTCAGCTAGGCTAACACCTCAAGCAACAACAATCATCTGTCATTACATGAAAAGTATTATTAAAAAAAAGAAAAAAGAAAGAAAATACAAAAATATGGAGGATTAGACCAAAACTCATATGTTAACAAACATAGTACATACGTAGACTATACATATTCATAAAAAATTCTAAGAATAGACTAGATGGAAGTCTATTATACCAATGAAAATATTCTCTATGAATAAATCCTAAATTAATCAGCTTATTAGCACACGCATTCCCTTCACGGAAGATATGAGTAACCCTAAACCTGATTTTCCCCAATAATTAAGACAAGTATTCTATCAATTCCGAAACATCCAAGGAACATTTGTCCTAGCAGTTAACGCAGCACAAACCAAAGCAGAATCACATTCCAATCAGACATTAGTAAACCCCAACTTTTGAGTTTCCTCCATAGCTTGTATAACCCCATAAAACTCAGCAACCAGAACAGTCTGAACTCCAAGAAACGCAAAAAAAGCTTCAATAAGCTCTCTCATACTCCCACATAAAATACCAACACAAGTAGAAAAATTAGGGTATCCCCTAGCAGCCCCATCAATATTAATTTTAACCTAATCTGGTGAAGGAAACTCCCATCATCTCACAGAAAGAGGACGAAGAACTTTACCAGTACGAGTATTAATACCAAAAACCTTGATCAAATTGAAATCGAACATATCATTATTCATAGAAGCTTTTGACGAATTACCCACCAAACAAATTAAATTTTTAATAACCGAAATAGCCCGAGTAACTCAATCTTACCCTGAAAACGAGCAAAATTCCTCATACGCCAAATCATCCAAATAGAAAAAGTTATCACAACAAACTTAATCAATTTAACCAAAGAACTACCATTACTCTTAATAAAAGAAAGAATGTCATTCTTATTAGAGAAATGAGAAGTAGGAAAAATCTGCCGAACTCAACTCTAAATACCCAAAGCATTAGAACATTCAAAAAATAAATGTAGAATAGATTCCTTGTGCTTTTTCACAATGCGTATACATAAAATAAATATGCAACATTTTATTCTGAATATGTTGATCTGTAAAAAGTCGCTCATAAAAAACTTTTCAAAGTACAAGATATTTGAAAGGCGAAATAAATCGAAAAATATATTTAACCTATTTATAATTTTCCCGAAAAGTATAGTGTTATTTTCTCGTGACATATTGTATTTGGTATTATTTGTTTGTGTAAGTTTGTATCTTTTCTACACTCTTTTACTTGCTTTTGTTTCGAAGATTTAATATGTTCTTATGTTTCAGTATATAAAACGTTTGTATTTTTTTTAATATAAAAATGTGTGGAAACGTTGAAGATATCAGTGAACATGTCTTCACTACACATCATCGGTAAAAAAAAACATATTTTTTTTTCTCAGGAATCAATAATTAATATTTTATTTTTCAAACTGATATTCGTGGTAATTGAAGCACTAAAAATATTTAAATCAATCAAGACGTATACCTTAATTTAAAATTTTATTGACCAGTAAATTATGAAATGTCAATTTGCATATTTATACTCCAAAGAGGCATATTATTTCTAATGCTCCAAAAACTATATATCTATCTATATTTGTATATTTATATAATGAAAAAACTACTTACCACAAATACACTATGAGGAATACATTACATAAATAATATTTATGGTTACTAACTTACTAACTTTATATATATATATATATATATATATATATATATATATAAAGATTCATTTAATTCAAAAATTAATGAAGTAACTTACTATTAATCTTAATTTTGTATTTATTTGGAATTGATTGTTCAGATTAATTAAATAATAGATGCAATTAATTAATTCTAAGAAAATCATTAATATATTTTCTATAAATTCTCTCTCTTTTCTCTTTATTAGTATATATTTAATAGTTATTATACTATGAAAAAGAATAGTACCAAAATCTTCCTTATTTAGGAATGGACACTTCATACAAAAAATTATTTTTACGAAAGATCTTACTTTATTTTATAAAAAGAATATGTATGTATATGTATATATATTATTATATAGTTACACTATAATTATTTTAAAATTTAATTCTAATAATTTTATAATTAAATATACTTTGGATGTACATATTTATAACGTTGACATTTGACACTAGCTATAATAATTAAATATAAAAGTTTAATATAATATTATGAGCTTATTAAAATCATTAACTTATGCAATGTTTTTTATATTTTAAATAAATTTTTAATAATATAAAATTTATATTGTTTAATATAATTCTTTGAAATATTAATTAATTTTTATAGACAATGATATAATAAATAATAAAACATAGATTTATACCATTCATATTCAAATGCATAATTTTAATTTCTATTCAGCATGTATTCTAAATAATATAACTATATATAAATATTTATTTAAAATGTAATTTTAATTAAAACATAGATTTGTTTAGTATTATTTTATAGGATCAAAATTAAAGAAAAAATATTTTTTTATTTAATCTAATTGAATAGGAATAGATTTATTTTTTAATTTATTTTAATTAAAAATATAAATGATATTACTTTTATTAATATTTTTCATAATTAATAAATATAGTATTTTATTTATAGTTTCTTGTAAGAGATTATTATACTTGTAAAATAATTAAGTAAAAAAATATATATAAATATTTTTTATTTCTTTTTAATATATAATTATATATACAAAAAATGATTAATAATTAAAATAAATAAATTTTAGATTATTAAAAAATATACAGAAATAAATATTACAGACGTTAATAATTTCAATAAACTGATAACATTATATTAAACTTTCATGTTTAATTATTTTAAATAATATTATCTAATTATAGTATTATTATAATTAAATTTTAAAATAATTATAATGTTACTATAAATTAAAATGTAGGGATTTTATAAAATAAAGTAAGATCTGTTTTAGAAATGATTTTTTTATCTGAAGTGTAAATTTCTTGTCAACTAAGATTTTCATAATATTCTCTTCATAATTAAATAATAATTAATAAATACATGTTAATGAATAGGAGAGAGAAAATTGTACTACTCAACATAATACATCCTACAAAAAGATGTTAGTGATTTACTAATAAAGAACTAAAGGTGTCTATTATCTAATTAATGTAAATAGTTAATTTAAAATATCATTTGTGAAGATTTCGTTTATAGTATGTTGTGTTTATATTTGGGTGAGTAGTGTTTATTGGAATGGATTTGTGATGATACAACTTGTTTGCTTCCAATAAATTGAGTAGATTGACCAGCGCGGAAAAACAAGAAAAAGTTAAACATTCATTCATTTCTTGCTGAATAAAAGTGGAGAAAGGAAGTTGGATATGACTTATTTTATGTTAGTATTTTTTATTATTTCAAATTTTTATTTAACTAAGACATTAAATAATTTATAATTATCTAAAATTTTAAATAATTTAAAGATTTTATATATTTCAAGTTTTTATTTAAATATGATATTAGTTAATTTAGAATTTGTACTTATTAAGGATATTAGATAATTTAGAATTTGTACTTATTTAGGATTTTAAATAATTTAGGAATTTTATTTAATAGGATATTAAATAATTTAAGATATGTATTTGTTTAAAATTTTGAAAAATTTATAAGTTTTATTGACTTTATATTTGATTTAAATAGTACATTAAATAATTAAAAATTTGTATTTATTTAGAATTTTGAATAATTTAGTAATTTTATTTATTTTATATTTTATTTAAATGCAATATTAAAATATTTGATTTTAACCACAAGACTAAATTTATTAATCACACCTATCACATGACTCACAAATTTTTATAAATTTTATCTTCATTTCTCATCGTATTTTCCTTAATTCAAAGAATTTCATTCTCCACTCATTTTCCCCTTAAATCTACTAAAATCAACTCCCTCAAATTCATCTTTAATTTCAAATAAATCATTAGTGTAATGTAGATTTTCTCAACGAACTAAAATGAAAATTTCATCATCTTCACTTCAATGTCTCAAAATACACTATCATCGCATATTTTAAAAGAAGAAAAAAAACACCAACAAAAAAGTAGGGTAAGATAGTGATTTTTTAAACCTTCAATAAATTTATATTTAAATCATCCAACCACAATCACATGAATCATCACACTTCATTCATTCCAAATATACTAAACAACCAAGTGTATGTAAATATTTTATGTTTCACATCACTCATGCTAGAAATCCACTGGCATAGTTCGATATCACTCCTATTAGAAAATTGACATCCATACACAAACACTTGACTCCCATGCATTAAAATTAACATTCAAAGACCTGCACCTGTCATTCTACTCGTTGTGAATACACACAACTATCAACATAATCATCTCAATATCAAATCATCTCATATGACATGGTAAATTCATATGATTTGCTTAGATTAGTTTTTTCAACCTCATACTCAGTCATATGAACATCATTCGACTCTCACCACCTGATACTATTCATCTATGTGATTCCAAGACACTAGTAGAGTCAGGATCATCCCTTTCATATGTCTCAGTCACATTCCCCATGCACTACAAGAAAATCATTAAATAGAAATCAATTTTAGAGATAAAAAATAATTAGTTACTATATTGACTAAATTATATATTATTTTAGAGACTAACAAAATTATCGGTATCTAAAGTGGTTTCTATTATTAATAAATTTTTTAAATTAGTTTCTAAATTGGTAGTTAATTAGACACCAATTTAGAAATGATAGCTAATTAAATACATATTTATAACTAATTATTTTTTGTCTCTTAAATGAGTTTCTACTTAATAATTTTATTGAAGTGATGATTCACATTTCATGTCATTCATCAACCTATTATTCCATCGTACATAAATTTATACTTTTAACACAGTTAGAAAATATCAACAATAATCACAAAACATTAAATTTCACAAATTAATTGAACAAATTGGTTTAAACACTAAGTTGCATAATTTTAATCAATATAGATCTTTAAAAGTTGTAATCACTTCTAACTTACAAATTGATAAATTTTTAAAAAATTTAACTGCTGTCAAAATGACTTTAGTTAATTAAAATTAGCTTGAGCCCAAAAAAATTAGTTGAACGTATATGAATTTTGTTGAGCGAATTTGAGATAGAAAATAGCCAAAAAAATTGCATTTCAAATTCACTGGAGACATGAGATTTGGCTAAGGAATTTTGTAACATCTCTAATTTTTACCCATCTCTAATTTTTACCCATATCTAATAATCAAAATCTACTTGAAATATCAAAATAAATATATAAACATATTACAAATATATCTACAATTCTTTCGTATAATGGTTCAAAACATATCTCTCTTCATAAAATTTTAAATATTTACATAAAAGTAAAACAAATATTCGAAAGAATATAAAATATTTTCATCATCTAGCTTCTCACTGAGGAGCTCTATCACATGTAACATCATCTGGTCCCGTGTAAATACACAATCATCATAGATTTAAAGAAAAACAACCACAAAATAAAGGGTAAGCTAGGTATTTTTAAAACTTATAACATAAATATAACTTTAAACATCCACATAAATTCATCATTTCTCATGCATTTCACATAACCATCAAATGTCTATCAACAATATTAATATTCATCTTTCTCATATCAACCTTCTACTGACCCACAACACATAGACACTTGACTATACTTCCGAAAGACTCGTGCGTTGACTCAGACTTAGAGATCTGCACCTGTCATACTACTCGCTGTGAAATCCACACAGCTATGCGCATAAATAATCTCAATATCATCTCTTTCCTAGTATGACAGGGTTAATTCATATAACAAGTCAAGTTAGTTATCTTTCAAACAACTTACCCATTCATAAGAACCTCCTTCGACTCTCACCACCTGAATAACTTCATCTATATGATTCCATTATCTTAGGAGAGTCGGGATATCTCCTTCTAGACGAATTCCTAGTCAATGCACATCCTAAACAATCTTAACACAGTATTTTCTTTCCTGAAAATACTATGTCTTGATTAAAATTCATATTATGAACCTCATAATATCCAATATCAAACAATCAAATCATACCAATATTTAAAATGTCCAAAATACACAACAATTAATTTACTAATCATATAAATATCTAATTAAAGAGATTTTCAATTAAATATACATGAAATAAAAGTTTACATAATTAATAAGCAAAACTATACAGAAATAAATAAATCAACCTTTTAAAAGAAAATAAAAATTAGTTTAGTTTTTTTATTTTTTTAAAATTTTTTTAACAAAGAGTCTAGCTTGAGCTAGAATTCGCTAGCTTGAGCTAAAATCCACTAGAGAGCACCCAGAATTTTAGCTTGAGCTAGAATTCGCTAGTTTGAGCTAAAATCCACCAGAGAGCACCCAGAATTTTAACTTGAGTTAGAATTCACTAACCTGAGCTAAAATCCACTAGAGAGAACCCAGAAACTTATTTTTATTCTAGGTTGAGCTAGAATTATCTATCTTGAGCGAAATATGCAGAAATTTTTTGCATAACTTGTTATACCTATTAGATTCTAAATCAACATTCCATTCAATTCATAATTTTATAAATCTACACATTACATTGATAGTTCCTGCTCAGCATAATACAATCATTAAACCATTGAGTTATTATGTCCATCTATACATATATTTGATTTCTAAATCCAAAACCATTTAAAATCAAGCAATCAATTCTCAATCACAACACTTTCAATTTCAATAAAACAATCAATTCTCAAAACAAGAAATCCTCTAACAAAATTTGGAATTGGTGACCACATCACCCCCCCACATCCAGATCTTCTAATCTAGGGTTCTATTGGAAATTTAAACTAGCTTCCCTTACCTGGACTTGAACAGATGCTCATTAAGAGCTCCATTCCCACCAAAAGCTTAAGGATAGCCTAACCTGCACCACAGAGTCCTGATCACAAATCTAACTATATCACTAGGACCCTAAGCTAAGATAGACTAATTTTGAAGATCAAAACCTCACATGAAAACTTAAACAAAAAGGCGAACCTAACCAGATCAAAGTTAACTCAAAGAAAAAAGAGCCAAGAAGGAACTTACTCTATCTAAGATTTTGATCGGACAAACTTGTAGAGTTCACTGCTAGAAGTCCAATGGCAGACTCTGATCTTTGATCTGATGAGCGAAGAGGTTAGGATTTTAGAGAGAAGACAGAGGAAAGGAAAAGGAGTTTTATAGAGATGATGGTTCTTTTAAAATGAAACCTGAATAACTAAATTTCTATTTATATAGCCCTTTCCACTTTAATAATAAAATATTCAGGTGTCATTTTAATTGTACCATTTCTACTCTAAGACTATTTTTCTCAGTCCTTACATTCTCCCCAACAAGAAGAATTTTCGTCATCAAAAATTGACTTGTGAGAAAAGGGACAGGGATAGGTTTCTCTCATGGTTTCTTTCTATTTCTCTAGATGAATCACCAAATCTATCAACCCACACTACCTTCACCATATTGATGGTCTTTAATCTAAACTGATTTTACTTTAAAAGACATGTTATCCTTGATTTGCTTATGATTTTTGCCTATTATGATAAATTTTCATTTTGTCATGTATCTGTTTCACCTTCTCAATTATATGTTGAATTAATTCTATACCAACCAATACTGTCTCACCATTTTGATACCAACATAAAAGAGTTTTGCACTTCCTCCCATACAAACTCCCCCAAAGGTAACATCTCCTTCCAACTTCCCAGATGATCAAATACACATGTCCTCAACAAATCTTCTAAGAACTATATCTTTCTCTCAGACTGCCCATTTGTTTGAGAATGATATGTTAAGCTCATTCTCAATCTAGTTCCCAAAGAATCTTGTAGAATCGGCCAAAACAATGAAGTAAATATAAGTTCTCTATTAGAAACAATATTCGAAGGCACTCCATGCAATCTCACAATCCCTCTAATGTACAATTGTGCCAACTTGACCATATTATTCTCAAATTAATTGGAAGAAAATAAACGCTCTACGTTAGTCGATCATCTATCACCCAGACTGCATCATGATCTCTTACTATTCTTGGAAAATAGGTAATAAAATTCATAACAATGCTATCCCATTTCCACTCGGGAATATCCAACTGCTGCAACAATCACTAGGTCTCTAATGTTCTACCTTTGCCTTCTTACATTTCAAACTTGTCATAATATACTAAGCTATTTCTTTTCTCATGCCTAACCACCAGAAGGACTCCTTCGAATCTTGGTACATCTTATTCATATTGGGACGTAGATTTATATAACCCTTATAACCCTCTTCTAGAATCATTCTCTTCAGTCCTTCATTTGTAAATATGCAAACTCTGCCTTTGAATCTCAAAATCTCATCTTCTCCCATCACAAAGTCCTTAGCTTGATATATACCTAGAAAATCCACAGTACACTTTAGACTAGGATTCTCTTAATTGTTTTTCCTTAATCATTCCAAGGAAATCATTAGTTATAGTTAACTTATTACAACTAATATGATTAACATGGAATTTTACTCCCAAATTTAGATTTCTGAACTGCTCAATCAACTTCTGCTCTTCAATCATCATGGCTGACACTTATACTGACTTCCTGCTAAGAGCATCTGTAACTACATTAGTCTTCCCTGGATAGTACATTAGCTGGAAATCATAATCTTTCATAAACTCCACCCATTTTCTCTACCTCATGTTCAACTTTTTCTGATAAAAAAAGTATTCACTGAACCTCTGAAATTGAGCTTCATACCAATAATGTCTTCAAATCGCCAATTCTAAGAAGTTAACTTACTTCAATCATAACTCATACTTATAGAACTTAGCATATCATTTCTTTTCTCTGAAAATTTCCAACATTGTCTTCAAATACTTTTCTTGTTCTTCCTCGATCCTTGAATAATTAAGCATGTTTTCTATAAAGACCACAACAACTTATCTAAGAAAGAACAGAAAATTCTATTAATATAATCCATGAACAGAGTTAGAGTGTTTGTTACTTCAAACAACATCACTACATACTCACAAATTCCATACCAAGAACTAAAGGTCGTCTTCTGCACATCTTCAGCCTTTACCAAAATTTGGTGCTATCCAGATCCTAGATCAAACTTTGAGAACTGTGGCTCCATGTAACTGATCCATTAAATCATCAATTCTTGGTAAATTTTACTTGTTCTTGATGGTCAACTTATTCAACTGCCTGTAGTCCACACACAACCGAGATCCTCCATCTTTCTTTTTAACCCACAACACTGGAAACCCCATGAAGATATAATGAGCTTGATTAACCACTTCTTTAACAACTCTTCCACTTGTTTCTTCAATTTAGTCAACTGGGATGGAGTCATTCTATAAGGTCCTATTGACACTGGTCCAACTCCAGATACCAGAGCAATGTAACATTCCACTTCTCTCTTTGGAGTTAATCCAAGTTTTTTTTTTTTTTTTTGTAAATACTTCCACGAATTCCTTCACCACATGTATACTACTCATCTCATCTTAATTCTTAACTCCCATTTGAGCTAAAATTATAAAACAACTTGATCCTTTCTTCAGTTCAGACCACACTTGTTGAGTAGACATAGATTATGACTCACTAGAATTTGGAAACACTATCTTTTGTTGAGCACAACCTTTGAAAATGTGATTGACAGATAGCCAAATCCATTTATGGAATAACATTCAATTCATCTCCTACATACTTGACATAAAGGAGTGTATCGATTCCGAATCACACAATGCTTTCAAATCCAGATAAACTAAACGACATCCATTCTGCTTGAAACTTTTTCTCCTATTATTGAGTTATTATCTCCATCTATACATATATATGATTTCTAAAATCAAAACCATTTAAAATCAAGCAATCAATTCTCAATCACAATACTTTCAATTTCAATAAAACAATCAATTCTCAAAACAATAAATCCTCTAACAATTTGGAATTGGTGACCACATCACCCACTCACATCCAAATCTTCTAACCTAGGGTTCTATTGGAAATTTAAACTAGCTTCCCTTACCTGGACTTGAGCAGATGCTCACTAAGAGCTCCATTCCCACCAAAAGCTTAAGGATAACTTAACCTGCACCACAGAGTCCTAATCACAAATCTAACTATATCACTAGGATCCTAAGCTAACATAGACTAATTTTGAAGATGAAAACCTCACATGCAAACTTAAAAAAAAAAAAAAGACAAACCTAACCAGATCAAAGCTAACTCAAAGGAAAAAGAGTCAAGAAGGAACTTACTCTATCTAAGATTTTGATCGGGCAAACTTGTAGAGTTCACTACCAAAAGTCTAATGGCGGACTCCGATCTGTTGATCTGATGAGCGAAGAGGTTAGGATTTTAGAGAGAATGTAGAGAAAAGGAAAATGAGTTTTTATAGAGATGATGATTCTTTTAAAATAAAACCTGAATAACTAAATTTCTATTTATATAGCTCTTTTCACTTTAATAATAAAATATTCAAGTGTCATTTTAAGTAAGGAACAGAGAACACTTCATTACTACATCTCAAATCCACTTAGTGTATGAAATTTGGATCAATAGATTTGAGACAAAAGCATCCCAAAAGTTTAACCCAAATCTGTTAAACAAATTTTAGATAGAAAATTGTTAAACAAATTTTAGATAGAAAATACCTAAATATGTATCTCGATGTTAGCGATGAGCAAATTAAACCAAAATTTCAAATAAAATCTTAACTTATACTTGAAATATAATCTTTCCAATAGTTCAAATATAATTTTCAAGTTATATTTAAAATCTGAACCAGTTTTCTCCAAAAAAATTTCCAAAATCAATAATAAAATTACTTCAAAATCTATAAAATTTGTTTGAAAATCTAAAGTGTAAATGTGATTTCTAATTCCTCCCTATACGATCAAATTCTGAAACATTTGAGATTTAGAATAAGAAAAGTGAATGAGAAGGTATGTATCCAAAACAATGTAAACCGCCATACTTGAAAAAAAATAATGTGTGTGAATCTTAGCCATCTTCCTCCTCCCCAATTATGCAATGGCCAAATATATATATATATATATATATATATATATATATATATATATATATATATATTATTTGTTTTAAGTGAATTTTAAGATTAAAAAATGTGTTATATTTCATTGATATAAATTAAAAAAATTATAATTTTTTCTTTTACAATTTTTATATCATAATAATTGTACATAAATATAAATTAATTACAAATTAAGTAATCGGTTATAGAAAAAGCAAGTAATATTATTTTTAGCTTGGGATATGGCAAATGAAAAAGAAAACTTTAAAAGACGGATCGTATTCAAATTCAAATAATAAACAAATTAAGAAAGAATCGAACAAAAGAAAGAAGCACGAAGCCTAAACCAAAAAGAAACGTGGGTTTCTCTAATAAACTAGGACGTTCCCACTTTCACAGTGTACACGTTTAGACAAAGCACGGATACAATACTTTAAAAGTTTAAATTCAATTACAATATCATATAATCACATTTTACTATTATAACTAATGCTAATATTCCATTTATTATGTTTAATGAGTTTATTAGTTTTAAAAAATTAATTTAAAATTACCTTTAACTTGCTTTTTTTTATTAGTAGTACATGAATTGGCCTTTTAAAGATTAAAGTGTTTATTTATTTTTATCATGTTATTGATTGGTATAGAAAATGATTTTTTTTAATTGAACTTTTTAATTCCGACTATAAATTAAAAATAATAGTTTTGGTATCAGAATATTTTTTACATTTCAAGAAATGGTGAATTTGAAAATTTATTATCTCTATGATTACTAGATCAATTGTTAGATATAAAAAGGTTACCAATTTTTCTGATTAATAATATATAAATAAATAAAATTAAAAAATCATATAAAAATATTGTTTAAAAGTCTTAATATCGTCTAAAATTTCAATATCAGATGGGAAAAAAAATCTTTTATGAGTCAACCCATTATGTAAAGTTAGATATGACCCACAAACCAAATATAAATAAATAAAATAATAATTTTATTAAGAAAAACAGTTTATAAAATGTATTAAATAATAAGAAGTATATGATATACATGAAGATTTCTCTCAATAAAAATAAGAGTATACATATATATTTATTTGTGCATTTCTTTATGATACTCAAATTTTGTAAAACTTTGTATTATCTTTTTTAACGTTTCAGTAAGAAAATCTGAACTCGTATTTCTCATTCGTATACTTTTAGATGTTTTTAACACCTTTCCTTCATGTTTGAAAATTTTCTGCAAAATCTGAAGTGACTATTGTGAAAAAAAAAAAATACTAGCGGTATATGAACAATACTTATTATAAAACTATTTTTAGCGAAGTTAAGGAAATTTTCATGAACTAAACTCATTCTTAGTGTATGAGACCAATTTCTATAAATTTTGTTTTGAAAAATACAATTCAACTCATATTCTTGTATATTTTATTCTAATAAATATTGTTAAGAATATTTATATAAGTTTTCTCTATAAATAAAAACTAATGTATTATTTTTGCTAAAAATCTTTAATTTATTATTAAATTAGACTATTTAATAACAGTAACATGTTTTTTTTATAAAAAATTAATTTGAGAAATTTAAATTTTTAACTCTTTCCATGAAAATATTTTAATGGGAAAAAAACATAAAAAAAAAAATATCATTCCAACGTCAAATTCCCATAATAAAACCTAAATTTTCCCTACGTATTGTTAATATGATAAGTTAAGACTTTTGATATAGCTTATCTACAGACACTTATTAAAAATAAAATATTTTTTACAATTAAAATTATTTTATGAAAAATTAAAATATTGAACACTTTCTTAAAAATTGGGAAAACGCATTTTTTACACAAAAGGGAAAATATTAAAACGTTGGAACATGTTTATTGTGTAATAGTTAGTAAAGTGTAATGAATGTGAAGAAAATTAGTGCATTTAGTATATAATATTTGTTTCCATTTTCATGAAATAACATTTTTTTCTTAACAAAAATATTTTATTTTAATTACGACTATTCCCTACAACAAATATTGAAATGATACAATTGTAATCACATACCAAACAATAATAAATAAACTTAAAATCTACTATATTATAATAATAATAATAGTGTAATATATATTAAAAAAAATCCTAAAATAGTAATAAAATAACCTAATAATAATGTAAAAAAGTTTCATTACAATGTTCCGAAGTAAATGAGCATGATACCTATAAATAAAGGACAAAACTTAGCTAAGCTTTTTTATAATTTCATGAAAATATTTTTCGATTAGTATTCTATTTATAGGCTGACAAGACCAGAGATTTTTTTTTTCTTAGTCATTTTTGTTTTGTTTGACAATTCAATCGATTTATGAAATTATTAATAATTAACGTTGCACGCTAAAGAAGTTAAAGTATTGACTTCAGTTATAGAAGGTCAAATCTCGACAACTTGATTTTCTTACAACATCCTCGTTTCTTTGAAGAGTAAAATTTGTTTCTACAATATATTTACAATGAGAGTTAGAAATCATAACATAAATTTATTTAAGAATTTGACCTTTTTAAATATATTTTTTACATAATCAAACTTAATGATTTTTTCAAAGATTTGATAACATTCTAGTATATAGTTAGAAAGTAGGGTAAAATATTTTTTTTTAGTAATTATGTTTTTATTACGAACCAATCTTTATATCACAAGGTAAAATGTACTAAAGCTTTTAATAAAAATAGAATAATTTTTATTTTTTATTATTAAAATAAGTTTGTTTTTTAAAATTTGAAAGTTAACTCAATATGAAAAGATCGTAACAACATAAGAAAATTATGTCAATATGAAAAAAATCCTAACAGTGTAATACGATTTCATTGTAAAAATATCTTAAAAAAACATCTCAAAATTATATGAATTTATTGTGTAATTTAAATTGATTACACATAAATCAGGACATGTTACCAAGATTTTCTCAAACTTTAAAAAAAGGACCTAATTTTAGTAGGAAGAGACCAAAATTGTAACATTCCTATTTTTATCCATATTTGATAATATATTATATATGCAATATCTAATTAACATATAAATATATATTACTTTCTCATATTTGTATCTCAAAAAGATATCCCTCTTCATAAGGATTTAATATATACACAAAAGTTTACAAATAAAACATTCTTCAAAATAAAACATTTGTTCCTCTGGCTACTCACTAAGGAGTTCTATCATCTGCAACCTTATATATTTTTGTGTAAATTAACACGATCATCACAGATTAAAGAAAACAAACACAAAACAAAGCACAGGGCAAGCTAGCTATTTTTAAAACTTTAAATATCAACATAAACCATCAATATTAATACATTTTCACAATTTCATCAGGTGTCTATCACATTCATTATCCACATTACTCCTGTCAGATTTCTACTGACTTACATACTCAGACACTTGACTCTACTTTCGGAAGACTCGTGTATTGAAATTAGCATCCAGAGACTTGCACCTGTCATAGTACTTGCTGTGAAATCCACATAGTCATGCGCATAATTATCTCAATATCTCATCATCTCATATGACAGGATAAATCCATTTGATCAGTTCTTTCAAACCTCAGACTCAGCCAAATGGACCTCCTTTGACTCTCACCAACTGAATAACTTCATCTATGTAATTCCATTATATCAGTAGAGTCAAGATCGTCTCATTCACAGGACAACACCCTAATAACAATCTCGACACGGTATTTCCTTTCTTGAAAATACTATGTCTTGATCACACTTTCACCTCATTACATACATCATTTAACACATCAATGCACCACTCAATCACATCATATTTTAAACTTTCTAAACAATCCAAATATATCTCAAACTTTACTTAAACACATAATTAAGTTCCAAATATATGCTCTTTAAATAAATTATAATCTAAAATCAAACAACCAATTCTCATCAAACATCTCATTTAAGTAATTCAACAAAATATTCAAAAACAACTCAACTCATTTATATCATCATTCAAACACTTTCAATTCTCAGTCACAAACATTTTCAACAAATTATTCACCTTAAAATCAATATAAAATATTTAAAATCAACAATTTCAGTCAATATATTACTTTTCAAAAGAGACAATTCTGCAAGAAAAAATTGGAACTGGTGACCACATCACCCTCAAATCCAGATCTTCTAACCTAGGATTTTATTGAAAAGAATAAGACTAACTTCCCTTACCTGAACTTGAGCAGATGCTCCGTAAGAGCTCCAAACTACCAAAAGCTCAAGGGTAGCCTAACCTGCACCACAGAGTTCTGATAAAAAATCTAACTATACCACTAGAACCCTGAGCTAACAGAGACTATTTCTGAAGATAAAAACATCGTATGCAAGCTCTAAAGATAAACCTAACGAAATCAAAACTAACTCAAAGGAAAAAGGAATCAAGAATTAACTTACTCTATCTGAGATTTTGATTAGACAATCTCGTAAAGTTCACTGCCAAGAGTCCAATGACAGACTCTGATCGTCAAACTAATATGTGAGGAGGTACGAATCTTAGAAAGAATGGAGTGGAAAGGAGAAAAGAAAACAAAAATAAACTTACTCTATGAGAGATTCTGATCATATAATCTTGTAGTCTTCGCTGTTAAGAGTATAATAATGTATTATGATTATCAAACTGATTAACGAGAAGCTAATAATCTTAGAGAGAAAACAGTAAAAAAGAAAATAAAATTTTTATAGAGATAATAGTTTTTTTAAAATGAAAACTGAATAAATACATTTCTATTTATATGCTTTTTTAAATTTAATAATAAAATATTTAAGTATCATTTTAATTATACCACATCTACATTAAAATTATTTTTCTCACAAAAATTGCCTCATTTTCGTTAAAAGCCCTTTGTTTCATTTCAACTTTGTTAAAACTGTTGCTAAATATCAAAATGCCCCTTATTACGTGTACCTAACAGTAACACTCTTTTTATTTTTGGTTTTTAGTTATTAGTGGAAAGTTGTTTGAATTGTGTGAGATGGGGATGAGTTGGAAAGGTTGCAAAGGAGAGGATTTGAGTTTGATTTGGAGGAAGAGAAAAGAGATCAGTGAGAAGTATGGGAGAAGCGCGTTTGGCCATGGAATAACGTCAACTTCCATGAAGACTTCATTCTTCCACATTATCACGTTAACTTGTGCTAAAAATTTATTTTATTGTAAAAAATATGATTATTTAAAAATCATATTACATGTGAATATTTGTGGAATATATAAACATAATCATTGATGTTTTAATATTTTTTTCAAAATCATATTCGTGTTTTATTCAATATTCATTCATTCTCTTATTATGTCTTTCTAAACGAGTAGTGTCCATGAAAATTCTAGAATTGGAATCGAAAAGAAAATGGAAAGCCCAATGACGTCAGCACATACGTAATCTAGTCAGAGCACAAGGTCCAACACCTTGCAGCCCAAGCCCCGTGATCCCATCTCCGAATATCGTGGGGCCCAAAATCTCGGAGTCTCATCTATTTAAGACAAGCATCTCTTTTCTTCTCTCACAACAACCACCAAAAGCCAACACACACAAATTGCTTTTCCTCGAATCATCGTCCAAACGCTACACAACAAACCATGTGCCCTTCTGGCCGCATTCTCACCACCCAGGCCGCGGCCTCCGACTTCCGCCCCGCATTCGAAGTCCTCGACGCCGATCGCGACGGCAAAATAAGCCGCGACGACCTCCGCGCCTTCTACGCCGGTGTTCATGGCGGAGTCAGCGGCGGAGATGAGTTGATCGGGGCTATGATGACGGTGGCGGACACGAACAAGGACGGGTTCGTGGAGTACGAGGAGTTTGAGCGCGTGGTGACGGGAGACGCGGAGACACTGCCCGTGGGTAGTGGGGCCATGGAGGACGTGTTCAGGGTCATGGACAAGGACGGCGACGGCAAGCTCAGCCACCGCGACCTTAAGGCTTATATGTCCTGGGCGGGCTTTCCCGCAACCGACGAAGACATCAACGCCATGATACTCTTCGGTGGCGGCGACAAAAATGGCGGCGTGACGTTCGATGGTTTGCTTCGTATATTGGCGCTTGATTCTGCCTACGCTAATTAATTAATTTGTTAAATCCCTATGAGTTTTATTCCTGGAAACATGTTTAGGAAATTGTGGGAACAATCGGAATCCAGAATAGAAGTTATGCAAGGGGCCATCTGACATTATTTCTGTCTTCGTGTTCCTATGTTTCTAATTTTTTATAATATTATTTGTGGGTGAGATTCCATTGCCAAGTAAACGACATTATTAACGTTATTTCATCTTCATATATATGAAGAGATATATAAAAATTATAATAATTTTTAAGATAGATATAGATATAAAAAAGAGTATTATTTCGTGTTATACGTCTAATTGTTTCACTGTCTTAATTAATTATAAAATTAATTAATTATTTATTAAATATCTAAAAAAATAAGAAATAATTGAAATATTAAGAAAGTAAATTTAACATTAACAAACTGTTTAGTATATTATATTTTTTTAAAATATAGTTTTTAATCTATATTTATTCTTCTATATATGAGATTTTTCACTTTAAATTGTTTTTCTATTTTATTTTTATTTAATTTTTTATTTTATTAATTAATTTATTTAAATTATTTGAATATTTTATAATTTTAAAAGTTAATAAAATAATTTTTTTAATTTTAAAATTTTAAAATATTTGATATAAGTAGTTTTAAATTAATAAGTAATTTTTAGGGTTAAATTTTGAATTCATTCTTTCTCTTTTTAATATGTAATATTTTTTTTTAATTATTGTTTTTCATTTTTTCATTAATTTTACTTTTTTTTTTTAAACTTTTCATTCTAATATTTTAAAATTATTTTTAAAGAATAAAAAAAATTAAGAAAAGGAAAATAAAAGAAAAAAAAATTTGAAAAATAAAAAAATAAAAAATATGAATACACATATTAGTGTCTATGTTTTCATTAATTAATTATTAAAGTAACTAACTATTTAATAAATATTTAAAAAATAAAAATAATTAAAATATCTAAAAAAAAGTCTTTTATTCTTTCAATTCAAAATCATCATATAACAAAGAGAGCCTTTTATATATTGGTATATTATATATAAGTATAGAAAGGCATAGATGAAAGACAAGGTTTTTGTTTATTTCATTTTCATTATTCTAACTTCATTACGTATTCAAATTTTTTTAAATTACTGAATTAGTAAAAGCTTTTACGTCAGTGTTGTAAGATATTAGTTAACTTGTACCCTGTAAATAAACTCTTTTTTTTTTTTTTATATCGTTATTCTCTGAAACAATAGAATTAATAGTAGTGGGAAATCGAATGCAAGTTAATTGAAAATGGTATATTGAACCTCTTTTACCCTCTATACCTTTATTTCACTAGTCTTTTAAGAGTTTTCAGCAAAAATCAATAAATATAATTAATTTCAATATTAATTTAAAAAGTAAAGATATAGTTTACTTCCTAAAAATATAACTAATGTTATTTCAAATTTTGTAAATGATAATAGACAAAAACAAAATTCTTCCTAAATTAGGAAATGGAGATGATAATAATCGAGAATGTAATATTTTATTTATAGTACTTAGACTTCACTTTTCTTTCTTTGCCAAGATTTTAATTGTTTCGATAATATTTTAATAAATTTTACAAATTGTAATAAAAGGCTAAAAATATATTCTTTAAATATAATTTTAAATAATTGTTCTATTCTAAATAACTGAAGGAACTAATAATGGAGCGCAATAATAATATTTTATAATAGCACTTTGTCTTGACTATCTTTTCTTTTCCAAATTTAAATTTATTCACTAATAATATTTTAATAAATTACTAAAAATATATTCCCTAAATACAAATGATATAATTGTTCTATTTTAAAAAATTTGAGGAACAATTTTTTTGAAATAAATAAATAATTAAAACTAATGTAATTTATATTATAAACATTTAGTGAAGAATACATTGTAAATCCTTACATCATTATAGAGTGTATTTTATAGTACAAAAAATAATTAAAACATAAATAATTATTACGTACATTAATAGTTTTAATAAACTCATATCAGTATATTAAACTTTCATATTTAATCTATATTTATATAAAAATGGGATTCCTGGTATTTTATTTTTATTCCTATTTTATCTTATATTTATATTTTATTTTATTTAAAAAATATATGAGAGGAGATATTTATCATTTTGTGAGAATTTTAATTTTATATAGTAAGATTTACTGAGAAACATTGAACAATTGCATCTTTTTCTCTAGTTCATCTTCACTTTTATCCCATCAAATACATTTTTCGTTTTCTATTTTCATATTCAAAATTCAAAATATGAAAAATCGTAGTTTCTTTCTAGAACTACGAAACTAACCAGTAAGTTTTGTTTTTCATTTATAAAGTAGAAAATGATAATGCAACGTCTAAATTTATTTTTCTTTTTTATGTATTTATGCATGTTTTTGACATTGTATGATGATAATATTGTTATTATTGTGTTGACACAAATAACGTCACAAAATATACGAAGACAACAATAAACTTATAACAGATTTATTAAAGAAATAAAAAGAAGAATAGTCATTGAATAAAAAATTGAAAGGAAAGATAAAAACTGAGTGAGAGTGGTTAGTCTATGAGAAAGAAAGAGCGTTAGTCTATGAACAAAATGAGTGAAAAAATGGATTGAGAGAAGGAAGAACAAACAAACAAAACGTTTAGGTTTTGAGATTTGATTGGAAGGTTTAAGAATAAGAGAAGTGGCAGTGAAGGAGGATATGGAGAAACTAATTGTACCTTCCCTTTTCGCTATTTCGCGGCGTTGTTAACTTCCCTTTTCCTACTACCTTCCACAATCTCCAAACATGGGTCGGAGAAACGACGCCGTTTTGGTCAGCGAACCAGTCGCCGACGAAGTCCCCTACAGCCCCGAGCTCCATTCCGAGAAGAAGAAGAATAAGAACAAAGACAAGTAGCATGAAAGCGAAAACAGCCCCAAACGAAAGCTCGACGAACTCGACCATCAAAACGGCACAGAATCGAAGAAGAAGAAAAAGAAGAAGCACCACGACTCCAAAGAGAATGCCGAGGAAACCAATGGTGACAGGAACAACGACAACGGCGCTAATCGTGATGAAACGGTGGCAGACGGGTCTGTGGTTGTTACAGGCAAGAATGCTGGAGATGCGAAGTACGCGGCGTTGAAAAACTTTTCGGATTTTGGACTTCCAGAGAATGTGCTGGAGTGCTGCAAGGGTTTCGAGAAGCCTTCTCCGATTTAATCGCGGGCGTGGCCTTTCTTATTGGACCGTCATGATTTGATTGGAATTGCTGCCCTGGATCAGGTGCGTTGTTGTTATTGTGTATATGTGTGTTTTGCGTGACTTGAAATTGGTTCTGATTTTGGTGGTTTTGCTTTTAGGGAAAACGTTGGCGTTCGGGATACCCGCAATTATGCATGTTTTGGGAAAGCGAAAGGGTAAAGGTTCCAGGGGGCGGAACCCTCTTTGCCTCGTGCTCTCTCCTACTAGAGAGCTAGCAGAAGTATGAAGTTTGGAGATGTTTAATTTTAATTTAAACTTTACTTTTTAATAATTTCATGTGTGTTTTGTATTTGTTAGTTGTAGATTGAAAATAGAGTTATGTACCGACCAGTCCTCGGACACCGAAAATAGTCAGTAAGGGGTGAGCCACATCAGCTGGGTCCCACAGGTTGGGCCAAAGCCACGTGGGATGGACCCCACAAGTGGTAAGGTCTAGTAGGGTGATTAGTCATCAGCGTGTCCCCACAGAAAAGGGTGGTTGGTCGACACTCAGCGGGGTGATGAGTCCTCGGCAACAGAGTGTGACGAGGTGACATCGGTCTTGGGTGTTTGAACAACAAAGTTAGAACATTCAGTGTAGGTCCAGAAAGGAGACCAGTTACCAGTTAAATACCCAGAGGTAAGGAGAGGCCTGAATCACAAAGAGCTTATGCGTGTTGCAGGAAAAGCACGGTTAGGTGCAGAGTCCTGAGGGGTCGAGTACTCATCAGAACTAGGATTTTCCAGTGAAGTTACATGCATGACACGTGAACAGTGAAGGCACTCCCAGAACAGGTGGCCCCAGAGATTAGGTGCACGAGGAGGCACCC
Organism: Phaseolus lunatus; assembly: GCA_013389735.1. Classification (NCBI taxonomy): domain Eukaryota; kingdom Viridiplantae; phylum Streptophyta; class Magnoliopsida; order Fabales; family Fabaceae; genus Phaseolus; species Phaseolus lunatus. Next base: position 22,761,866 of record CM023859.1, on the reverse strand, counting down.
AGGTGGTCACCCTGTTAGAGTTTGCACTCCAGATAAGGAAACCTTATGTGTTAGATTACCCTAAGACTGGGTGATAGTGGCGCAAGGGCATTCCAGTAAACCCTGAATATGGCTAGCAGCGCAGTGAACCCTAATTAGGGCTAGCGGCGCATTAAACCCTAGACTATATAAGGGGCAGTAAAATACTTCACAAAGGTACGCAATTACAAACCCTAAACACAGTTACTCAAACACTTGGTGTTTCTTGCCCAATCTTGACTTGAGCGTCGGAGTGCAAACGGCCTCTAGGGCGCTCCCTTTCTCTTTTGCAGGTGCAGATTGCTTCGAAAGAACCAAGCACATACCAACGTGAGAAGGAGGCGTGTGAGTGTCGCGGAGTCAACCGACAGGCGAGTCAACCGGCGAGAACAAGTTCTATATTACTTCCATTGAAATGAGAGAATTTGAATCTCTCTCTCAAGTTACTGAAAATAAAGGTTAAATTGGATTTCAAATTCCAATTTAAAGGCTCTGTAGCGTGAATTTTGTAGTTGCTACTCTCTACTTGCCTTATTGTTTGATATGTATACTCGAATATGAGAAACAATGGGTTACAGTCAATTTATCACCTTGCTGTTATTGATTAATTAAATGGTGTGATATGTTAAATATTAGTGTTAGGTGATACTTTATACCTTATATGCATCTCCATCAGAACACTATGTGTATAAAGAGGAAATTGATTGATGCTATTTATTTAGAATAATATTTTTAGGTTCCTATAGTTAATGTTGTCAAATTCGCAAGTTTAAGTAGATTTGTGAGAGTTGTATAAACTCGATTTGAAAACTTGTAAGAGTTTACTTTTATATTAAAAAAAATTAATAGTAAATAACTATATTTAATTCTGAATAAGAATTATATAACTTCAAAGTCTCAAATAAAGAAGTTTACATAAATACTAATGCTCCTTCAAATTCATTTTCTGTAAAAAAAAAAAAAAAGATAAAATTTGTAGCAACTTTTTCCAATTAAAAAAAAAAAACATTCTACAGCTTAATCAATTAAAAAAAAAAATCTAATTTAGAGTCCATATTGTATTTTGCAGCCCAATAAAAAAATTAATTTGGAGCCCATCTTGTATTTTGCAGCCCAATAAAAAAAATCCTAATCCCCGTAACCCTAATTTCACACCACCCATCTCTAATCTTACATGATGAACGTCACTATCGAGCTGCAACCTGCCACCACCATCGCTCCGCGATCTCCACAACCGCCGCACTTCACAGAAGAAGACGCACCACCTCCGTGCACTCCACAAAAGACGCAAATTGAAACCAAAACGAAAACAAAATGCAAAACAGAGGGCAATCCCATTCAGAACAACACCGTCTTGAGTTAAAACAAAAATCTAGTTGAACTCGCCAACTCGGACCAAACTCGCGATTTCACTCCGATTTCACCGAGTTCACTCCAAGTCTACTGAGTTTACTAAAAAAGCGAATCTACTATCAAGTTAACTCGGTAAGAACATGTGAACACGTAAACTCGGATGAGTCAACGAGTTGACTCGCGAGTTTGATAACCTTGAGTTTACCTATTAAAAATCTGAAAAATAAAGATAGACAAAACAAAAGACTGCAACTTACGGTATAGTACATTATAGTGTACTATCGCAACCTCGTAATATATGAACTTAAAAGTCTTAAAAGTTTTGTGAACTCTTTCAACTTCAATAATAAGTGTTTTTTCAAAGTTTTGGTAAAGATGTGAGCAACTTGATCTTTACTCTCGTGATGAACTACGTCAATAATTTTTTCTTTGTGAAGATTTATCAGTAGATGAAATTTCATATCAATGTGCTTGCTTCTTCCCTCTATGATTGAATATTTTGAAAATTTAATTGTTGAGTTATTATTAGAAGAAATTGTAGTAACCTTTATTTGGTTGAATTTTAGTTCTTCAAGAATTTTTCTAATCATATGACTTGACAAATGCAAGTTATAGTTGTAACAAACTCAACTTCGGCAGTGAGCAAAGATAACAATGAGTTACTTTTTAGAAAATTATAAAATAACATCCGTTTGAAGCATAAAGATAAAATCATTGTTTTTTTCTATTATCGATCACATGCATAATTATTGTTTTGAAATTCAATCAAATTACATTTTTCATTCTCGTAATCATTCCAAAGTTACGGGTTCCATGTAAATAGTGTAGAATTCTTTAGGCAATCAACAAATGTAATTCAATATTGCCAACAATTTGCTTAAAATATGTGCTATCAAACTTCATTTGAAATCTGATAAAAATATCAAGCTTCATTTGAAATCTGATAAAATTTCTCTTAAATATTTCTTTTTGAGATAGAAAAATCTTATATTTTAATTGAATAATTTCTCTGTCCAAAAAATAATGAATCAAACCCATACCACATTTCAAATTTATTTATCATTGACTTCTTGAAAATAAATACAACAATATAATTTATAGGAAATATGAGATCAATATAAAAGAATACTATAAACATTTTTCCTTTGTTTCAGACTTTAACATAGATTGTGTTTTCGGAAAGACATTTCACAAATTTAATATTTAGAAAACAAGTCTTAATGTGATTATAACAAGTCCATACAACTTGTTTTAGTCCATTAAAAACTTTTCTTAGTCTACAAATTTTATTTTGATGAATGTTTTATTTGTAAACTTTTGTATATATATTAAATTTTTATGAAGAAGGATATTTTTTTGAAACATAAATAAGAGAAAATAGTATATGTTTATATGTTAATTAGATATCACATATATAATATATTATTAAATATGAATAAAAATAGAAATATTACAATTTTAGTCTCTTCCTATTAAAATTGGATCCTTTTTTAAAGTTTGAGAAAATCTTGCTAACATGTCATGATTTATGTGTAATCAATTTAAATTACACAATAAATTCATATAATTTTGAGATGTTTTTTTTAAGATATTTTACAATGAAATCGTATTACATTGTTAGAATTTTTTTCATATTAACATAATTTTCTTATGTTGTTACGATCTTTTCATATTGACTTAACTTTCAAATTTTAAAAAACAAACTTATTTTAATAATAAAAAATAAAAACTATTCTATTTTTATTAAAAGCTTTAGTACATTTTACCTTGTGATATATGTAAAATAAAAACCCGCAGCCCCTCCCCACTGTCACCATCTTTATTTTTTTTTTTTTTTTTTCTTATTTTTCCTTTTTCTCTTTTCTCCTCATTTTTTTTCCTATGCCTCATCTATTCCAAAATCTGATCACGCCATGGTGTAGCTGAGGAGTCAGGGTACATTTCTATCCGATCAGATTTTCAAACAGAGTAAGTTCATTTTTACTCTAAAATTTCCTTATTATCTGTTTTTCTCTATGATTTAGTCATCAATCTTAGTGGGACCAGTTGAGAAAAGTGTTTCTCTCAACTTGATTAAGTTCATACTAAAATTTGATAATATTTGGATAACTTGCATTAGGCCCGTAAATCTTGAAGCTTATCCAGACTGTGGGGAATAAAATTCTAGAAGTTGCTTGGAAAGCAAACAATTAAGGTAAGGGAAGCTAAATTTAATTTTTGTATAGCACCCTAGGCTAGAAAATTCTTGATGTGGAAGGGACGTGGTCCCAATATTCAATTTCTCTTACAGGGATGTTGTTTGTTTATATATTGGGTTGTTTGTTTATATATTATTTAAATTTGTGGAAATATTAGGTTTTGATGAGTTAGTATTTAAGTGTTGTTTTTTTATGTCAAATAGACTTTTGAATATTTTGGATTATGTTTTGAATGATATTGTATGATGGAAATGATATGGAATTGAATTCATACATTTGGGATAATGTATGAACTGATGTTTGTTGTGTATTAAGTATTGATGCCTATGTGGTAACAGAGATCTCCGAGCTTCACTGATGATCTAAGTCACATCGACTAAGATATCAGGTGATGAGAAGCTGATGGAGGAGTTCATGCACACCGTGACATATGAGATGCACGACTTGGGTTGTATTGAACTTACCCTGACCCTTTCTGTTGGATTCGCTGGTAATCTTTGGATCAGGACCAGGTGTTAGTCTTTGGTGGGACTTACTTAATACGAGTCTTCCGGAAGACGTTGTTTGTTGATTATCTTGGATGTGTAGATCCATGTGAGATCTACGTGATTATTTTATGTTGGATTTTGAAGAAAGTTAAATAACTGAGAAATTGATCCATGTAATTTTATTTCCTTTTTTGATTTAATTGTGTGTATTATGAAACTTTATTTTCACTAGCTTACCCTTGCTTTTCTTGTTGTGTTTGAACTGCGATGACTGTACTACGTACACGAGCAGATGATCATACAGGTGTAGAAAGTCTTGGAAGGTTTTAGGATATTTTAAACATTATATTGTAAATAATTGTATTTCTATAAGCCATAATCTTATAATAGAAATATTTTAAAAACTCCAAGTAGATATGGAAACCGATAGAATTTCTATTATAATAATTATATGTATTTTTGTCGGGGTGTTATAATATAAAGATTGGTTTGTAATAAAAACATAATTACTAAAAAAATATATTTTACCCTACTTTCTAACTATATACTAGAATTTTATCAAATCTCTTAAAAAATCATTAAGTTTGATTATGTAAAAAATATATTTAAAAAGTCAAATTGTTAAATAAATTTATGTTCTTCAATAAATTGATTTCTAACTCTCATTCTAAATATACTGTAGAAACAAATTTTACTCTTCCAAGAAACAAGGATGCTGTAAGAAAATCAAGTTGTCGAGATTCGACCTTCTATAACTCAAGTCAATACTTTAACTTCTTTAGCGTGCAACGTTAATTATTAATAATTTCATAAACCGATTGAATTGTCAAACAAAACAAAAATAACTAAGAAAAAAAAATTAAACTAAAAAAAAAAAAAACTCTTGTCTTGTTAGCCTAGAAATAGAGTACTAATCGGAAGAAATTTTCATGGAATTATAAAAAAGTTTAGCTAAGTTTTGTCCTTTATTTATAGGTATCATACTCATTTACATCGGAGCATTGTAATGAAACTTTTTTATATTATTATTAGGTTGTTTTATTACTATTTTAGGATTTTTTTAATATATATTACACTATTATTATTATTATTATTATTTTATATAGTAGATTTTAAGTTTTATTTATTATTGTTTGGTATCTTATTACAATTGTATCTGTAACAGCTTTTTTTAAAAAAAAACCAAACAGAGCCACAACCCTCCGTAGAGTGCCTTTCTCTCTCTCTCTCCATATTCTCTTCTCTCCATTCTCTCTTAATTTCCTTTTCCAATCTTCATCTATTTTAGAATTTGATCAGACCACGTTGTAGCTAGCGAGTTAAAGAATATTTCTACCCGATCAGAATTTTAAACAGAGTAAGTTCATTTTTACTCTAAAGATCCTTTATTCTCTATTTTTTCACTATGTTTTAGTCATCAATCTTGGTGGGGTCAGTTGAGAAGATTAATCCTCTCAACTTATTCTAGTATATACTGAATTTATGTTATGTTTGGATAACTTGCATTAGGTCCGTAAATCTTAAAGTTTATCCAGACAATAGGGAATAAAATTCTAGAAGTTGCTTGGAAAGCAAGCAATTAAGGTAAGGGAAGCTAATTTTTTTTTTAATAACACCCTAGGCTACAAGATTTTGGATGTGGAAGGGATGTGGTCCCAATATTCAATTTCTCTTGCAGGGATGTTGTGTGTTTATATTTTATGTTATTTGTTTATATATTATTTAAATTTGTAAAAATATTATATTTTGATGGGGTAGTATTTAAATGTTATTTTTTAATGTTAAATAAGATTTTAAATATTGTGGATTGTATTTTGGAATGATACTGTATGATGAAAAATGGTATAGAATTAAATTCATACATTTGGAATAATATATGGAGTGAGAAGTTGATGGAGGAGTTCATGCACACTGTGACATATGAGATGCATGGGTTGTATTGAACTTACCCTGACCCTTTCTGTTGGATTCGCTGGTAATCTTTGGATCAGGTGTTAGTCTCTGGTAGGACTTACTTAATACGAGTCTTCTAGAAGACGTTGTTTGTTGAATATCTTGGATGTGTAGATCTATGTAAGATCTATGTGATTGTTTTATTATTGGGATTTGAAGAAGATGGAATAATTGATAAATTGATTATGTGATTTGATTTTCTCTTTTGATTTAATTGTGTATATTATAACATTTTATTTTCACTAGCTTACCCTTGCTTTTCTTGTTGTGTTTGAACTGCGATGACTGTACTATGTACACGAGCAGATGATCATACAGGTGTAGGAGGTCCTTGAAGGTTTTAGGATGTTTTAAACTTTATTTTGTAAATGTTTGTATTTTATAAGCCGTAATATTGTAATATTAATGTTTTGAAATAGTCCAAATTTGTATAGTAGTACTTGTATTGTAATAACTAGAAGTTATTTTTTTTTTGTTACAGTATCATTTCAATATTTGTTGTAGAGAATAGTCGTAATTAAAATAAAATATTTTTGTTAAGAAAAAAATGTTATTTCATGAAAATGGAAACAAATATTATATACTAAATACACTAATTTTCTTCACATTCATTACACTTTACTAACTATTACAATAAACATGTTCCAACGTTTTAATATTTTCCCTTTTGTGTAAAAAATGCGTTTTCCCAATTTTTAAGAAAGTGTTCAATATTTTAATTTTTCATAAAATAATTTTAATTGTAAAAAATATTTTATTTTTAATAAGTGTCTGTAGTTAAGCTATATCAAAAGTCTTAACTTATCATATTAACAATACGTAGGGAAAATTTAGGTTTTATTATGGGAATTTGACGTTGGAATGATTTTTATTTTTTTTATGTTTTGTTTATCTTTTAAAAAATAACATTACCATTAAAATATTTTCATGGAAAGAGTTAAAAATTTAAATTTCTAAAATTAAAATAAAGTTTTTATAAAAAAAACATGTTACTGTTATTAAATAGTCTAATTTAATAATAAATTAAAGATTTTTAGCAAAAATAATACATTAGTTTTTATTTATAGAGAAAACTTATATAAATATTCTTAACAATATTTATTAGAATAAAATATACAAGAATATGAGTTGAATTGTATTTTTCAAAACAAAATTTATAGAAATTGGTCTCATACACTAAGAATGAGTTTAGTTCATGAAAATTTCCTTAACTTCGCTAAAAATAGTTTTATAATAAGTATTGTTCATATACCGCTAGTATTTTTTTTTTTTCACAATAGTCACTTCAGATTTTGCAGAAAATTTTCAAACATGAAGGAAAGGTGTTAAAAACATCTAAAAGTATACGAATGAGAAATACGAGTTCAGATTTTCTTACTGAAACGTTAAAAAAGATAATACAAAGTTTTACAAAATTTGAGTATCATAAAGAAATGCACAAATAAATATATATGTATACTCTTATTTTTATTGAGAGAAATCTTCATGTATATCATATACTTCTTATTATTTAATACATTTTATAAACTGTTTTTCTTAATAAAATTATTATTTTATTTATTTATATTTGGTTTGTGGGTCATATCTAACTTTACATAATGGGTTGACTCATAAAAGATTTTTTTTCCCATCTGATATTGAAATTTTAGACGATATTAAGACTTTTAAACAATATTTTTATATGATTTTTTAATTTTATTTATTTATATATTATTAATCAGAAAAATTGGTAACCTTTTTATATCTAACAATTGATCTAGTAATCATAGAGATAATAAATTTTCAAATTCACCATTTCTTGAAATGTAAAAAATATTCTGATACCAAAACTATTATTTTTAATTTATAGTCGGAATTAAAAAGTTTACACTATTTGCATCATAAGTACACTCAATTTTTTTTATAAAAAAAGGGCTACTAAGATTAATTTGAAGTTGAATAAAATATATAACAATTATAATAATAATAGTAGTAGACCCGTAATGTCAATAATTAATGTAAATTAATTCATATTTAAAATAGTAATTAAAACAGCTTCTTTCTAATTTAAATTTATTAAGATATTCATAATAACATTAATTTAAATTTAAAATTTTTAAAAATCAATCGCAATGTCTTAAGTTGCGTGCGAAAATTTCTCTGTATATGCAAGAAGGGAGCAAAATATAAGTCAATATTGGAGGTAGAGAGAGAGTATTCATCTTTCTCCGAAATAAATAATCAAGATTAAAATATTCAAACAAATGATTCAATATTTGTTTAAAAATTATAAGACTTTCTTTACCAAAAAAATATAATTAAATTAAATTAAACTATATACACACTTCATTTATATTTACCAACATGCTGTGTTCCCGAATACTAAACAACTCATCTTTTTAAATAAAATTTTAGGTAAAATTTTTGAGAATTAAAATAAGAGGTTTGATGATTAATAAATTTTTCTGAACCAATTACCAACAAAAATAAATATTTCATTATCTATACCAATCAATAACATGATAAAAATAAATAAACACTTTAATCTTTAAAAGGCCAATTCATGTACTACTAAAATAAAAAAAAACAAGTTAAAGGTAACTTTTAAATTATTTTTTTAAAACTAATAAACTCGTTAAATGTAAGAACGTAAAAAAAAAAAAAAAAAAGAAAAGGAAACTGTCACAGAACCAGCCCCGCCCCAACGCACCTTCACTATTTTCTCTTCTTTTTCTTACCCTTTCTCTCTCTATTATTTTCTCTCCCCCTTCTCTCTTCATTTTCTCTCCCATATCTCATCTATTCCAAAATCTAATTACGTCATGCTGTAGCTGAGGACTCAGGCTACATTTCTACCCGATCAGATTTTCAAATAGAGTAAGTTCATTTTTACTCTAAAGTTTCCTTATTATCTGTTTTTCTCTATGATTTAGTTATCAATCTTAGTGAGACCAGTTGAGAAAAGTGTTTCTCTCAACTTGATTAAATTCATAATAAAAGTTGGTAATATTTGGATAGCTTGCATTAGGCCCGTAAATCTTGAAGTTTATCCAGACCGTAGGGAATGAAATTCTAGAAGTTGCTTGGAAAGCAAACAATTAAGGTAAGGGAAGCTAAATTTAATTTTTTAATAGCACCCTAGACTAGAAGATTCTAGATGTGGAAGGGAGGTGGTCCCAATATTCAATCTCTCTTGCAGGAATGTTGTGTGTTTATATTTTGTGTTGTTTGTTTATATATTATTTAAACTTGTAAAAATAATATATTTTGATGGTTTAGTATTTAAGTGTTATTTTTATATTAAATAAGATTTTAAATATTGTGGATTGTGTTTTGGAATGATACTGTATGATGAAAATGATATGGATTTAAATTCATACATTTGGGATAATGTATGGACTGATGTTTGTTGTGTATTAAGTATTGATGCCTATGTGGTAACAGAGATCTCCGAGCTTCACTGATGATCTAAGTCACATAGACTAAGATATCAGGTGGTGAGAAGTTGATGGAGGAGTTCATGCACACCGTGACATATGAGATGCACGGCTTGGGTTGTATTGAACTTACCCTGACCCTTTCTGTTAGATTCGCTGGTAATCTTTGGATCAGGTGTTAGTCTCTAGTGGGACTTACTTAATACGAGTCTTCCAGAAGACGTTGTTTGTTGAATATCTTAGATGTGTAGATCCATGTGAGATCTACGTGATTGTTTTATGTTGAGATTTGAAGAAGATTGAATAATTGAGAAATTGATCCATGTAATTTGGTTTTCTCATTTTGATTTAATGTTGTGTATTATAAAACTTTATTTTCACTAATTTACCCTTGCTTTTCTTATTGTGTTTGAACTGCGATGACTGTACTACATACATGAGCAGATGATCATATAGGTGTCAGAGGGTCTGGAGGGTTTTAGGATGTAGTTTTGAATCTTATATTGTTAATATTTGTATTTCTATAAGTCATAATCATGTAATAGAAATATTTTGAAAAATTCTAAGTTTGTATAGAAATATGTAAAACGTGTATTATAATAGTTAGATGCATTTTCGGGGTGTTACATTTAATGGTATCAGAGCGGTTCATCCTTAGGATAACCTGAGGATAATGGGTTTATTGTGTTTCTCCTGTGTGTAGATTTTTGTTCAAGTCTAGCTTCAAGACTTAGATAAAAGTGTCTAATAGGATGTTTAATAAAGTTGTTTTCTTGAAATCTTGTTTGTGCTCGAGTCAAAGTAGTTGTTATGAATAAAGTTGAAAGTATTAAGAATGAAAATAATCTTGATAGAGTGGTGAGGGTGCACACTCATGACTAAATCAAGATGATTTTCTATCTTAATTCTAAAAGTAGAGTATATTTTTGTTTGTGTATGTTTTAGGATGGTTATTTCTATATTATGTGAAGTTGATATTAAATATAGGTTTATTTGAGGAAAATAAATTTAATCATACTAAGTGTTTAGTTGTAAGTTTTAAAGCGGTTTTAGGTTTTACACCAATATTTGTTTTAGTGTAGTATGTTTTTTTTAATATATACACACGGTAGGTGGTTGTTATTATCAATGGACTCAAATTCTAAGTGATTTTGAGATGTCTGTCTTTGAAGGATCTAGATATAATATTTGGGGATGAATTGACTTTATGTTGATCACATTCTTTTCAGTTGTGATGAATAGAAATACGACATCTTCAAATTGGAATAATATGGAATGAGTAGTTGCATAACGAGTATGGAACGGGTCACAAATTAGGGTAACTTGTTTCATAATCTAACTTCAAATAGAGATAAATAATACATGTTTGACAAGTAGTACTTCAGAAGAGTGGAGTTTTATACACAGTTTTTCAGAGTAAGTGTCAAGGTTGTATTCAAAGATAAAAGTGAAATTTTCCTTAGTCTAGTGCTTGAGCAAGGTTGGCGTTAATGACACCTTATAAAATGATTTCATCTGAGTAGCAAAGTTAAAAAATTGAATTGGAGAAAATAGATTGTTATGTCGAGTATGATACCATGAGGAATATCAATATTGTTGGTAAAGAATAAGGGTGACGAATCTAGATTAGGTGTGGATTTTTGAAAGATCAACGAGATTGTTGAGGGTGATGGTATGGTGGATCAAGTTGCATGAAACATCAATGTTTTCCAAGTAGGCATGAGATTCGGGTATCCAAAACTTTAAGTAAAGAGTGAAGATGTGTATAAGACAACCTATAAATCCAAATATGATCGGTAAGAGTGAGTAACGATGTCGTTACATGGCTAGCATGGAAACGAAAAGTTATGTGGATTTAATTGATTGCTACAAGAGGTTGATTAGTTACATCCAATATTGTAATAATCTTAAGTACTTGTTTGATCAGAAGAAACTACACACGAGACAAAAGAGATTGGTAAAGTTATTAAGGGAGTAAGATCCCAAGTTTGTGTATCATTTGGGGAAGGAAGATTTGGTTGAAACTGCCATGAGCAAGGAGACATTTTAAGTGTCTGACGTAATGGTTGAAGACTCAAATTAATGAAGAGTTAAGAACTAAGTGGACTCAAAATTTCACTATGGAAGTAAAGGGGGAATTATGAGGTTGAGGATAAGTTGTTGTATTTGCAAACAATAAGTTAGATAACATAGTCTAGTATAAAAGTTATAAAAATGATTTAATGTGCATCACGCATAACTAAGATAATATTTGGAGAAGTTTTTTTTGATGGTTCAACATAAAGAGGAAGTGGTTCCATAGGTCCTTATTTGTCTGACCTATAAAAAATTGAAGTGGAGTGGGGTATCAAAGACCTGGGATAATTTATAACCATTGGACGTGACTAAGTAGAAATAAAATTGTGTTGATATGTGTGTGGTTCCTTTTCCATGGATAATAAGAGTACATAATGGAATCTGGATTGTGGTAGGTCGAGTAATGAATGATGCATAATTCCTTTTGGAGAAGATGGATGAAGTTTTGAAAGATTATTAATTTTAGTGGAAGTACTATCCTGAGAAAAGAAATATTGTTGCATATGGTTAAAGTCATGAGAAGACTTAAGTATCAATACTTAAGATTATATGGTTGGAGTTGAGGGGAAGTTTCAACAGTTTAAATTTGAAAGTTGCAGTACATTTGTTATAACTAACGAGTTTCTAGAAAAATGAGAGTAAGGAAATTGGTGAAATTGAATTTGAATATTATTCTAAAATTATTATGTATGAATGAAATTAAAGAGTTCTTTGTGGGAAACAAATGGTATATTAAGATTTAGAAGAAGAAAAAAATGTGCGCCAAGGATGAAAAATTGAAGTAGAGGGGTTATCTAAGTCATGAAAGTGAACTATTCTACATCTAAGTATGACCCAAGGGTATCGAGCTTTAAGAAAGTTTATTTGGTGATATGGTATGAAGGAAAATATAGTCAAGTATGTAGCTACTCGTTTATCTTGTCAAATAAATCAAAGATCGAACAAATAATGACTAGGAAGTATGTTAACATAGTTTTTAGATTCACGGGATGAGAGTGAAAAAATATCTCCATGAATTTTATCACCTACTTGTCACATACAATGAAGAAAAATGACTCTATGAATAATATGGAATTGATTAATGAAGATTGTGCATGTTCTACCTATGGAAGAGAAATGATATCCTTGAGGTAATGCAAATAATGGGGTGAGATAAGAGGTCTTAGTTTGACAAAAGTGGTGAAGGGTGACATTGGGTATTGTAACTAATGTTAAGGAAGTTATATTTGGCTGGGTTATTCTTACCTTTTCATAAGGGTGAGAATGAATCCTTTAGCACATGGTATTGGATGGAGTGAGATGATGATAGATTTTACCCTTAATTCTAAGCAGAGTCTCAAATAATTGATGTTGCACATCATATGAAAATATTGTCGCTCGAAGTTGAAGATCAAAATGAGTTAGTGATGTTGACACTCACATATGACCATTAGAAAGTAAAAGAGGTTCTCCCAGTAAATATGGGAAGAATTCATTTTGATTTAAATTTTGATTTATTTATACCTATCTCAAGGTTTTATGGATTCCATTTCTTTGGAACTTGGTGTTGCCTATATTAGTATAAAATTGGATTGGATGACATGAGTGTTATTAGAGATATGCTTGCGAAGAGGTTGGTGTGAGATGTCTCTATTCCTGTTAGAATACAACAAAGTCGTGGATCTTTGAGTTAAGTCACATCACAATTTTTTACGCAATTTGACAAAAACCTTTCGGTAGAAATATTGCGAAATACTTAAAGATCATGGGGTTGACCTAGATCGTCTGTTTGAGATGGAGGAAAAAGACATCAAAGCATTCATTGATATGCACCAGGAGGAAGTAAGCCAAGCAAAAAAAAAAAAGAATCAATGTATTTTTTTTTATTACTTCAATTATCAGCAACTGTAAGTCAAATCTTGACAAATGTGTTGATTGAAGACATCTTCGAGTAAACAGATATATGATACAAATAAAGGAAGAAAACCTTTAGGATTGTCTGTGGGTAAACATGATTCTCTGAGAGTTACATCATTCGTTGGCGTAAAGAGAGCGGTCATATCAAAGAAGCTGACTTAAAGTTCACAAGTCCTCGTCATATTCGTAAGAGAATAGAATTTGTTTCATATAAACTTGATTTACCTCCTCTATTGGCCAACATTCTCACTATCTTTCATGTATTGAACTTAAGTAAACGTTTATTTTATTCTAATAATGTCTTATCATCTAATTTAATGGAAGTAAAAGAAAATTCCTCTTTTGAGAGGAAGCCAAATGAAGTTTAAAATTTTCTAGAGTAATATCTTGGTTTAAACATCGATATAGTCAAAGTAATATGAAATCTTATATGATGTGATTCCACTTGGAAAGTAAAACAGAAGATAAGAGAATAATATCCTAATATTTCTTGGTAAGCGAATTTTCGAGGACAAAAATTTTCGTAGTTGGAGATAATGTAAGAACGTATAAAAAAAAAAGAAAAAAGAAAAGGAAACTGCCACAGAACCACCCCCGCCCCAACGCACCTTCATTATTTTCTCTTCTTTTTCTTACCCTTTCTCTCTCTATTATTTTCTCTCCCCCTTCTCTCTTCATTTTCTCTCCCATACCTCATCTATTCCAAAATCTGATTACGCCATGCTATAGCTGAGGACTCAGGCTACATTTCTACCCGATCAGATTTTCAAACAGAGTAAGTTCATTTTTACTCTAAAGTTTCCTTATTATTTGTTTTTCTCTATGATTTAGTCATCAATCTTAGTGGGACCAGTTGAGAAAAGTGTTTCTCTCAACTTGATTAAATTCATACTAAAAGTTGGTAATATTTGGATAGCTTGCATTAGGCCCGTAAATCTTGAAGCTTATCCAGACCGTAGGGAATGAAATTCTAGAAGTTGCTTGGAAAGCAAACAATTAAGGTAAGGGAAGCTAAATTTAATTTTTTAATAGCACCCTAGGCTAGAAGATTCTAGATGTGGAAGGGAGGTGGTCCCAATATTCAATCTCTCTTGCAGGAATGTTGTGTGTTTATATTTTGTGTTGTTTGTTTATATATTATTTAAACTTGTAAAAATAATATATTTTGATGGTTTAGTATTTAAGTGTTATTTTTATATTAAATAAGATTTTAAATATTGTGGATTGTGTTTTGGAATGATACTGTATGATGAAAATGATATGGATTTAAATTCATACATTTGGGATAATGTATGGACTGATGTTTGTTGTGTATTAAGTATTGATGCCTATGTGGTAACAGAGATCTCCGAGCTTCACTGATGATCTAAGTCACATAGACTAAGATATCAGGTGGTGAGAAGCTGATGGAGGAGTTCATGCACACCGTGACATATGAGATGCACGGCTTGGGTTGTATTGAACTTACCCTGACCCTTTCTGTTAGATTCGCTGGTAATCTTTGGATCAGGTGTTAGTCTCTGGTGGGACTTAGTTAATACGAGTCTTCCGGAAGACGTTGTTTGTTGAATATCTTGGATGTGTAGATCCATGTGAGATCTACGTGATTGTTTTATGTTGAGATTTGAAGAAGATTGAATAATTGAGAAATTGATCCATGTAATTTGGTTTTCTCATTTTGATTTAATGTTGTGTATTATAAAACTTTATTTTCACTAGCTTACCCTTGCTTTTCTTATTGTGTTTGAACTGCGATGACTGTACTACATACACGAGCAGATGATCATACAGGTGTCAGAGGGTCTGTAGGGTTTTAGGATGTAGTTTTGAATCTTATATTGTTAATATTTGTATTTAATTCATAATCTTGTAATAGAAATATTTTGAAAAATTCTAAGTTTGTATAGAAATATGTAAAACGTGTATTATAATAGTTAGATGTATTTTCGGGGTGTTACATTAAACATAATAAATGGAATATTAGCATTGATTATAATAGTAAAATGTGATTATATGATATTGTAATTGAATTTAAACTTTTAAAGTATTACATCCGTGTTTGGTTCAAACGTGTAGATTGTGGAGTGCAGTAATATGGTGCTCGAAGCAATTGGCGTAGTTTATTAGAGAAACACGTTTTTTTTTAGTTTAGGGTTTGTGCTTCGTGCTTCGTGCTTCATTCTTTTAGTCAGTTCTTTCTTAATTTGTTTATTATTTGAATACGATCCCTCTTTTAAAGTTTTCCTTTTCATTTGTCATATTCCAAGCTAAAAATAACATTAATTGCTTTTTCTATAATCTATTACTTAATTTGTAATTAATTTATACTTATATACATCTATTATGATATAAAAATTATAAAAGAAAAATTTATAATTTTTTATTAAAATCAATAAAATATAACATATTTTTTAATCTTTAAAAATTCTTAATATATATATATATATAGTATGTGTGTATCATCTTAAGACACACCTCTTCATTTTTTCTTCTCCATCACTTTTCTTATTCCAAATCTCATATATGTTTTCTTCTCCTTCAGTTTTCTTATTCCAAATCTCATACATGTTTCAGAATTTGACCGTACCTCATACTAGCAGAGGAATTAGAGATCGCATTTACTTAATCAGATTTTCAAACGGATTTCATAGATTTTGAAGTAATTTTACTATTGATTTTGGAAATCTTTTTGGAGACAACTGATTAAACTGATTTTAAATATAACTCGAAAATTATATTGGAACTATTGGAAAGATTATATTTCAAGTATAAGTTTAGATTTTGTTTGTAAGTTTGGTTTAATTCACTCAATCATTGCAAGCTTAAGCAGATTGAGGTACATATTTTGGGTATTTTCTGTCTAAAATTTGTTCAGCGGACTTGAGTTGAAATTTTGGAGTGCTTTTATTTTAATACGCTCAACCGATTTGAGATTATTGGAGTGTTATTTGCCCCAAATCCATTTGGTCAAATCTTATGGGCTAAACGGATTTGAAATGTAAATTTTTGGGTAAATTTTTATTACAAATTCGCTCAAAAAAATTCACAAGCGGTTAACCAATTTTCGTGGGCTCAAGCTAATTTTAATTGACTCAAACCATTTTGACAGCAATTTTCATTTTTCTTAACTACCTTTTATTTCTCTTCTATATGTCATAAAATTCAATTAAATATTTTTAAAAATTATCAATTTGTAAATTAGAAGTGATTACAATTTTAAAGATCTATATTTGATTAAAATTATCCAACTTAGTGTTTAAATCAGTTTATTCAATTAATTTGTGAAATTTAATATTTTGTGACTATTGTTGATATTTTCTAATTGTGTTAAAAGTATAAATTTATGTATAATGGAATAATATGTTGATGAATGAGATAAAATGTCACTCATCATTACAAGAAAATCATTAAATAGAAATCAATTTTAGAGAAAAATAATAATTAGTTATAAATATGTATCTAATTAGCTATCATTAATAAAAAAAATTTAAATTAGTTTCTAAATTGGTAGCTAATTAAATACCATTTTATAAATGATAGTTAATTAGATACATATTTATAACTAATTATTTTATGTCTCTAAAATTTATTTCTATTTAATGATTTTCTTGTAGTGCATGAGAAATGTGATCGAGACATAATATTTTCAATAAAGAAAATAATGTGTTGGGATTGTTATGATAATGTATTGATTTGTGAGTACTCTCTGAAATGAATGATAATGTATTGATTTGTGAGTACTCTACTAGTGTCTTAGAATCACATAGATGAAGAGTATCAAGTGGTGAGAGTCGAATGATGTTCATATGACTGAGTATGAGGTTTGAAAAAACTAATATAAGCAAATCATAGGGATTTACCATGTTATATGAGATGATTATGTTCATAGTTGTGTGGTTTCATATCACAATGAGTAGTATGATAGGTGCAGGTCTGTGAATGCTAATTTCAATACACGAGTATTCTGAAAGTAGAGTCAAGTGTTTGTGTGTGGATGTCAATTTTCTAACAGGAGTGATATTGAACTATGTCAGTGGATTTCTGGCATCGGTGATGTGAAACATAAAATATTTACATACACTTGCTTGTTTAGTATATTTGGAATGAATGAAGTGTGATGATTAATGTGACTGTGATTGGATGATTTAAATCTAAATTTTTATTGAAGGTTTAAAGAATCAGTATCTTACCCTACTTTTTTATTTGTGTGTTTTTTTAAAATATGCGATAAGACATTGAAGTGAAGATGATGAAGTTTTCGTTTTAGTTCTTTGAGCAAGTTTATATTGCACTAATGATTTGTTTGAAATTAAAGTTGAATTTTAGGGAGTTGATTTTAGTAGATTTAAGGTGAGAGTGAGAGGAAAGTGAGGTTCTTTGGATTAAGAGAAATACAATGAGAAATGAAGAGAAAATTTATGAAAGTTTGTAAGTTTTGTAGTGTGATTGATAAATTCACCCTTGTGGTTAAAATCAAATTAAAATAAAATATGATTAAATTATTTTACTATAAACCAATTAAAATTTATGTAAAAATATTTTAATATCGTATTTAGATCAAATATGAAATAAATAAAATTACTAAATTATTTAAAATTCTAAATGAATACAAATTCTAGATTATTTAATGTGCTATTTAAATAAAATCTGAAATAAATAAAATTTATAAATTATTCAAAATCCTAAATAAATACAAATCCTAAATTATTTAATGTCCTATTAAATAAAACTATAAAATAAATAAAAATTTTAAATTATTTAAAATTTTAAAGAAATTCAAATCCTAAATTATTTAATATTATATTTAAATACAAATATGAAATAAATCAAATTCATAAATTATTTAATATCCTATTTAAATAAAAATATAAAATAATAAAGAGTACTAATTTAAAATAACTCATATGCAGCTAGCTATTAGAAATAAGCAAGTTTGATCATCACAAATTCATCCGAGTTCACCCACAAACACAATATAAATGAAATCTTATATTATAGTAGAAACACAGAATTTTAAATTAACTGTTTAGATTAATTAGATAATAGACACCTTTAGTTCTCTATTAGAAAATCACTAACATCTTTTTGTAGGATGGATTTTTTTTAGTATTACAATTTTCTCTCTCCTCTTCATTAATATGTATTTATTAGTTATTATTTAATTATGAAGAGAATATTATGAAAATCTTAGTTGACGATAAATTTACACTTTAGATAAAAAATCATTTTTTAAAACAGATCTTACTTTATTTTATAAAATCCATACATTTTAATTCATATAGTAAGATTAAACATGAAAGTTTAATATAATGTTATCAGTTTGTTAAAATTATTAACGTCTGTAATATTTATTTATGTTTATTTTTTAATAATCTAAAATTTATTTATTTTAATTATTAATCATTTTTTTTGTATAGATAATTATATATTAAAAATAAAACATATATTTATATGCATTTTTTATTTAATTATTTTACAAGAATAATAATCTCTTACAAGAAACTATAAATAAAATACTATATTTATTAATTATGAAAAATATTAATAAAAGTAATATTATCTTATTTTTTTAATTAAAATAAATGAAAATATATATATATATATATATATATATATACCTATTCAATAAGATGAAATAAAAAATTAAATATTTTCTTTAATTTTGATCCTATACAAAAATACTATTGATTCCTGGGAAAAAATATGTTTTTTTACAGATGATATGTAGTATAAGACATGTTCAGTGATATCTTCAACGTTTCCACACATTTTTATATTAAAAAAATACTAACGTTTTACATACTGAAACATAAGTACATATTAAATCTTAAAAAAAAACATGTAAAGAGAGTGGAGAAAAGTTACAAACTTACACAAACAAATAATACCAAATACAATATGTCGATGCGACACTAATTAGACGCTTTATACTTTTTGGCTATGAAACTCGGACACTTTCTTTTAAATAATATGTCTGTGTTGAATACATGTATCGAACACGACACTTGTATAATATTTATAAGATACATATCGGTGAAGTGTCCGATTCAAAAAATATTTGTTGGATTTCTGACTATTCTAACATGATTCTAATACAATTTTAAAAAAGAAAAATACATTAATTTTCTAAAAACTCAAATTTATTGTATAAATTTTTAGTATAATTATAAAAATAAAGAACAAATCATTTTGAATCAGCCATGAAAAACATCTTTCTACTCCATAAAGAAACTAAAATATACTTGTGTACATAAATCTTTAGTGTCAATTTATACAATTCATAATTATATAATATATAAATTCATGTCCCCGTATCCTACATTTTAAAAAGTATATGTATCTCCGTA
Organism: Phaseolus lunatus; assembly: GCA_013389735.1. Classification (NCBI taxonomy): domain Eukaryota; kingdom Viridiplantae; phylum Streptophyta; class Magnoliopsida; order Fabales; family Fabaceae; genus Phaseolus; species Phaseolus lunatus. Next base: position 22,742,121 of record CM023859.1, on the reverse strand, counting down.
TCCATATCCGTGTTATATCACTGTCCGTGTCTGTGCTACATAGCTTTTCGGACAATTATAAATAGGTTAAATATGAGTAATATGAAATTAATTTTCCTTTTTTTAAAAATTTAATCTATCCAAATATTTATAATATGAAAATGATTGGAGTTAGTATTTTTTAATGTGAAATGATTATTAGGCTTTTTGTAAAAATGGTTATTATTTTTCAATATTCGTAGGTGTTGTAATTGCAAACTGTTGTCCACTTTAACTACTTATAATGGTCGATGAAGTAAAACTTTAAATTAAATTAGTTTCACATATAAAATTTTTTATTTCAATTATTTTTATATTTCAAACATAATTAAATTAAAATTTGGACAAAAAATAAAAATCAATTTTTTTGTTATACTACAAAAATAAAAAATATATTTAACTAATTATAAATTAACAAAAAATTTGGTGTTTGATTTCTTCTTAATCAACATCACACTACTACGAATAAGATTACTTTTTAAACAAGAAAAAAAAATTACATGAAAAATAAACAATAAATTTTTTTTATTTTTTATTTTTTCAAAAACTTACTATTACATGGAGATTTCAATTATTCCATCTCCATAATCATCGCAAAAATGATCATGAACAATATTTTAAAAACTTGAATTGACATAAAATATACTTATGGTTTCAAATTAGAAGTTATGATCTAATATATATAAATAAATTATACAAAAGTGAAGTTCAATTCTTTATAAATAAATTATACAAAAGTGAAGTTCAATTCTTTATGGAAACAACATTTGATTAGGTTTTATTTATCTTCCAACAAAGTCAGCTTAGCTTAAGACAAAATTTTAGAATACCAGTGGATCATAGAAAAAAATTATAATCATCAACAAAAATCCAAATTATCCAATGAACTATTTAAAAATTTTAAGTTGTGGTAGAAAAACAAAATCGATGGACCAACCAAAGTTTGATTTTTTTTTTTTTTTATGATTCATTTTAAGTTTTAAATAATTAGATCCTCTTCAAATATCTCTAAATTGAATGGACAAATATATAAATTATTATGTCACTTCTCTCTCTACCAGCAGATTATTTGTGATTTGCGATAGATACATATGCTATATAAGATAAAATTATATTAACAGATTTCTACCCGTGGATACAAATATATCCTTACTATTCTGAAACCTATTCTGAAACGGCTTCCCAACAATTATACAAAAGTATTTATTTTACCCTTAATCTTCTAGATATCCATATCTGTAATACAAATAAGACATTTTTGGATATGGAAATCCGAAACTGAAAAATATGTTTTCTATATATGAATATCCATAATCTTATTTGGACACAAAGGAATGTCTTCAGGACATTAAGATTAGAAACTTTTTTTCTCATTTCAGATAAGAAAATTCAGAAAAAATGAAAGGACAATTTTGGATTTAAAAAGAAATAATGGGTGCGGTGTAGATCAAAATTGATATGGTGGAAGGAGAATTAGCTAAATTATTATGGGCTAGAATCCAAAATGGGCAAACCAGTTCAAAGTTTGAGAATTTCTTCCGGCACCACCATACATTTATTCTGCCAAAAGCATGAAAATTCCTATTTTGTCCTTTTTAGGTTAATCTGGAAATCATTTTTTTCAAATTGAATAATCTAAAAGTTATTTTTAGTTGGAGAATTACATAATTTTTCTATCTTAAAAAAAACTTAGATGGTAGAGTTCAACTTTCAACGAAGGGGTAGCGAGCACCCAGCACAATATTAGTGACCATTCACCTATTCTTTTATGGAGAAAATTGCACAATTTCGAATTGTAATTTTATTTTCCAGATTATGCAATCTTCATAGATACTTTTAAAAACTATGAAAAATAAAAAATAAAAAATCATATCTATGAAGATAGTGTACAAAAGAAATGTATGGAGGTTCAAAAAGAAATGCCCTCAAAGTTGAGGCTTCCTTGGATGAAAGGGCTTTTGGTTGGACCAATAAAAAGAGAAAGACACAAAGTGCAAAGCCGCAATTCAAAAAAATAAGGACGGGTATTCAGTCTTTTCAATAAGAGTAAAAACCCTAATTCTAATATTCCTGTTATATAAGTCAGAGCCAGAGGCTTGTTTTACATCTCACAGGTTGAAGAAAACCCATCTTTCTGTAATTCCAAGGTACTCTACGAAAGGCGAAGTCTTTGAAATCTTCTTACCTTCTTTTTTCTCATTTTTCATTTGCCTCTTGAGATGCTTTTGATTCATTGATCATGTTTCATGGGTTATCTCCTAATCATTGATGAAAGAGGCGTAGATTTTTCGCAGGAATGTTGAGTCGCTTCGCCTTCGTTTGTTCAATCCAGGCGCAGTGAATTATTGAACTGCCAAATCACCTTTTTCAGTTTTTCAATCTTCCAAAAAGTTTTGTTTTTATGTAGTTTTATTTCTACATATTACTTTTGATTTTATTTTTGAGTTTAGAGTTGTGGGATCCAATGATGGCATGAAATCTTTGAGACCTGATTGTCTAATTTGATGACAACTATAAGCATACTGCTGAGGATTCCATCCAAACCTTAAAAGATGTGTTCTTTATTTGGGGGGGGCTATTGTTGTTGTATATGTACGATTGTAATTTGGAAGAGTAATAGGAAAAGTGAAAATGGATCTGGATGATGAAATATGCACTGGGCTCTGAGCAGTTCCGAAAATGGACTGCTATACTGATGCATAATGCTAGCCTAGAAAGCTATGTCTGACTATTTCTTCTTTCACTTGTATATTTTTGTTTGTTAACGATGTATTTGGGTTTTTAAAGTTTTATTTTCTTTTTGTTAGAAAGATTATACATTGACAACGAGAAAGTTGTATACAATTCATTCATTGTGATAATTTTAACAAAAAAATATGATTAAAAGTAAAATTTTGTAATTTAGTAATATGAAAATTATTAAGATAATAATATTATAGTTATGGGAGTGTAGAAAAGAGGGTTTTGAGATTTTTTTTATTGTTTTCGAAAGAATGTACTCAATTTTGTTATCTTTTCATATTGATTAATTGTATTTGAATGTCTCAGTTTTGGCCTCTTTCCAAGAAGGACTTCTGTAAATGAAAGAACATACGTTCTTATTTTGTATTTTTCATTTATTTTTCGTGAACCTTTGATTTAGTTTTAAGGAATTCTCGTATCTCCATTTAAAACAAAAGGATTAAGTTGATAATCGATAAAAATGTTGGATGAATATTGAAGAGAAAGTGTCCTTTTAAATCATATGGAATTTAAATTTTATAGAGACTACACTTGAAATATGCACCCAACAACACTCATACAGTCTTCTAAGTGCCCAAGTTTGGTGTATTATAAAAAATTTATTGAATTTGAAAGTGTAATAATCAAATTAAGATCTGAAAGAATATAGAAATAAAAAAAAAATTATATCGGGAAAAAGGAAAAATGATTATTGACATTATAAGTCTACCAGCTGAAGTTAATGAGATTTGGACTACGAATTTCTCTACATAATAACTTTTACAAAGTAATTTTATATCAGCAAAGAAAATAGCATTAAAAAACAGTTACATGAAACATCATTATTATACATGGTACAATTATCCTGATGAATATGCAGCCGGCACTGCATTGTATAAAAGATCTACCTACTGATACCTGAAGTGCTTCCATAGCAGTATGAGATATACGCTGAAATACTCCAATACAGAAAAAACGTTATGCAGAAAAATGCTTTTATCAAATCAGGCAGTTTTAATCTTGCCTCCAAAAGCCAAACTACATCCTAAATGCAGCAACAAAGAACTCTAATGGAGCAACTCACGCAAATAGATTTTATGTCGCCAAATGGAGGTCCTATTATGCCACATTTTCTGTAGACAACATACACCTAATTATGTTTTAACAATTTTTTAATATCTACATTATCCTAATCCAAACTTCATTATTTTATAATTTTTTGAATTTAATTGATACAAAATGGTTTATATTAATGAGCAAATACCAATTGAAAAGAGTTTGCTGAGTAATAGATTCTTGCATATAAATTTTTCATAGTGTTTATACAAATTTTAATTAAAATCTGGCATATTCATATTTGAGAAACCAATTTAAATATTTACTCATGGATTAATTGATTAATATACATTAATTAAAAGATAATTAATATTTTGTGAAAAATTAATTAAAGTTCATTAACATTTTCTGAAAAAATTAATTTTTTTTGGCTTTCCCAACGTCTCATCTTTTGGGTCTTTCCCACCTTTCTAAATCCCTGAAGGCATTTTTTTCTCCCTTCCGCCTCATTAAGCCATCTCCTGGTGATCCCTCTTCTCACTAATTTTGCTATCAGTCTATATTTTAGGCAGAGTAGCTCAGGATACTAAATGTATAGACTAACCCAATTCCTTTTGCATAACAAATTCGGTTTGATTTGACTTACAACTCAGTTCCATGATGCGTATGTTGGATTATTGGTGGTAATGACAGGACCAATTAATATCATTATCACGATTTTCTCTTTCATTCTTTGATTCTTAGATGATTATTATCAAATATTTCAAATTTTGATAATCATGTGACATGTTTTCTGAGACAATTCCTGATTTTCAATTCATATCATCTATGTGGCTCGTATTTTATTTGCTTTTCTTTAAAAAGAAACAAATTAATAATAAAATTCAGTATCAATTTTTGAATAATTATTTGTGAACATTAAAATGTTGCTTACAGACATTGTAGCATTTCTCTTTCTCGCGTTCTCCTCCATTGTTGACATCCCCATTGCTTTTGGAGAGTAACCAACCTTCTAATTCAGGTGCAAAAACAAAAACTGTCCAGATTAGATTCACATCCAATCCTAAGGATTCGCAGATAGAACTTCACCCTTACAACACTACCTCCACCTTCTTTAATTAGCCCAAACACGCAATTCTGGCTTCCAAGCAAGCCGAATATGCAACCACACAGCATGCAGACCACAGTACAAAATGTAGGTGATATGACCAGAATTGGACATCACTACTTCAGTGAACCTATCTTTCTAACTACCACTACCAGACACCTATTTTCCTGCCACCCAAAAGATGTGCTTGGTCTTCCCCCAAAATCATCCACTTTACAATTGACAGCTGAGAGAACTTTAGCCCGGCTGCAACCCTCCATACTTAAAAATATCAGATGCAGCCCTCCATAGTTATATATTAGATGCAATTCTCTATAGCTATATATCATTGAGCACCTAGACCGGATTGACCTAGACCAAAGTGGAGATGTAGTACCATTAATCTTGCAAGTTTTTCGAAGTCCTAAAAATGACACTCAGTGCAGATGGTACATACCTCTTCCGAGCCGTGCTTGATCTTCCTACAAGGAGACTCCAAGCCACAAAAACTATGTTATTGGCAGATCTAGCAGATTTACACTTCAAGTGAGCCAAATTCCAAGCTCACAATTACATAAACTATCCACTTAAAACGAAAATACTATTATTATTTACAGAATAAACTTCTATTAACAACACATCGTTAGAGCAAAGAACTGTCAATGTTCAAGCATTTGATCATGGAGTAATGTTATATCTAAACCAAAGATCTTATTTATTTTTCTAATATTGTGTTCAAATATTCTAGAAGCACAGAAACGTTTTATAGTTTTATTTTTCACATTATATGAACATTTTAAAATTATTCCTTTGGCTCCCAAATTCATTCGAATCTTCAGCATTAAATTTAGGGTTTCAGCCATCACAGCTCTCTGCAACGAATTGCATAGGAATGTCAGTAAACTAAAGTTGAAGCCCTACCAGTACCTACCAAAATACATAATCTAGACAATGTTACTGTAGTAATTTTGTTCTTTTCATTTGCCCTGCATTGATCGCTATGAATTCAAAATCGTATACATTTGATATTTGATTTTGGTATAGCAGTGATAAGCTCTACCCAGTGTGATATGGCTTTGGTAGTTTTTGGTTGCTGATTTCAGTGCACCGGATTTGAGAAGAATATTACAACAAAGTACACAACGAATCCAGCAATAAGTATCCCCCCATAGATATAAGTTTGAGACGAGTGCACGGGATATCTGTACTCAATTTTGCAGCATCTCATATTATCCCTCTCGCTGGCCAAGACATGATCAACATATCTGCAATTCACAAAATTGTAAATAGCCGACTTGAACAGTATCATGGGGGAAAATATCAGTTTACTAGAATGAGTTCTCCCCATTTTGACAAGATAAATGAAGACGTTCCAAAATACAGGGTAACTTACTGTTGGGTGTACAACGTGCTCTGCAGAATATCTGAACTGTTTAAGTAGGCATCCTGTAACCGATGATCATATAACAGTGAAGACATATCAACAAGCTGCTCCTCAAGGCCCTGGTGTATGTAAACAAATTGTAGTATGTTAAGAATACAAATGCCTGCAAAATCAGGTCAAGAACTCCATTCAAGTAAAGCTTACATCAAGATATTTTTCTAAGCGATCCACTAATTCATGTGGGAAGGGTTCAGGCAAATTAGTAGTTTTCTTGTAGAACTTCTCTAACCACAAATCAGTGTTTGACTTTTCTTTCTTTCCTTTTACTGGTTCACCAAGGGGAGTTTTCAGATACTCTGCTGCAAAAGTTTGCACAGTCTGCATAGAATTGACAGGTAATTTCATGGAATCAAGTACTGGTATTTATTTAAACTAAAATGAAGCATGAATTACCTCTGATGTATCACGAATTTTATGAAGTACAGAGTCCACACGGGCATATATCGAGTTCCTCTATCAATAAATAAAAAGATAATAAGAGAAATACATTTTGGTACATAAAATTCACTTGGGCATACAGAGAGAGCACTAACCAAAGCAACATCTTGGAGCATTTGACTGATGTGAGATGTATTAGAGAATGGTCCAAATGGATGGCAACCAGCTGCCCAAAGCCAATTTACAACAGGTCTTTCATGTACATGAGAAGCCTTCTCATATGGTGCACTTAAACCACCTACAACTGAGGCAAGACCAGCCAATATATGACGCTGTGCCTGAGATGGAAGAGCATGCCTTTTCTGTGTTTCTGAAACGTAACTGTCAAGCAAGACAATTAAAAGTGGTGTTAATTTTTGCAAAACAAAACTGATAAATAACGAGGAAACCCATGGTATTTGAAAGCAGAGTTTGAAATAGTTTCTTTGAGTCGAACAATCCAAATAGACAGTCAGCATGAAAAGGGAGTACACTTAGCTTTCTAAAAACTAACTAAATGGATTGTATCACAATGCATTAACAACATATCCTCAAAAAGACAGACAAACATTTGAAAATAATCAAAAGGTATAAATCATTGGCACTATTAAATTGAGATGTGGAAACTTTATGGACAAAAAGGATTAGAGGTTCCACATAGAAACACAAGATGGTTTTATCGAGCCTGCAATAGTATAGATGTTGCCAGTTAGGAATAAGTCTTAGTAAGCAGTGTGCAGCCCATTTATTCCTTCCTTTCCCATATACGCATCAAAATGTCTACAGTAGTATGTATAAATCTTCAATTTGAAAGAACTGGATATCTGAACATTTATATTTACTCACCTTAAGGGAATCTTTTCATTTTGATGCTCAAGCACAATTACAACATCATTGCTTGTCCATACCATACTTTCATCCTCCATCATAAGGTTTGGATCCACATCCGCTAGTGATAGCACAAAGCTGCATATTAAAAAGCATTACATTCGGAAATTTCAGCACTGAATTGGTTTTGAAACGAAATAATCTCATCAATAACAATCAAAACATTTTACCATATAACAAGTCCAATATGATGCATTTCATTTAAAAAAAGACCATCAGAATGAATATAATGATCTGATCACAAGTATTTAAATCTTCCCAAACTATGTGATTGGTTGACATAATAGATCAACACAGAGGAGTACTTCCAAAACTTTCCTTACAAAAGTTCAACTCTCTAAGATGTGTTCTCTAACAATTTTTTCAACTTTGATCAATCACTGTTGAAATACAAATAAATATATTTTGTATGTTGGGAGCTACATATAACCAATATAATATCTTTTAGGGGATAACTTTTTTCGTCTTTTGAGTTTGAGTTATTTGAGTATTCCTTTTCATTTTGCAAAACGCCACCAAATTCTGGGTACTAACTTTATGAAGTCCAAACTGCAAATTTGTAGGCCTAAGTTCACCTCAAGTGTCCTAATTGACCTAAGTGAGAGATCAGTTGGAAATAATAAAAGTACAAAAGGTGTTCTATAAAACTATTATTAAATATGAATATACAAGAACAAAGACACTATGATGTTACGGTTGTATTTCAATGTTCATCTAGGCAAAAATATAGCAGTGTACGCACACAGGAATTACTCTAGTTCCATATGTTGGTTGTAGATCCCCTTGTTTCTTTACTTTCTTTTTCCTTTTCCCGCCATATTTTGAGTTATATGAAGCCCATAGAGGCTTATGCTTAAGAATAGAATCAGTTGACTCGTCAGATTCGTCCATCCAATTCTGGCGGAGGAAATATTTACTTGAAAGAGATGGGTCAGCTACTTCAAGCAATCCAGCAGCAAGCACATCAGCAGAACGTTCCATCTCCTGTAAAATGAGGTTTCAAGTCCTTTATCCATATATAAATAGCTAAGAAAGTAATAAAATTAATTTGCATTTAGCATCTTAGTGAATTCTAGAGGTTCTTCAGAAGATCGCTAAGGCTAAAAGGATAATATGAGCAACACTATGTCTACTAAGCATTCAAATTTGTCTATTAACCAAAAGGGGTTACAAACTGATACTCATGATCTACAACTTACTAGGTTAGTACAATTTTTTCAATTAATTACCCCATGAAAAGGAAGAAATCACATTGCCCATGTCAAATCATATGAAAAATTACAAACAGAAGATTTAAGCAACAAAGGGTACAAGTCAGCACTCACTTCTCTTAAAATAGCACCATCCAGATATGTCTTGGTATGAACATGGAAACGACCATCATTCTTGGTTTCCTGTAGGGAATGTCCACGCGTAGCTTTTGAAACAGCAATTGCTAGCTTCTCATGGCGATGTAATGAATGTGCACCCCCAATAATTACTAATTCTTGCCCATCATGAAGCATACTTTTCACCTGTGCAAAGAAAAAATGTAACAGTTGCATGATGTTCCTACTAAATTACACAAAACCTCAATTCTAGAAAATCCATAAGGCAATTTTCAAACTGAGTTAACAAAAATAGGTAGTCAGCCCTAAAGGAAATTACAAACCTCTGCCTCAATATTTTCTATGTCAATACTGTAATTATGGCCCTTTTCCATAATGTTGTATCGATTATGATTTTGCAAGACAATTATTGGTATAAGCAGTCTTGAAGTAAGATCAACAGTTTCAAACCTGAACAAATCAATAACAATACAATTAAACTCTAGAGCTAATACTTTGGTGATCAGTTAACAAAGCATTCAAGTGCACTTACTGTTCACATGCTAGACCCAACTGCAGCCTAAATTACATAAAAGTATAGAATACTAAACAAAAGAATAACAAAGGGGCAAAAGAGAAGGATAACAATATGTTGAAAATTCCATATCAACTATATAAGTGGATGCAAATCTCATATTTTAAGCCGATTTTCTAGGGTTGAATTAGGCTTAAGTCCCACTTTCAAAAAAGATAGTTATCAAAGTCTATCCTAATGAGATTTGTTGAACCTATCAGGCTGCTATTGGACTATCTACAAATATCTAGTTTCACGCTCGAGATGTCTAGTCCTTGGCGTGAGGTAGTGTGTTGGAAATCTCACATCAACTAGAGATAAGACAAAATTATAGTATATAAATGGATGCAAACCACATATTACAAGCCGATTTAGTAAGGTTGAGTTAGACTTAAACTTCACTTTTTAAGACAATGTTTTGGAGATGAAAATTAAGGTTGGCATCATACCACAAGTTTCAAAAATTAAGCATCCAGAACCCATCTTACAACGTTAAGGGGACAACAATTAGGATGCCATGTATAAATTCAAACCTAGATAGTTAAAATGGTTCTGCTTAAGCAAAGAGCTTATGAGCTTGTGGAAATTCAAGCAGAAGACAATAAAATCAGCTAAGCTAGATAGTTTTGGGCAGTGAAAAGTCAACAAAAGCATGTCCCACCCCCACTAAAATAAAAGACAAGAATCATGAGATAAATTAATGGATGAAGAAAAACTAAAAATAAGAATAAATGCATATCATAAAGAGAAAGTTCTGAGACCACCAATTGAAGACATAATGAGGGAAAGTTGCATGCAGAGGTTTGGTTATGTGAGATAAGCAGAATAGGAAGCTATCCAATTAAAAAGGGCCAAAGAACAAAGAAAACCTCAAGAGAAACTAATAATGTAAAAGACCTCACTCTAAAGTGCTTTACAGAATTTAAGTTTGTTATAGAATCCAATGGATCCCTGCGTAGATGACGACCCTGCTGATAGAATCTCCAATGGCACAACTAAGGTAGTGTTGCTTAACATTCTTTGGATGGACCCAACTATTCCACATCACATTTAACAACCCTAGCAACATTTTACAGAATAGGTGCAACGAGTAAAAACTTAAAATGAGTCTCATGTAATACCCTACATATTCATATGATATGCTTTATTATATTTGTTTTTATTTAAACTTAAAAAGTAATAATATTCTAGTCATGTTTCAACCGCTAGAGTTACGGTCAATGTGTATGGTTGATCTGATATTAATTTTTGTCAAAAGAGACTGACTGGCAGCTGGATTGATTCCTGCATAGCTCTCCTTTCCAATATCAGTTTTATGGGCTTTTAATGTTAGGAATTAGTTGCTAAAACAAGGACAGTTCTTACACTGCTGATGCCACATGTGATTGGACCAATGGTGAAAACTCAATAGTAATGGTTCTTGTAGATAGAAAACTCTATTGAAGATGCTCCTAGTGGGATAAGATAAGACTTAGCAGTTGTTATTTGCTTATAGATCTCAATACCTCACATCAGGTGCAATAACATGTTCCACCGTGGTTGATACCAAAGAAGCAAGCTGTCCAAGAAAAATATCATTGCTTGACTGTTGAGAAGTTGTGCTCGTACTACTAGGATGGATCACATTTCGTAATCTTGGCAGGGTTCTAGAACAGACACTTCCTTCTTCAGCTTCAATCTTGCCGTAAGTGCAAGGCCCTGCTGAAAGGTCAATCACCACAAATCTGAATGAATAAACAAAAACAGTCAGGCTCATATATGTAGGATGTATGGGCTAACAAAATTTCTTGAGATACAGAATATACCATTAAACCAATTTTTCCCAGTGAAACTTTTTGAGAGAAGCGACTAAAGTTTAACAGGAAATCATTCAGAACCAAACAATAACATACCTGCCAGAGCTTAGCCAAACTTGAGTTGCTCCTCCGCCATTGTAACGATAACGATAGATGTAATCTCCTTCTTGTTTTTTCTTATCATCCCCAGATAGGTCAGGAATTTTCCCGTACATTAAACCATCAAGATCAATTTCCTTATTCCTAGGATCTAGTCTCACCTACAAGTAATTTTAAATTAGCAGAAAAAAAGATTAAAAAAATAGACAATTGCCACAGTAGTAGAGAAATATGATATTGAGCACGCAGGAAGAATGAAGAACTTATCCAGGTACTCATATCTCCTCCCTTAGTAATTCTTGAAAGCAAAATTATCAATTATACTATGTGTTACATAGAGTTAACATAATGCACCAAATTTATAGAAATTAAAGTAAGGTATATCTAATATTGGCAACTAAAGGTATTGCTTATTGATTATACCTTGTCAAAGTTTACAATAAATATTGCACTTGGCACTGGTCTATCCATCTCCGTTACAGAAGATCCCACACTTTCCATGTCAAATATGTAGGAGTACAGCCTTTGAAATACTGGTTCCACACCTGTTGCTTCGACTTCAAACAAAGGTACCTCCCTTCCAAACTCAGTCTGCAAGTAGTAGTAAGCTTTAGCAAGTGTCGTATCCAATAAAAACAAAAGAAAGTGGCATAGAAAAAGAAAGGACAACACAGTTACCTCCCGTGCTTTTCCTGCAGGAACCATTGCTTCTTTCAGTGCTTTCTCTAGTGCTATAAGTTCAGGCTGCCCAGCCTACAGTGAGAATTAGATTTTAAATTATTAGAGTTCATATCTAGCTGTTTGTACATGATGGACTATACAAAGAAACAGACAATGGCATAAAAAAGAATGCCCGACTGTAGAATATACTTCAAAAAAAATCCCAAAATAGAACAGTCTTAATCAAACCATAAGATTTCTACAGTACAGTTTGATTCTCAAACAAAGTCAACTGGTAATCTTTACAGGGGTATTTAAGTTCATCCAAACAAAAGTTCATTGTTTCTTCCTCTCTCGACCTTCCCAGGCTGGGAATTCAATCTTGACTATTTTTTTTCTCGAGTATAGAAATATGGACATGATCAAACTTTAATCAGTAGTTATATGGTTTGAAACCTTTAACTTTGGATCTATTGGTATGAATTTCTCCATACACAGTAATTAAAGATATTAGGAAGAAAAATAAAATAAAAATCTTCTTAAGTTAAAATAAGTTTATAAAAAGTTAAAATTAGGTTTTTGGAGAAGTTAATACGAAAAAACTTCTGCAAATTAACTTATAAATAAGCTCATTTTAGGAGAGCTCATTTCATATATTTATGTTCCTATTTTCATCTCTTATAAGTGTTTACAAAGAAGCTTAACCAAACAAATCTTTTATAATATGCAGTTCAAGAAAGCACTAGGATCTCCTCCAATGAACGTGCTCTGCATTTCAATATTCCACAACTTAGACCTATACTAATATTATCCAATTTCAGACCAAAACATCGGTAATTAGAACTCTACAGATTCGCTTAACTCAACCTTCCCAAACTAGCAGACCACAGAGTCACAGCTAAACAGTAAGCACCACGCTAAAGCTTGGGAACTGCATTTCACTTTCAATTCAATTCAATCAGCAAGCAAATAGGGATAATGAAACAAAAATTAGCCTAAATAGCTTATACTAAACGTGGCTTACATGAAATGCATTATAGACCATGTGATGCTCAATATCAAGTAGCTCCCCAGTCTCCAGACACGAAGGTCTGTGAGCTGGAAAGCTAGTTTTGAGAAACTGTTCCAATCGATGCGCGTCGATATTGTATCTGTAACCTCCGTCTCCGTTGAAACCAATCAGAACCACGTTCACTTCGAGCGGAACTTGAAAAGGAACCTACACAAACCACAAACACGTACATTAACACAACAATTAATTGGAGTATGATGTTGATTTAATTTCACGGAAAAAGAAAGTGACCTCAGCGCGAGAATGGAGCATGCGGCGGAGGTCGGATCGGACGCTGTCGCCGACGTCGTGGAAGGCGCCGTGGTGCCACTGAGGATGGCCGGGCTCTCTCTTGAAGGCTTGTGGTGCCGATTCGGACTGAGTCAGGAGAAGACTCAGCAGAGCGAGTAGGAGTGAACGAGGCGCCATTACCTCGCTCGGGTTTGTTGATTCAGTTCAGGAATGTGAGAATTGTTGGTGATTTGATGAAATAAGAACATGTGTTGCTGCAACTGCGAGATTGTGAGGAATCAATTAGCCATGTGGGAGGCTCGCACAACACCTATGCTCAGTGTGCTTGCGGAGTCCACTCGCCGGGACCTGATGGCTGCCAATTTCAACAACGCATGTCCTCGACTGTCCTCCAACGACAATAACCATGTTTTAGATCCAATTCAAGGCAATTGCTTACCGCACCCCTCAATTTGAACCTGAACTCCCCACACAAGCTTTGAAATACCAAATTTACCCTTGAGAGTAATTTGAAAGGTGAAATCTCCATGGAAGAACCTTTGTTGAAAGTCCTGGCTAAAGGTGGATGGTGGTGTTACAGGATAAAGCTAGTTCGGTAGTTACACTGTTGTTTAGATTCTATTTTTCTATTGTTTATAGAGTTGTATAGATAACTATATAAGGCTGTATGAGAATAGAAAAAGATAGAAAAAAACTTCAATTGTAATTCTTGAATTCTTCCTTTTAATTCAATACAAATCGGAATCTATTCTTTCATTGGAATTTCCTTCGTTTTCTAAATTCTTCGAGTGACCTTAAGTTCCTAGAATTAATTACATCAATGGTATCGGCTGGGCACCTTCTTATCAAGAGTATGGCAAGCGCAACACGTAATCAAACCGCATTACGTGAAATTGACAACAAGATGGGAGTAGTGGCATACAAGCTTCAACTTCCTTCCCAACCTAAAATTTATTATGTGTTTCATGTTTCGCAACTCAAACGATATATGGGGGATGCGATGACTATGATTTCAATTCCAGAAACTGAAGTCTAAATAAGAGAACCATAATTAATTCTAGATCGCATGATGGTTAAAAGAAAAAACAGAGTTGTGAATAAAGTCCTTGTCAAATGGAAGCACCAATTGCCTAAAGATGCTACCTGGAAATTCTTTTATGATTTCAAGAAAAAATTTCTAGATTTTCATCCTTGAGGACAAGGATTCTTTGAAGGGGAAGGGTTTGTTACATGATAAAGCTAGTTCGATAGTTACACTATTGTTTATAGTCTATTTTTCTGTTGTTTAAAGAGCTTTATAGATAGCTATATAAGGCTATATGATAATGGAAAAAGTTAGAAAAAAAACTTCAATTGTAATTCCTGAACTCTTCCTCTTAATTCAATACAAATCGGAATTCATTCTTTCATTGGAATTCCCTTCGTTTCCTAAAATTTTTCGAGTGACCTTAAGCTCCTATAATTAACTACATCAGATGGAGGTAAGAGATAGCTCAACCAAGGTGTGATGGACATTTTTAAAGCAAGAGTATGGAGTTTTAGGTATGAAGGATTGTTATTTTAGTAATATTTGGTAAAATGGTGAAAACCATGTTTCTCAAAATTAAAGTTTGGAAAGAAACTTTTCAAAACGTGTTTTCGGGATACCGATTGCATTTTACAATCAAGTTTCTATAATTGTGTGCTACGTTTTAGAATAGGTGATCTGGAATAGTTTTTAGGTTTTGACATTGTATTCCATAATATTTTTTCAAAATTGTATGATGTTCATTCTAGAAAGTGATTTCCATAATACAATAGTAAACACCAAAAACTATTTTGGATAACAAGTTCCAAAATGTATTACATAATTCCAAAATTGAAACAACAAATTATAAATTTTCAAATCTAGAAGAGTGAACATGAATTCTAGAAATGTAATTCTAGAAGTAAAATTTTCATTCCATAAACTATGTTTCTTTGTTCGCAATGTCATAGTTAGCACGAAGCAAACTAGCTAAATCAAACAACTTAGTCTCAAGTTTTATCTATTTATATGACGCTCCTAATTTATTCACTTTTTTGTCATGAGACACCAATTTCACTCACTACAATCCTACAATAATCAATGAATATCATTTCAGAATTAGAGTATAGTAAATAACACATTAATTTTAATGCATGTATGTCACCATTATTACTTATTATACAATTTCATAATTTTCTAACTACATGGCCCTCATAAGTGACAAATCAATGACCTATCTAGTGACCCTCCAAGATAGGCTTCATTCTCCACTTTAAGAGTCTCGCCAACTTCCATAACTTCTTCACCTTTATCATCTTAAGCAAAATTATTAACATCACCTCACTCGCTTCGTTTAACCAATGCAGTCGAACGTACACGACAAGTTTGAAAACCTTTTCCTTTAATTCTCACCACATTCTTCTGCATATAAGTGAATAAAATTAATATTTAACAGCTACATATAAAAAAACAAAAAAAAAAAACTTTTTTTTGGAATAAATTTTTTTTAAAAAAATACGCTTTTTTGTTGTACTATGTCATCATTGCAGCTGGAAGCATTACTGCATTATGTTTTCTTATTATTTTCTACACATTCGCTGCACCCAAGTCACCATTATATCCTTGTTGTTGAGTCTAGCAACGACAATGACAACATCAGCGAGGTGCCACCGTAGACCTTTAAGAAGCCTGAAGGCTTCACCATGGAGATGTCGGAGATGGTGGGAAAAGAGAGAGAGCAAAATGTTGGATTTGTTAAATTTGGTAGAAATTATGTAGCAAAACATAGTTATTTTTTCTCTTTTAGATTGCTTAATTCAAAAAACTTTTAGATTACTGAATATATAATATTTCCAAATTCAAAAAGGAAACATAGATGCTTATATAGTGTTCTAGAAAGCTTATTTCAAAAAATTTATTCCAAAAAAATTGTTTTATAAAACATTTCATATGTTCCAAAAAGCTTATTCTAAAAAACATCTCATATATTCTAAAATATTTGTTCTGAAAAGATTGCTCTAGAAATCATGTTAGGAGAGACTTTTGAAATAGATAATCCACAAGTCACCATTAAAATATAAGATAAAAAGTAGAATGATTATTTTAAAATTTATGAAGACGGGCAATAATGATGGAGGTGCGGAAAGCAAAAACCTTCATACAAATCATGCTTTTCCGCAAATATGTTTATATTTTAAAATCTATTTTTTTATGATTTAAGATTTTTTATATTAAGATTGATCATGGACTGGCCCATTTGGTTCAAAGTTAAGTACAAGATTGGGCTGGTCTAATTAATAAAATTGCATTAACGGGTTATTTAATTAAAATCACATCATGATTTTGAAATTAAAATTAAAAATATATCATATTTATATTCTTTTGTTTCAAGATAAAATTATTTTTTATTTTGCGTCGACTTAAATGGTCTTCATTCAGTACTAACAACATAGAATTATAGTCTTCAAATGTTTTTTTGTTAATTTCTTTGTTTCTATTTTGTCATTCTATTTTAATATATAAAAAAGAGTTATTGAAAAAACAAGAGTATAAAACGTTCTAAGATGAATTGACATCTGACTCTAAAATGCAGTGGTCTAAAACCATACACCATTTGCATGGAGAAAAAAAGAGAGAGTATAGAACGTTTTGAAACTTATTTACTCGACTTCTTGAATACATAAAACATTGCACAATGATCCATGCAAAAAAAAAAAAACTTTTAAACACCTCTATAGTATCTCATTAATGACTGAGTAGAACTATATTTTGTTTTAAATCTAATTGTATACACGATATGTTGTAATTTAGTTTTAAGGCTCCGATAATAAAAGATTTTCTTGTATTATTATATTTTAATAATAGTATTTAAGTCAAACACATTATTCATTTATTGATAAACAATATATAATTTATTTTCGCAAATTACACTGACTAGGGGTGGGGAAAAAACCTAGATTGAACTAAAACTATCAATAATCAAACCAAATTAAACTAAACTGTTTAAAAATGTACTAAACTTAAACTAATTTTTAAAATCAAATTTAAAACTGATTTGTAAAACAGTTTATTGCCCTATGTGAACTTAAGACATTTTTAATCTTTGTTAGATGAATTAGTGTCAAATTGAGATATCAATGAAATGAAAAGCAGTGACATGTTTTGATGTAATGGCTAGGAAGACTATATCCTAATAAAATGATGTTAAGTTTTTAATAACAAGTTAAGATTAGGGGTGGCAAAGTGGGCGGGCCATGCAGGCCGGCCCGTGGTTCGCTGAAAAAAATGCGGGGCGAGTTACATATTTCAACCCACTGGCCCGCTTAGGCCCGTCCCGCATAACCCACAGCCCGCGCGGGCCAAGTGCGGGGCGAGGCGGGTTAGCCCACATAACCTGCATAACTTTAAAATGTATAAATTTTTTTTCTACATCCTCATATTTTCTTTATGTATCCTCATATTTCATATTTCAAAATTTTTAATAACATCTTACTACGCATGTCTCGTGAAAATAATATTATGAAACTATTTACCTAATGCATCTAAATAAAAAAAAATCAAATTTTTATTCAAAAAAATATTTTATTTTAAAGTATTTCTTATGCGGGCTGACCCGTAGGCCCGCGAGCCAACCCTTAAGCGGGGCAGGCTAGAAAAATTAACTCATAGATTCTCTGCGGGACGGACCAACCCAACCCATTTTTTGCAGACCAAGTACGGGGCGGGGCAACCCGCATTGCCACCCCTAGTTAAGATCACCAAATTTGTTTTACTTTATTTCAGTTTTCTGTGTATCAAAATTTTAGTAATTGTATGGGTGAATTTATTGAAAAATGTTAGACAGAGTTTAACTATCAGTATTATTTTAAATTGAACTGAAAAGTTTATTTTCACAACCAAAAGAATGAGTGAAAGAGACAATAATGAGAAACAGAAAATATATTTTTATATTTTTTTACAAAATCAGTACAAATGAATTTAATTTCATTTAAGTTCCATTTGAAATAGTTAAAAAACAATTTAGAGAACTAACTAACAATTTAGTTTGACTGAACTATTTTCTGAATTAGTTTCAGTTTTGAATAGTTTAGTTGACTGTAGTTTTTTTCCCACTCCTAGAACTGACCCCCTCCAAGTTTATTTATATATATTATCTATGATATTATGTTGTTTTTCATACCTACGCGAAACTTGTTAATTGCGTAATGAGTGTTTAACCGAACTTTTCTTCCTTAAGTTTGCTGCAAAAGATTTTAAGTGATTGCAAATTGAAGACTTTTGTGAAAACTATTGATGTTGGGCAGTTTCTTCCTGCACCCCTACGTTTTTCTTCCTGCACCCCTACGTTTTTCTTCCTGCACCCCCACAATATAATGCAAAGACAAAAATATTTCTATTATTTTTTAAAAACCCCAAAATACACATAAGACCCACACTACTTTTTCTTCTTCCAGACAATGCAATTCGATAATTTTATGGAATGAAATATTCACATTTATTTTTTTGCATTCCGAGTTGAAAAATCCATAAATCTTTCAGATTGGGAAATTTGTAAATCCTCCAAATAGGAGAATCCATAAATCTTTCAGATTGGTGAATCTGATAATCTTCCAGATCCATCAATCTGTAACAAAAATTAGATTTCCAAATTCAACAATCTAAAAATCAACAAGTTGCTTTCAAAATACCCCTTTATTTGGAAAAGAACACAATTCACTTCCAGATTGATGAATTCATAGCACACTCCCAGATCCCAATATCTGGTAACTAAAAAACTCTAGTTTTTTCAAATAAAAGATGAAGGTCAGTTTTGGGATTTACAAAATAATGGGAGTGCAGGAAGAAAAACGTAGGGGTGCAGGAAGAAGAAGCCTTGATGTTGGATGAAGGGACTAGTAATGGGTCTTATGCATGTATGGGCACTGTTTATTGGTTGGACAAATTTATAAGTGTGCAATATAAGTATTCCTGACCTGTTTTTTATCCTTTAAGAACGCCCTAAGAATTTCAATTCCTTTTGATGGATGTCTGCAGTCCCTCGGCAACAAAATAAGACCAAACTATGATAAAGTTATTTAACATCATCACTTAAAGATGACCAAAATAATATTTAAAACTGAAAGACATAGAATGTAATATAACTAAATATCAATAGAGATGACGAAACAAATGGTTTGACATAGTCAAGTAAACCAACATTCTGTGCCGCTTTAAGAAAATTAACATACATACATACATACATACATACATATACATATATATATATATATATATATATATATATATATATATATATTCAAATTATGAAGTTTATTAAAATTTTAACTATAATGATTTAATCCGTAAATTATAATACATAAATTTATTTTAAAGAATACTTGTTTTTATAATATTTTCATCCTCTAAATATGTAAGTATTATTTTACCAAAAAATGATAATCAACTCAATAAACCACTTTACATCACAAACTAAATTAGCTAAATATAACCCAAATTTTTTTCTCGACAATTTTGTTTAATTCAATTAAAATCTTAATATCTTTAACCTGACATATTTTAAGGACAGACAAGACCCATCCGACCAAGCACGTTTTGACAAATATAATAAGGAGGCATAAACATAATTTGCTACAATTGTTTTACACAGGTAGTGTACGAAAATGATCATCTATTCTATCAAACAAAGTAGACAACCCTTTCAAGTTCTAATCCCACAATATATATTTGAAGTTTTATTTAAAATTGCTTATTTTCGTCCACCAACATGGCACTTAGAATTCAGCTTGCAGATTGAAAATGTTTTTTAATTCGGGTATAACAACTTGAGGGCAGTATTACATATGAATTTTCTACATCATTTGTCGTCAAATAAATTTGAATTTGAACTCAATGAACATACTGCTTGATTAGCTTATATGAAGCAAAACAAAAAATAAACAAATAAATAAATCCAGTGTTTGGGGTAAAACTATAAGGTTAGAAAAGGGAATAAGATATTTGTGTTTTGTTTTTTATTTTTTTTCCTCTTGACAAATAAATTTCTAACAATATGTTATAACTTAATAAATTGTAGTGGCCCAGAATGATGTATGTGGGTACTAGAAGGCAAATGTGCCACAGCAATGGCATATTGTAGCCATGTAGGTACCTACGAATGGGCGTATCTTCTTCAGGTATGGCAAAAACTCGTACAAGACTGCTTACTGCTTACAATGATACAAGTCAGTGATCGAGAGCGCTTCGAAGTGAAAGTGCCGAGTCTAGCACTGTGCCTCTGGAAATAAGGTCGTGATTTAAGAATAAAACAATAACAGATATATCATCATGAAAATGGCGTCGAACCTTCTTGTCAATCTTACGAAGATCTGAATACCGCATTTCTCGTTTTCTTGCAGCTTCGTGGAGGGCAGCCTTGATAAGTCTCTTCGCACTACCCTGCATGCACAGACACAATTTTAGTACCTAGGCTAGGGAGGGAGTCAGCAAAATCGACACAGGAAGAAGAACCAACAGCAAATGAATTAACAGAACAACACCATCCACACATTCCCGTCTATAACCCATGATATCTTGACAAAATGGATATACAGCGTGATTTGAATTTTAAAATAAAATCAACTTATATATTTCTCAACTTTTGGGAAAATTAGATGACTTCTTTTATCAAAGTTAAATGCATAAGTTTAATTTAGTTAAAAAAAGAAACTCAATTCATTTTGCCTTCTTATTTTCTTCTCATATAAATACTTAAATACTTACGAAAAAATTTATTCAAACAAAGTCTTGGCATTCATACCTTGCGAGAAAGCCTTAGCAGAAATATTCAGTCATAATAAGTTGCAAAAAGAACAACTTAGTGCAAGGAAAGAATGCATAAAATAAACTCATCATAGGAACGTATTAATGAATAACTATAAAGTCATGATAAAAGGCAAATTCAAATATCATCAAAAGGAACTAGAACAAATAGGAATCTGGCAAACTCCTGATAAAGGAATAAATAAGAACGAACTAGTAGGAATTGTAAAGCTTATGACTTCAGCAAAGGTAACAGACAGACAATTACTCCATTCACTATTCATGCACTTCTACACGAAATCAAATAAACCAAAAGCAGTAATTTTAATCGGGATATAAAGACATCTGGGAATAAAAACGAAATTAAGGATCAAAGATGCACGGGGGAATTTTAAAAGCTTGACCTGACCAAAATGTAAACCACGTAATGAATACTATAGATCCTCCACATTAGGACTAATCCTCATCCAATTCTTGGTGTAATCACCACGTTCAATTTAAAAGACTCTCTCTCCCTCCCCATGCATTTCATGGCCATATGAGGAAAAATAGAACATGTAACGTCCATTACAGAAATAAGTACAAGAAAATCAAAACATGTGAAAAAAGAATCTTACCGCATGTGGATTGCTGTTCACAATATCCACAGCTTTTTCATTACTCAAGTGCTCCCATAAACCATCTGATGCAAATATAAGGAAGGAATCATTTGGTTGGAGAGGATGAGAAAGAATACTGGGATTAGCACTCAGGATAGGCATGTGCATCGGTTCAGGAAGTCTGAATTTTGCATTAAGTGGTTCCCGGTTAAATTGTGCATGTTTCAAATATACGTCACCTATAGATCTAGAAACCTGCACCAAATACAATCAACGAAGTATTGATATGATATTGTCAAGTTTTGATGTGAGGAAGTAAAACAAATAAAATAATAATTAAAGCAGAATCTTGGGATGACTTGTGAACTATTAACAATTTTGTATATATACGCAGACACATACATACAAATATAACTATATATGACTTCAACAATAAAATACTGCAGAGGATAAGACTGGAAAGCACCTTGACATATGACCATTGTAGTCATTTTTAACACACTAATGCAATACAAATAAATGTAAAAGATAGAATATTGAATATTATATGCCAAATATAAAAAGTTGCTTCCATTTATATGATTTGGTTTTAACCACACAAAACAAGGACCGAATCATTAATTACATGGATCTGGATCACCTTCTTTCTTTAATACACATGCAAACACAGAGACACCGCATCTCACAATGCCTTAATGAAATGGCAAATTAAAACTATAAAGACGTGTATTAGGGATTTGGTACATACACACAAGAATAGTGTTTATTTGAAGTACTGATAACTTCACAAGGGAATAGGGGACAACAACAATCTAATTGAAATAATCAAATATGTGTTTTCTGGTGAAAAACCAAAAAACTTTGCAGAAGATGAATACAGATAATATAAGATTAAGGAATAATAAGCTTCTTAAAAAATTTAACCAGATTGGTAATTCATATTGCGTACATATGACACAGTACAAAATATACAAGAAACAGTAAAAGAACAAATATGGTCTATGACCTTGGCTTTACATGTTTTGGGTCTGTTGACACAAGGATTCAGAAATCATAGACCATACGTAGCATTCAATTTTAACAAACAAACGAATGGCCCTTCAGGGCACAGTTTAAGTAGCTCCCAACACCTTTCCGTTTCAATATCTACATCTCTTTTGTATAGCACTTTAAAGAATGGAAAACAATAAAGAAAATAATGAATGAATTAATAAATGTTTGGCCAGTAATACCGACTTCTGAGAGGACACAAGTTTAAAAACTACCTGAATAATGCCTTTTACTCTCCACACTCCATGTTTGAGGACAACAATTTGAGGATCATGAGGGTGTAATTCTTTAAGTTCCTGTCTAACAGCCTCAAGATTTGCATTGTGTTCCGTAGACAGCTGAATTGCAGCCATACCTCCAGTGTTGCCAACTTTCTTACCCAATACAACACGGGAATCTCCAACGTTTGCCACAAAGAGTGTCTGTTGAAATATCACTCCCACTAGACAACAGGTCCCAGCACCCGCAATTTGAGGTCGAGCATTCCAGGAACCTGACACGAGGGCCGTGTATCCCTCTTCCGTCAGGCGGAATGCTCTTTCAATTGTCTCCGCTGTCACAAGCCCGCTTGACTCGGCCGATGTTGCTGCACAGACAAGAAATCTGAGACAGCTAGCATAAGAACTGTTTCTTTAACAACAGAACAAGACAACATGGAAGAACGAACTAATCCCCAACACTCATACCCCATGAAGGAACCAAAATTGAAGGCATAATAATGCTCCACCAAAACAACGGGCCTTTAACACAATAGTCGAGACACCAAAACACTTTAATAACTAATTATAGCACCATGTACCAGGGAATCGCGAATCCGTTTCAATTAGAGGAAAGCCAATAAAAAGTTACAAACAATTCACCTATTAAATCGATTCACGATAAAAAGCGAAAACAAACCATAAAAAAGAAAAGGAAAAACTTGCAAACAGTATCTACCTATTGTCCTGAATGTTCAACTGTACTTGGTTCCTGGAAATCTCAGACTCAAAAAGACCAACGAGAAAAATAAAGGTATAAAAGCACTTCCAAAAAAGGTTCATGAAAAAGCAAACTGATGAAAACCACTGGTAACAGTTACTACCACTGCTACTCGTGATTCATGAAGAGACGATCACACTAAAAACGTGGTCGCATTAAATCCACACAGCAACAACCGTGAAAGCGAATATATAAATAAACAATTAAACAGACAAACGAAACCGTGTCTATAAAGTGAGGGTTCCGAATGAAGAACCTTGAAAATGGCGAAACAAGTGATCGCAAACGTATCTGGAGGCGTCGGGCCCTCCGTGACCGTCGTATATGCCGACGAAGGTACCGAGAGGACCGGACTCGATCTGGCTCTGGTCTTCGAGAACCTGGTTGGCCTGAACAACGGCCATGGAGAAATCGCCGGAGGCATATTTTCCGACGTCGCGGAACCAGAGCAAGCCGTCTCTGCCTTCTCTCCCGGCGAATGTGCTCCCGATAACTCCGATGGAATCAAATCGATCAGCATCGCGCCCGAACGGCTTCCAACAAAGCGAGAACAGATTCATCAATGCAAGGAGCATACCACATCGCTCGGAAACCCTAACCCTAAGGCCCCCAACGCCGGAACCGCCAACCTCGCTCCGATCCTCCGAATCTGAGTGGGGAAGACACGGTTAACGCGGAGTTTATGAAGGGGAAAAAGAAAGGGGGTAAAAAATGAAGAGGGGGTGGTGAGGCGCAGGGTAAGGAGGGGGCGCACGTTAGCCTTGGGTGGTGGCGGGGTGTGTTCGGTGGTAGAGGAACATGAACGGGCTCATTCTCTTGTGGGGAGAAATGGTGTGGGGAAGACTCTGTTTGCTGATGTTATTTTCTATGCCTTCCCTTTTTCCTTTCTCATAAAACCAAATTCCATACTTTAGTTGGGTTGGGACAAACACCTTCACTTTCTGTCTTCCTCACAATTTTCCTTCCCATTTTTTTTTCTTTAATTTTATTTTTTCACAACACTTTTTAAACTTAATTATCACTTCTTAATAACAATCAAAACAGTTTTTTAATTTAATACATTTTTACTATTAATTTAACTTTATCATGATCATAAAATTGTATACTTTTAATTTATCGAGTCTCACTTGTGATTTTTTTTTAAATTTTTAGCAAATTTTAACCAAGTAAAATAAAGAATGTTACTAAAACTGTATTAAACCACGTTATTTTTACTTTTAATGCTAAAGTTTATATGATTAAAATTAATGTTAGCTCACATCTATTAATATTTATGCCTCCGCTTGATGTAAGAAGAGTAATAAAACTTGACAAATAAAAATGTAAAATATTAAAAAATACAAAAAAAAACTTCAATGTTAAACTTCTTTTTAATAATGATAGGGAGATATACTGAATTTTTTTTACGTATAATTGTTGTGTTTAAAATATACTCAATGATGTTAAATATTAAGGTTTTTTTATATGTAAGTAAAAGGAAAAGTTATAATTTTACATTATAATTGATTATTTAATATAAATAAATAATAATATAATATAATTAATTAAGTTTTCATATGATTGAATGTAATTTGTAATTTATTTTTTTAATTAGTAATATTTCATTAATATATATTTCTATTATAATAAAATAAATAATTTAAAATTTGATATTTTGTAAAATAAATTTATTTTCTAAAAATAAATTTTTATTAAGATTTTATAATAAATTTTTATTTTAATTTAAAATTTATTTTATCTATAATTTATATTTTTAAAATTGTTTTTATATCAAATTAATCATTTATGTACTTATTCGGAGGGGTACCTACACTCTCCTATAACCAAATTTTCATTGTCATTAATGACAATTATTAATAAAATGACCTACTCAAATAGTATTTACCGATAAACAACTATTTATGAAGTAATAAATAACTTTTATACCGTCAATCCAAAAACTATCACCACAAAAAAGACTTATAAGTA
Source organism: Phaseolus lunatus (assembly GCA_013389735.1). Taxonomy (NCBI): domain Eukaryota; kingdom Viridiplantae; phylum Streptophyta; class Magnoliopsida; order Fabales; family Fabaceae; genus Phaseolus; species Phaseolus lunatus. The sequence continues at coordinate 22,716,352 of CM023859.1, read as the reverse complement.
CCAACTCTTCAAGAAGTACGATCTATATCATATATATTCTTAACTTGCATACTTTGTGCACTTATCACAATCATTATGTTCTTACTTACTTAAGTACCATAAAGTCTTTTTAAGTAGAGATATTTGTCCGGAGACCAATTGAAATCACTTATGTTGAGAAATACCAAGATCTTTATCCAGACAATTTCCGAGCACATTTTCAGTAAAAACAGTTTCCTTTTTTTGATTTTGTTCCTTTAATCCAGATCATTTATTTTCTTTTCTATATTTTTCAACTTTATTTTTTCTACCATTTCTCAATCTTTCATTTTCCACTTGGTAGCAATGAAGAAAAAAAATCAAAATAGTGATAACATTAACACAAAGAACATAAATAAGTAAACACATTTAATTGGATCATTTATCTATCAACAACAACCCTAAATTTGATTAGAATAAACTTGTATGTTGCCAATGTAACACCTCACTAAAACAAGCTATATACATAATTAATTACAGAGTTAATTTTTTTTATGTTTTTTATTTGTTTAGATGGGTGAGTATGTGACTGAAGCTAAAGTGAACATTCAAGAAGGGAATGAGAACATCCATCTCCATGTGAAGGAGTTCCCAAATAATGAGGGTATTATTAGTATTTATAATGTGATGGAAAATGAAATGGACAAATTTTTCAACAGTGACAAGTTTGTTGGAACTAATTCCATTAAAAGATGAAATTAAGCATTATTAATAAAAAAAATGATGTTGTTTTTATATTATATCATGTAATCCAATCTTCAATACAGTTACTATTTAGATTTGAACCTTTTTATTCTCAATCTGGATATTGGCTGGATTTAAAATTGATTTTTTGAACACTTCAATTATGTTTAGTAATGTTTTAATTTGGAAAAAAAAAAAAAACTCGATTTTGCAAGTTGGTTCATATAGTTTTGAGGTTCTTAGTGGTACCTTTAAAAATAATTGAGATTCATGTTAAATATTAGCTATACAAGTTATTCTTAGGACGAAATATATAAATACTAAATAGAATATATAAATAGATTGACTCATTTACTTACCTTTAGTTGTCGTTCTTTGTGTAGATAATTATGTTCAAGTTTAAGTTTACTTTTTGAAAAAATATTGTTCCGAATTTAAATTTGTTCAAGTAACATCACTAGAATTAATGATTCCGATATTATTGGAGTTTGAAATTTTGTAACATTATTAGAATTAATATTTTATTCAAGATATTATAGAAGCTTGAAATTTTGTCATAATTTTATTTTTATAAATCAATTAGAGAATTAAATAAAAATATATATTTAAATTATACTTAATCTCAAATTTTAAGTGATGTAAAATTATTAAATGTATCTAAATAAATATCAAATATTCAAACTAAACCCTTATACAAACTTAACTTGAGTGGATATGATTTATGTGAAAATAGTTTTATATATTCTTTTATTAATTAAAAAAAAATCTTTATCAAATAAAATCGGTCCTTTAAACAAATAAAATGATGAAATAATCCTAAAAATATAAATTACAAGTGAATTTACTCCTCAGATTATAACAATTGACCATATTAATCCTTAAAATTAAAAGAAAAAACATTGCAGCTTTTACTTTAGTAATTTAACTATAAGCTCAATATATTCATTTAAGGAATCAACTTAGATTTTTTTTTATTTTTTTATTTTGTATGTAAGATGGTTAGGAATTTATATAAAAGTTGGAAGAAACCTAATTTCTTTTAATTAATTAGTTATTTGTTAATAAAAAAAACTTCTTAGATCGGTTGAGAAAAAATTATGTAGAAATTATTCTAGATAAAATTTCAGTATATAATTTAGAGAAATTTTTACGAGGTAACCGATTTAGGAAAATTTCGTAATCTCAATAATTATAAAAAAAAAATACCATTTCACATCCTACATTAGTTTTTTAATAAATTATACAAATATTCAGCGTTACACTTTTAAATTTTTTTATTTACTAATAATTGTCAAACGAGGTAGAAAAAAATATAGTGAAAGTAGTTATTATGATACTATTATGATTTCACAAAGTGGAAAATTAGAGAAATACACATTACTTCAAGTTATCACTTTCATATGCTCAAACTATAATGTTTTCTTCAAATAATTATTTATCCATAAAAAGATTAACTATAGCTATTTTTCTTGATATCAATTAATAATAAACCGTTAAAAAAAATCAGACCGAGGAAAAAAAAATTAATAAGAAGTCAAGTACGTTAATTTCTTGAAACTTGTACAAAGTGCATAAGCAAATTAACTATAAAAATAATAATTAAATAGTTCTCTTGCTATTGGTGAATTAATTTATGAGTTTATTGAATATATATGTGATTTTTAGAATAACTCTAGTAAAGACCAACAAACTTTATAGACAGAGAGGACCATATGATTTGAGAGAAAAAAACATAAAGACTGTACATGAATTTGACATGATAAAACTGAATACAGATTGATTGAATTGAATATATAATAGAGTTAGCCACAGCCAAAATAACTGTTCAACTGACAATCAAACAATTAATTAGTATTACTGTATCACTATCACCATATAACTGACTAACGGTCGGATTTGTAACTGTAACTATGTGGATGTCGTTTCCCACACAATCCTGCACGTAAAAAAAAAAAAAAAACTTTAATTTAAGATATAAAATATTATGGTATATTCACATATAGTTGAGGCCAATAACATTCAAATATATATTTTTCTTTTAATTTTTAATATATTTTTAAAAATAAAATAGTAATGAAATTTCAAATTGCAAAAGGAATGATACATTAATAATTGGTCTTAACAATATTATCTTAACATGAGGTCAAAAAATAAAATATAAATAATTTTGTAAAAATAAAAATTGATGAATTATGTATTTTATATTATTACATAATAATAAAATTATTTTAGATTAATGAAAAGTAAAATTTCCTAATTAAAAATGATAATAAAAGCAATCATAAAAAAAATGATGTATATAGATTTTCCCCGTAGGTTTCATTTATTCAAAGAAAAAATGATTAGGTTTCATTTAATCCGAAGAAAACAAAGAAGTAATGGTTTCTCCATATATAAATATATATAGAAAGACGCACTTGCCTTTGTCCCTCTATCTGCAACATAAGTTTTATGTCAACACCTAAACAAGGATTAGATGTAAATTGACTTGGAGTTATCATTTCTGTTTAGTGAACTGTGTAAGATGCAATTAGTTTCACATCAATTTTTTTTGTCTTTTATTTCAACATGTAGCACTAATTCCACATTTCGCTTTCTTTCCTTCTCATAGTTTTTTTTTTTTTTTAATTTCTCTTATTTATGTTTTTAATGCTTTTTAGACAATTTTTTTTAATGACATCAATTAGATTTTATGTATGACTAGTTAATATAGATAAAATCCATTTATAGTATTTTTATTTTTAAGATATCTAAATTAAGATTTTTCTATAATTCGATCTTATATGTATAAATGAATTTTGTGTGTGTGTGTCTATATATATATATATGTAATTAAAAAAAAATTTGGATCTTAATTGTCCCTAATTAATATAAATAATCCATTTATAGATAATTAATAGATAACATTTATTTATAATAACTAACGTATTTTAAAAACTAACAAAACGGATAATAATATCTGCGAACCCAGATTTATGTTTTTATCTCTAACTCTAATGATAAAGTACAGGCATAATTGCAATCCCTCTTTATGATTGAAATAAAAAATAAAAAATAATTAAAAAGATTAATTTTTTATTGTGTAAGTTAAAGAATATAAATATATAATATCGTGTAATTTAAATAGTAATATTTATAAATTTGTAATTATTTATTATAATAAAATAACTTAATATGTAACAATAACATCTTTTAATTTATCTTATTAGAAATATTAATTATCCCACATAAACTTATGAATGTTTAGAAGGTTAAGAGTACTTTATTATATTTTTTATACAAATACAAGTTTATTTGTTCATTTTTAATTATAAGAGACAAGTTCAGTTAGTCTAGAAATAAATCATAGTTAAAATAGATACTTACTATTTAAGATTTGATTAAAATAATTAAAAATAAAAATTTACCAATTTTTTAAGAAAAACATATTTATCAACTACACATTTTAAAATCAATTTGCTTTAATTAATTAATTAATTAATGTGTTTTTCATATACACTAATAAATAAGAGAATATCTAAACAAGATAATCAACTTTAGAATATAAAGTAATTGGTAGTTAATTAGATACTAATTTAGAAAATATTTATTAATATTATAAACTACTTTATATATTAATAATTAATTTAGTCTCTAAAATAATATCTAATTTAGTCAATATAGTAACTAATTGTTTTTTTATCTTTAAAATTAGTTTTTATTTAATGATTTTCTTGTAATGATAGTAATTGTCAAAAATAAAAAGACTTAAATGTAAGTTTTAATCATAAATGAAAACCAAATTAATGTCTAAGTAACACACATAATTCATAATTCTAAATCATATCTAAGTACTAATTCTAATTTGTAAAAACTATTTCTTCCATTGATGCCGAATTTCTCTAGTTGTGTGTCTCTGATGACTTGGCATTTGCAAAAAACTGAAATACGAAATAAATGTTAGTATTTATAATAACATGTGGAATCTGTAATTGTTTTTGGTAGAATATTAAAGTGTTTTAATATCTTCTCGCAAGAATGTTAATATGGACTATGGTCCAAATCCAATGCATGACATAATAGTTATATTCAAAACTTCCTTGTTGCCTATTGCATTAATATATGAAATCCACCAAAGTTAATTTATTGAAAAAAGTAATAATTTAATAGTTTCAATTAAGAACTAAATACCTTAAGATAAACCCAACATAGATTATGTGAGGATGAAGTTAATCGACCATATAAGACATTGCATACATTAATGACACTGAAAAAGGTCGTTAGTAATTTATAATATATTATATAAATTACAATAACACATTATTTTGTAATTTAAACATATCCTTCTAGTACAACTTTCAAGTTTGTACTTGGCTTTTAATGTAAGGAGCAAAACCACACGATAGTATTGTCAATATGACAAATAAGCATCAATTATCAATAAGACCAAAAATAAATAATTTAATCAATGATGTTACTTTAATTATGTAATATATAAACATAGTGAGCTTTACTTAAGCATTAATAAAAAGACATGATGTAAATTTTCTTTTGAGATTGTTGAATCCACAGTTGAATGTAAGTTTGACATTCCATTTTTTTTTTTATTCTCGAACTTTTGTATATAGATAGGTTCAAGGGAACCATAGATTTCAACATTCCCTGTGTTAACAATATACCTACATTATTAATATAACACCGGTAACAATGATTGATATTATAAAACATAAGTTGAATAAATAATATATAGATTTAAAGTGTACTCACACCATCTATAGTTGAATGATTGCAATGGTAAACATTTAATTACCTTGAATAATTTCAAAGACATCTTGCATGTTTATGTAAAATGATATATGTTCATTGTTGACGCCAAAGATTGTTGCATTCCAAATAATGGCGCAAGATGCCTAGAAAAATTCATGTAAAATTCTAGCCAACTCTTGAATTGAATTAACATGTAGCTAGGGCTTAAGGCCAAAATCAAAGAAAACTAGGGCTTTTTGTCTCTTCATAAGGCCTTACAAAACATAATAAGAAATAATGATATGATAATTTAAATAAGACAAGTATATGTACATGAAGAAAAATTTATCAAATATATCAAATTATTTTTTTAAATTGTCTTAATTAGGTGTGTAGGTCATGCAATGAATGTTCCAAGTGTCTTTACCACTAACTTAACCTTCATTGTAGGCATTAGAAGTGAAGTAGTGACATCTCTAACTTCTTCAACAACCACTTTAGGACACGATGTGCATGATTGAATCTCCTTGATACACTCTTCTAATGGTCACTAGATAAGGAGGAACTTCTCCAAACAACCTACATCGATAAGAAATATCAGTGCGTGTTCCTCATCTTCTAAGTCCTCAGCAGCACAACTACCTTTTGTGCCAACACGACCACAAATAAAAGTACATCTGGCTTGATCACATGCTATTGGGAGATAGTTAAGAACTCCAACCGTTAATCGAACACACCTCTCAACTCATTAGTAACTTGTGTCTTTATATGCTCAGTTAATTGTGGTGTCATTCTGTGTCAACTATGCTTCTAGTTTCTCAATCTTCTCCTAACTCTGATCCTATAGGATAGGAGTTGATCCAAAATATCAGGGTACTCTTCAATGCTAATAACAACAAAATATGTTATTTTGATTTTAGGAAACAAAACTTGCCTGTAAGCTTAAATTGTTATATAACTTATATAGACATAATTAATTCTATAAATATTAAAAATATTTTTTTGTGAATAATTTTACACAAGAGAATTTGCATGTATTTATAGTGGAATTGTTTTTTAAAAAAATATGTATATATTTATTGTGAAAAATATTTAAAATAAAGAAGTGCATATATTTTTTGCTAAAATTTTCCAATAGAAAAAAGGCATGAAATAAATGGTTTTCTAAGAGTGAAAGAGAGTGCGAGTCTTATAACACCTTTATTTAAAAAATAATTTAATATAGTGAATACAGTAAAACTTATAAAAATAAAAAAGTAAAAAAATAAAGACATCACAAAATCACTCGTGCCATGAAGATGCTCTAAGATCCTTTAAGGAATAATAACAACACAAAGTGAGAACACGTTAACTTTTCTCATAATTAAGCAAACATTTATTCATTATTAAATATTAATTACATTATTAACGATTAATTATGAAAATAATTTAGATTATTGACATAATCTTTAGAGTTAGTGTTATTAAGAGTAGTCAAATCACTATAATAATCATAATAAAAAAATTAACCAATTAAATAATAGAAATTAATAAGATATATAAATAATTATGAACCTAATTATAACATTAAGATAAACTTAAAAAAATACTAAATAATATTCTAATTTAAGTGATTTTGTTTGAAGTGATTTTCTGCACTTGTATTTACACCATGACATTATGGTTATTGGGAATTCAAGTGGAGAAGGGAATGGTTTGAGTGGGAGAAGGACTAAGTAGATAAATTCATGTGTATGCGAGAAGATCAAACCTTGAAATCAGGTCAGGATGACAAATGACTTGGAGAGATCCGCAAAACTGTAACTATTCTGTTAAATCTGTATATGAAATCCTTTCTAGTTCTGCCACATGTGCTTTTAATGATATGTTTAGAGTTCTGTGGGGTCTGTTGATTCCACCATCAACACAATGCTTTGCTTGGAGGGCATTACAAGACAGAATATCTACAAAAGCAAAATTTGCTTAGAAGGTTGTTTCACCTTATGGATTCTCTATGCATTTTATGTGGAAGCGGAGAGGAAACAACTTCCCACCTACTGATATCTTGTCCAATTGTGAATGTTGTTTGGAATTTATGCAATATTTGAATTGGGGCCAGTTCTGCAAACCATTTTGCTTTGAAGGAACATTTTGAACAATTTCAATGTACTTGGTTTAGCAAAGAAGGTAATAAGTTGTGGAAATGAGTATTTTTTTGCTGCGTATTTCTTTTCCCAATAGGCAGGTGTCGCATGTATATAAGAGTGACACTGCTAATGGAATTTGAAGGCAGGAACTGATGGTGAGGTATTAGTTGTTTAGAAGGCTCATTTTGCTGAATTATGGTTGAGGCTAGTGCGAGGGGTTCAAATCATCAAGCAGGAGTATTCAGGTGCATGCCATAGTCTTAGCAGGAGTATGACAGATAGGAATTCCACAGGAAGATTGGTAGCAGGCATTTGTTGAGTAAGAAGCTGGTGGAACAAGTCATCACTAGACGAAAGTTATATTGCTTATTTTCTGGTTCTGGAAGGTCCGCTGCCACGACCATGAAACTGTTTTTTGTGGGAAGTATAAGACAACCTGCAAGGCAATCTAGGAACAGAACAAGGAGGTATAACATCTCTTTGGAAGGAAGATGCATGTACACTAGGCAGCTAAGGAAGGAAGGACTGTAAAAGCTGGATATATTTGTTTTTAATCCTTTCACCGTGGTAACAATTGTTGTACACATTGTTCAAAGCATAGCTGCAGGTGGAACATGTCATATACAAGGCTTGAGACGTGGTCCTATATGCATTATTTGGAGCTTATCTTTCATTAAATTCTTGTGACCCTTACGCATGGATACCAAAGCCTGAGACGTGGTCCTATAAGCATTATTTGGTGAGGCAGTTTATCTTTTCAATTGGAACCAGCCAATGGCATGACAGAATGGAGCCAATTTTATTTTGGGTTCTTGAAACTCACCTTTGAACAGCTCTGTTTTGCAGCATAATTCTTGTGCTGTTTTTTATGTACGACTTTTGTCTTCAATGAGTTTTTTTTTTTTTTTTTTATCAACTTGTCTTGAATGGGTAGTGGGGGTTCATTAAGGATTTAAGAATTATGAGCTATGTGGTGGGTTAGATAGTTTATTGGTACTCCTGAATTCTTAAGTTATGTCAGGTTTGTGTATACGGATTGGGACATCCTTAAAGTGTCTCGTTTAATTATAATTAATTTTTTGTTGATAAAAAAAAGTTGTGGAAAGGAGTGTGGATTTCCACCATTTGGTGTATTTAGAAATATAGAAATGAGATAGTGTTTAACTAAGAAAAGTTGATACAATCGAAATCTTCTCGTTCAAGTATAGTCGTTGGCTTGGCTAAAAAACAATGTTCCAAGAATGTCTGTATCTTTTTCAGATTGGATCTAAAGCCCAACTACTTGTATTATTATAGTAGCAAAATGATGATCTTTGTGTGGTTTGAGAGGTCGGTCTTCTTTTCCTTTACTTGACCCGGCAGGTGTGCGTTCTATTTCTTGCTCATGCTTTAGTTTTTTGGTTTTCTTGTATGAGAGGCACAACTCTCCTTTGATGTGGAGTCGTTTAATGTTTTTTGTTTTGCATAACTCTTTTTTGTGAGGATAATGAATCTTTTTGCTTTGTTTTGTTAGGTTTGCTTTTATCGTAGGATGTTTAGAAAAATTGTACGGTATCTTTTATATATATATATTTATTGTTTGTTGATTTTAAAAAAATGGTTATATTCACTCTTTTTAAGATTTTGTTTGTCTACTTTTGGAGGTGGTGGTTTGTTTTTAACTTGCAAGCTATGAGGCTCGGACATGTTTACTAAATGGCGTGTCCGTGTCGGATACACGTATCCGACACGACACTTGTATGATACTCATAAGACACTTATCGTTGAAATATCCAATTAAAAAAATATTTGTTGAATTTTTGATAATTATTGTACAATTCTAATACAATTTTAAACAGGAGAAATACAATAATTTTTTAAAAACTCAAACTTATAGTATAAATTTTTAGTATGATTATAAAAATAAAGAACAAATCTTTTTTAAATCAACCATGAAAAACATCTTTTTGCTAAAAAAAAAAAACTAAAAAAAACTTGTACAAATAAATTTTTATTATCAATTTATAAAATTCATAATTATATAATATATAAATTTTCATAATTATATAATATTTAGATATGTGTCCCCATGTCCTACATTTTAGAGATTATACGTATCTTTGTGTCCGTGTCATATCAATGTCCGTGTCAGTGTCTGTACTACGTAGTCCGCAAAACTAATTTATACAGTTATAGACAACAAACATCTGGTATTCTCTGGGGTAAGGTAACCTGCAACAGTAGGTTCAAACCACTGATCCCTGTTAAGTTTATCTTTGTTTTGTCACAATGCTCGTATAGCCATAGGTGCTGTTTTCTGGTTTTTCCTCTCATATCTTAGCCAATCTCAGGAAAGGTAATGTTTTTGTGCAGCTCATACAAGAACATGGTCTCACTCTTTTTAAGTTTTGTTTGACTGCTGTTGGAGGAGGTGGTTTGTTTTTAGTATGCATAACATCGGGTATTGTTTTCGCTAAGGTTTCTTGCTTAAATTTTTTTCGATATGCTTCCTTTTAGTTAGAAAAAATAAAAGGTGTTTGATTTATGATTTTAAAATTCAATAATTATAATGTCACATCTTAAACATAATTTTGTTTACCTTCGATGAGTTTTTCAAACAGAGAATCATTCTAATCTTTCACCAAAACCGCTAACTAGAATTTCAGCATAGAAAAAAAAAGGTTTCGTAACTAATTTCGCTTCTGTCTCCTTTGAGAGGAATCTTAAATCCAGCTCATTTGCTAACAGTAATTCTATATAAACTAAAATAATTAATAACTTAAGAACAATTAAATTACACTGTACACAAAAAGTTAAGAATATTACAAAATAATTTCTTATAATTAGGGACGAACAAAGTAAGTCTTTTACTCAATCAATCACAAAATACAAGATATATGAGCTCTTATTAGAAAAATGATCGAGTTAAAAACATTAAATGAATTTATCCGTAAATATAATACAATTTTAAAAATTACTCTTATAAATAGTTAAACATGGCAATAGAGTGACATTGAAATTTGAGTTCTTGAGTTAGCTTATCTCCATAAAAAAAAGAAAAAGTCAGAATATTTATATTTCACGTACTAAAATAATTAAAATTATTTAATAAAAATGAATACAAATAGGCCCACAGAAAAAAAAAAAATCGTGACAAGATTCTAAATTGAGAGATTCAAACTAAAATATATAAATCTCTAATTAGAAAAGGATTAGGGTTTTGGGTCCTTATTTTCATCACGAATTTTTTTTACTTGTATGGCCATGGAAAGGTAGCAAAACTTCCTATGGAATAACATTGATATCAACTTTTGTCACCAGTCTTCAACGTTGAAGTATAAATCTTCTTTATTCTCCCAATCACCTTCGTCATAGTTGCCCTGTACTTTCTGATAGCAACTTTACTTCTGCACGATCCATTTCTCTTTTCCATCCTCAAGCGTTCCTCATCACTACCCAAAACCGCACCACTCAAAACAAATGCCTCAACAAGTTTAGGATACAACATAACCAACGAATCCCTCAGTTTCGCCGAAACCTTCACATTCGACTTCGAGCCCTCGTCGTCTTCACCGCAATGCCCAACTCTCGCGCGCCCGTTCGCGTAGTCGTCGCACGCGCTCAGAATGGCATGCGCCCGGTCACGGAAATGGGCAACGACGAAGGTTTGGAAGTTCCGCGGCGGGCGGCGAAGCTGACAAAGCATGGTCCTACAGTTGAGAGCGAAAACGGCTTCATTGTAAGCCTGCGACCTCTTCTCCAAGAACATGCGTCCGAGTAAGAAAATCTCCGACCAGAAGTCGTTGAAAAACGGCTTGTCGTTTAGAACAAGCGCTTGGATCGAGAGTAACAACTGTAGCACGGTGGAGCCAGACGGGTCCCACCTCTCGTTTCTTCTCCCGATCCACGTGTTGATTAGGCTCAAGCACACGTGGCCATTGCTGTATAAGTTCGGGTTGACGGAGAACCCGTAGGAGCGGAAATGAACATCCGGCGGGCTGGCCGGGTAATCTGGCGGGAAGGCGATGTCGAAAAAGAAGAGACCGTCGTGGTAGGGGGTGCCGGCGGCGCCGACAATCGTTGCTCGGAGCAAATCGATGCGTTTCTCGTATACACGAACGTATATGGAATCGGGGAGGCTGCGGGCGAGGATTTTCCACTCTCTCATGATCCTCTTGTACACGTTACTTTCAACTCTGCGGAACCCCCCCGAGTCCACAACTGGTACTAGGAAGTAGTGGTCAGCGTCGTCCGATACGACGTCGAAGCGTTCCATGTTGTTGTTATTATCGGTGCTTGCTGCCATGTTTTGCTATGTCTCTTTGCAAGTGAGTGTTGCTGTTAAATACAGTGTGAGCAAGGAGCACGTGGCAGTTGATGCGCAATTTCAGCATTGAGTTGAATGAGAATAATCAATACACCACGTGTTCTCTTACAGGTTTCATAATCCAATAATTTCTCCATTTTTGCTTCTTCCTTGTAGTTATGAAGGAAATAAAAGATGCTTGATTTCACCTTGTAAACTAAATAACTTTAGCTTTCTACTTTGTCTCAAATCTACTCCCTTTTTTAACCTTATATGTCTTTCTTGCAGCATAATGATTTAATCTAATTAAATTGTTTCATTGTTTTTAGTAATTTTATCTCTTTCTTTTTTCTATAATTAACGTGTTCAACACAAATCTAGTAATTGTACGCATATTCTCTGCAGGTAAGATTTACTTATATAAATACCATTAATGCTCATGAATAAAGTGAGCCTCATGTCATTGATACTTTATAGTGTATTTGAAAACCAATTCATTAATGCATATTAATGACATAATCAATAATCGTTAATACTCATAAATTGCAAGTGATTCCGAATTCATCAATGAACATTATAATTAGATAATCAATGCAAATTATTTACAAGTGGAACTTTACGCATTAATGAACATTAGTTTTCATAATAAATACATATTAATACAGTACAAAGTTTTATCTCCTAAGTGTATGTGCCTTCTCACACACTTTAAGAACATGTTGATGTTTTTAAACTCAATTTCTATATATTTACCATGGGAAAGAGTAGTTATATTTAAAGAGTATTAATTCAAATTTTGAGTGTATATATATATAAAATTTTTAAACCTTTTTTTTATAATTTTTAATTTTTTCTTATGATTTTTATTTTATTATCACTACAACAATTCTTAATTTTACTAGGGGTTTGTTAACGGAGCTTATAATAACCTCCAATAAGTCAAACATTTCCTGAGGTTTTTTCAAACCCTTTTAATTACATATGGTTTTTTAATAAACTACATTAACGTTTTTATTATTTTATTTATTTTAAGAAGCGCGAAACCAAATTTTTGACGCACTTGAATTCTAAAGAGCATGTGGTTCCATTTTAGGACAAATCACACACTTCATCGCGATTACATCATCACGATTACACAGGGTGTGAGTTTCATTTTGGAGGCAATTCACATTTTAGTTAGCATAGGAACTTTCACGGTAAATCATCTTCAACTATTCTAATCTCTACATCTGTTAATCCATAATTTATTTTCTGTCTCCTCATCTCAAAAGTGTATTCTCTATGCTTGTGTCCTATTTGGCTTTTCAAAATTGATTTCACTATCCCCATTTCTCATGCCCTAGATAACTTTTGTGTTAGTGTGTTGTTGTTTTTTTAACAAATTATTCTTAGTTGGTGCATTTTCATTCCAGATTGTAATGTATTTTTGTTTTAGGAGCTATAGTCCATTTTGCAGTGCCTCAGGTCTTTGATTCGTCTCTAATTTATGTCATGTATTTGTGAATCTTTTAATTTTAATTGTTGTATCTGAAATGCATGTATATGATCGTCCAAAAAATAGACACAATCCACTCAATATTTTTTTTAAAGTAAATCTTATTATGCTAAAATGAAATGCGAGAAAAAGAAATAAATTATTTAACTATTAAGGGGCTAGATTGCAATACTTATATGAATCTTCATCAAATATTGTTCACTATTTTTTCATTTCTCAAAACTCCGACACTCTATCTGTGATTCTTTTCTTCATTTATTTTTTTTTGTATTTTTCCAGAACTTTATATTCATGTTTTCCTTTTGAGTAGAAGATAGAGTGTAAATAATCACTTGTTTTTTAATAATGTTCATGAGCTGAAAATATCAAATAACTTATTTGATTATTTTGATATTCATTGTTGTTAATGGCGTAGTGTGGCGCCATTGCTATAGTTGTGTGGTGGACTTTTTACCTACTGTCATAGGTAATTTGCAAAGGGTGGCTCACAAAAGACATAAATGGTACTTTTCTAAAATTTTACTTTTAGAGGATGGGTTTTAGCTAGTCTTCCTCACTTGAGCTTGCTTTTGGGGTTATTTCCTGTTGGCTGAAGTTTTCCTTTACTCATTTATTTTTTCATGTTGGCTGGGAATATGGCTGATGTATCATCTTCTTTTACTGTTGTATTTCATTATTTATTCAGTTAGTGATTTTAGAGACACCCAGTAAATACTCGGACATGGTTTTTGGAATGGTCATTTATGGAACTAGCTAGTGAGACTGATAAATTTATAAATAAGTAAAAAGGATTAAGAACTTTTGAGACCGCATCCATCTGTGTCCTTAATAGTAAGTTTATTTTATAAAAACTTTCAATAATGGCGTGCTTCCAGACAAAATCATGTACATATTACAATAATAAGGGCATTATTAGATTCCTTTAATTTTGTTTACTTCTTTTTTTAGTATTTTTATTGGTTTATTGTTTTGCAGTAAGAGTATCATACAACTGATAAATGAAAGAATAATGTTTTTTTGAGATAGAGAGATTATCAGAATGACCAGTGTAACTCAAAAACTAAAGTTTTATCCATTAACTCTCAAGATATCAATCTTTTTTCTCCTCTTTTGGTATAGTTTTTTTTAATGCAACTGCTACTGAAATATCATTTAGTCTTCCTAGAATCTCCAAGTATAATTTAGTAAGAGTATAATATGATTAATCTATCTCTCTTGACCTTTAAAGTAATATCATAATTTATCAGACTTGAAGGTAGGAAGTATAATATGAAAATATAATAATTGATTTACAACTTATGCTAGTTGAAGAATTCTAGTGCAGGTCAGAATTTCTACTATTGTTACAAAGACTCTGAAAAGTTCTTTTTTTTCTTTTATCAGCAAAATTTGTATAAACATATGATGAAGTACTAAGGGTACTCCCTGCATACATTGCAGTAGCACTTGTGTACTCAAATATTCTATTACATGAGAGCCATCTTTTGCATTTTGTTATGACTTTTGGATTCTCTTCACTGTAGACCACTTCAATCTGCTAAGTTCACCACATCCTACTCTAAGTTAGTGGGCCCTGCAACCTGCACAAGGCTATACAAATCCTAGTTTCTACATTAAACATCCCTTCAGACCAAATATGCACATTACCAACAATGAGGCAAAAGACTATGAAAAGTATTTTTCACAAATCTCAATCCCTGCTTTTCATTTATCTGAAAATGAGAGAGAAGCAAGATAGGAGAAAATAAATATAAGCATATAGACTATTATTTTATATCATTAATATTAATATAGTTTATATCATACTCATTGTCATTTATTTCATTATCATTGTTTATTCTGGGATGTTCTTTCATGTAAATTGTCCTGTGTGCATTTGTTCCTTCTGATACATGACGTAGTATATAAGATAGTTTTTACATATCTTTTTTTCATAGTTTAGTTAAAAAATTTAATTACTTGAAAATAAAAACTTTAAATTTAAAAGTTATTTTATTATTTTAAACTGAAAAATTACTTTTATATTAAAATTTATTGAATACAGTCAGATCTGGCTTAAAGAAATTGTATCAGTTTGGTTGGACTCATACTTTAATGATAAAAAAGTCTAGTTTGATCCAATCCTATATTGCATCATTTTTTTAATTCAAATTAAGTACACAAATAAAATTAATTTAATTTAATATATACCTAAAGAATTGATCAGGAGTGCCTCATTGAAATAACATGATATGATGATATTGTTCACCTATGGAATGTAGCTTTTTCCAAAATTAGTTGTGACTATAGCCAAGCATAGATATAAATACAAAAAAAAAAAAACCATGTCACAGCAGTAAGGTTGTTCTTCTATTACTTGACCCTCCAGGATATCAAAATGTTGCAAAGTCAGCAGCCCACTAATTAATATTGTAGCAAATAATTAGATACAGTGAAATGATAGAATCCAAGTTCGAAACAAAAATAAATTACTTTGATTGGTTAAAAGTTCCTCTATAAACACTTATGAAAGAAGAAAAAATGGCTTTTCCAAAAAGCTAATTTTAATTATGCACAACTAAGCATATAAGCTTAATTTTAGTTTATGGAAGAAGTTTATTTATACTATAAGAAAATCATTGATTAGAAATCAATTTTAAAGACAAAAAATAATTAGTTATTATAGTAACTAAATTATAGACCATTTTAGAGACTAAAAACATTTTTCGTTTCTAAATTAATTTTTATTATTGTTAAATGGTTTCTAAATTGATATATAATTAGTTATCAAAGTTTTTCTACTAAATTTAGAATCTAAATAATTGGTAGTTAAAATATTGGTAATTAATTAGATACTAATTTAGAAACTATTTAATAATAATAAAAGCTAATTTAGAAATCAAAAATTTTTTTAGTCTATAAAATGATCTCTAATTTAGTTACTATAACAATTAGTTATTTTTTGTCTTTAAAATTAATTTTTAATAAATGATTTTCTTGTAGTATTAATTATTCTTGCTTATCTTCGTCTTAAATATAAGAATTAATGGAGATGTTTACCTAAACAGGATTTAGAACAACTTGGAAGATGAAGTGTAACTATTATACCTGGATGGAGACTAGGAAAAAGCATGCAAGGCCTAACCATGAATGGAGGTTGTAGAAATTGTCAATGCCCTTATCAATGTGAAACTTCCAAGCAACCCAGCGATCAAGTTCAAAAGGAGAGCAACAAATTGTAACGCGAGATGACTCATCTTTTGAAGTTTTTAGTCCCAGATAGAGTCTTGTATGCAAGCATCCCTACAAATTGCCACAGTGAATAAAATAAGGTAGTTTCTAACATGAAAGTATCTATTGATATTGATTTACTTTCAGATTATGAAAAAAATCATACATGGAGACAAAACAAACATCAAATCTTATTTGACTTATGTATTGTGTTTGTTTTCTTTAGAATACCAAAAACATTTCTTACAAAATGGAAACTCACAATTAAATGACAACAATTCAGAAAAAGCACATATCCTCAAATAATGGCAAAGTATCGGTATACTCATATCCAATGAATATCCTTTTTTTTTTTTGGCTTCTTTCAATTTTACTGACTAATACGTTTCCGATCTAACTCAAATACGTTGAATAAGACTTCAATCACATATAGTTCTATTTTCCCCTCTGTATCCTTTAGAAAAATGGTTTCCCGGTTCATGTTGCAGTTAGTGGTTTTTATAATCTTGGAGTAAAGTTGAGGTTATGGTAGAGGCAAAGTCTTATACTATAGCATAGTAGTCCATGGGATTAATCTCAAAAATTGTTTAACTGCATTGTTGAAATCTATGGTTTATCTCATTATTCATTCACTTTATGCTAGTCTTTCCTGTAGTCTAATGAAGTCTTGGACTGCATATTAACTAATAGGCAGTGGCTGAGGCCTGGCTGAGAGGGTTAATATTTTAAAAAATAAAGTGATTTTATTGAAAAGACATTATAATGTATTTTTGATGCAGGTTCTGGATGTGCTTTTATCTGAATATGAAAAAACTATTCAAGGTCAAGGGAGGTGGCAAAAACTTGTTTTCTTGCAAAGAAGGTTTGTTAATGTCTATCTGCCAAATATTTTTGTATTTTTTACTTTCCACTGTGTTTCTAAATTAATTTTCATGTTGCTGCTGTCAACAGTTTTGAAGGCACTTCGTGGTTGTCCTTATAAAGAGGTTAATAGGTTGAAACTGAAAAGAGTTATGATTATGTAAGTGGATAGTAGGTTGAAACTGAGAAGAGTTCTGATTATGTAAGCGTTTAAAGTTTTTTATTATAGTGTTTTCAGGGTCAATTCCTCTACATTGCAATTCGGGATTAATAATTATGATCCCAACATCCAGTATTGTTGGTCCATATATGGATATAATGTCTTATATTTTTGTATATTGATTGGTGTTAGGGACCAATTGAGAAAGAAGAAATTGATGTTCAAGGGGTTATAGCTTATGACATCATGGAATTCATTACAGATACATGGCATGATGTAAGTAATTTTAATCGTCGGTTGTTTGGCATTCTAATTATGTAATATAATTTAAACATATGCATTGCTGACAGTGGTGAAAAGAAGCAATTAAAAGGGAAAATTTGAGTTATCAAGTTTCAGTAACATAGTTTTCATTCTAATATGCTTCTTTTGTTGGAGACCCATGCATATTTTAATTTGGTTATTAAACTGAAAGGGAATTTTTTTTCAGATTGGCAATCTATTTTTGACACCATATATTTTGTTAGTTCAAATGGTGTAAGTAATTTGATACTTGTTTGTTTTCTCTAATTCATGACTTTAGGTTATTCTTCTTTTGTGACCTTCAACTAGCCAAAGGCATCCTTATTTGTTGAAAAAATGAATGTTCTTTTAGGTTTGACTGTCTTAAATGTAAATATGGATACAAAAAATCACATGATAAAATGCTTAAATTTAGTTATTCAATTAAATTGTGTTGAAAATATTTGCAGTTAAATGAATGTTGTTGAGTGTAGTGTAAAATCTATAGAACAAATATAAATTATTCTCATGTGGAGCTGAAGTTCTTATCTCTTAAAGTTTGGTGTGATTTGTGTTGGGTTGGGCTTACTTTCTATGTGGAGGTCTAGTCTAATTTTTAATCACCTTTAGTGTTTGTCCTGACCAGAGAGAGAGTGACAGCTTCAACAGAGACAGAGAGAAAAAGAGAGAGAAAAGAAAAAGGTAGAAAAGTTTCGCCCAGTAACTTCCGGCTACTGCTGACACGTTGTTTATCGTTGGATTGGGCTGAAATTTTGTCAGCAGGTTCATACCTCGTGGTGCTTCAATTGGACCGTTCAGATTGTTCAAAAGTCACCAGAACAGTGATATATAGGCCGCGTACGGTAGCTTCAGTTTTGGGAAATTTTCAGGTTTCTTTTTCTTTGTTTCATCTCTATTGTATTGCTATTTGGCTGGTTATTGAGTACAATTTGTTCTATTTTGAGACTCTCTTGTAACCATAACATTGATCATAGTGGAGTTTGATTGACTGACTTGCGCCTGTGGTTTTTACTTCTCACATTGAGAAGGTTTTCCACGTTACAATTTCTGTGTCTTCCTGAAGTGTGTTTTTGTTGTTGCCATTATTTGTTATTGCTCCTCATAGATTCTTGCTAGTTGGGAAAATTATTATCCGCTGCTTATTGCTGTTGTTGAGATATTATTTTTATTGGGTTGAATTTCCCATCAGAGTGGTATCAAAGCTCCTTGGTTGGAGCTATTTGACTATTTGAATGATGGAGGCAAATACAAATAAGATGATCTGTTTGAACGACACTAACTATCACTTATGGAAGGGAAAAATGAAGGATCTGTTATTTGTGAAGAAATTGCATCTTCCTGTGTTTGCTACTGAAAAGCCAGAAGACAAGACTGGTGAGGAATGGAAGTTTGAGCATCAGCAAGTTTGTGGTTTTATTCGTCAGTTTGTTGAAGACAATGTTTATAATCACATTGCTAATGAGGAAGATGCAAAATCCTTGTGGAAGAAGATTGAGACTTTGTATGCTTCTAGTACAGGAAACAATAAATTATATTTGTTGAATTCCTTGATGAATTTGAGGTACAAGGAGGGGATTTCTATTTCAGATCACTTAAATGATTTTCATGGGCTCCGAGATCAATTGTCACAAATGGACATCAAATTTGATGATGAAGTGTTGGGATTATGGCTACTGAATACTTTACCAGATTCTTGGGAAACATTTCGGGTTTTAATTACAAACTCATCTCCTGATGGTGTTGTCTCCTTGGAAAATGTCAAGAGTAGTGTACTTAATGAGGAGATGAGAAGGAAGACTCATGGTACTTCATCTCATTTCGAGGTACTTGTCACTGAAAATCGGGGGAGAAGTCAAAAAAAGGAATCGAAAGGGAGTAGACAGAACAACAGAAGTAAGTCCAAGTCTAGATACAAAAATGTGGAGTGTCATTATTGTCACAAAACAGGGCACATTCAGAGAAACTGTTTTCTTTGGAAAAAGAAGAACAAAGATAAGAAAGGGAAGCAGAAGGAGAAACATCATGACAATGATGATCGTGTTACTACTGCTATTTGTGATGATGGTTTTATTATTCTCCGTGACCATGATTCAGTTAATCTTGTATCAGATGAGAGCATGTGGATAATTAACAGTGGTGCTACATTGCATGTTACACCAAGAAAGGAGTTCTTCACATCTTACACTTCTGGTGATTTTGGAGTGTTGAAGATGGGTAATGATGGTGTGTCTAAGGTAGTTGGTATTGGTGATGTTTGCTTGCAAACCAATATGGGAATGCAGTTGTTGCTTAGAGGAGTCAAACATGCTCCAGATATTCGCTTTAATTTGATCTCTATGCAGATGCTTGATGATAATGGTTATGAAAATCGCTTTGGTTTAGGAAAGTGGAAACTCTCCAGAGGTAATCTAATTGTGGCCAAAGGGGAGAGAATTAGTAAACTATATTGGACAAAAGCATTGGTTGCTAAAGACAGTGTGAACGCCATGGATATGGATGCTTCTTTGTGGCACCGAAGGCTTAGTCATATCAGTGAGAAGGGGCTGAATTGTTTAGCTAAAAAGGATGTGCTTCCGGGATTGAAGAGTGCAGAGTTGGAGAAATGTTCTCATTGCATGACTGGTAAGCAGATCAGAGTATCCTTCAAGAAGCATCCTCCCTCAAAGAAGTCAGAGTTGCTTGAATTGGTGCATTCTGATGTTTGTGGCCCATTGAAGGTAAAGTCATTTACTGGTGCACTTTATTTTTTTACCTTTATTGATGATTGTTCCAGGAAGCTTTGGGTTTATGTTTTGAAGACAAAGGACCAAGTTCTAGAAAAATTCAAAGAATTTCATGTTTTGGTTGAGAGACAGTCAGGCAAGAAGCTGAAATGCATTTGTACTAACAATGGTGGTGAGTATTGTGGACCGTTCGATGTTTATTGCAAGCAATACGGTATCAAACATGAAAAGACTCCTTCTAAAACTCCTCAGCTGAATGGTTTAGCAGAAAGAATGAACAGGACATTGATCAAAAGAGTTAGGTGTATGCTTTCTGAAGCAAAGTTGCCTAAGCATTTTTGGGGTGAGGCATTGTACACTGCGGTGCATGTTATTAATTTGAGTCCTGCAGTTGCTTTGAATGGTGAGGTGCCAGACAAGATTTGGTTTGGCAAGAATGTCAAGTATGATCATTTGCGAGTCTTCGGTTGTAAAGCATATGTGCATGTTCCAAAGGATGAGAGATCCAAGTTGGATGCGAAGACAAGGCAGTGCATCTTTATTGGTTATGGTTAGGATGAATTTGGCTACAAGTTCTTTGATCCTGTTGAGAGGAAGTCAATTAGAAGCCATGATGTGAAGTTCATGGAAGATCAAACCATTGAAGATATTGACAAGATAGAGAAGACGACATCTGAGATAGATAATAGATTGTCTAATGTTGATCCAGTTCGAATGCCTCTACGTGATCTGGATACTATTGAGAATAATGTTCAGAATGATGAGCAACATGATGATGTTGATGATCAACAACTTGGAGATGATTTTGATGTTCCTATTGATGACGTTGACGAGGAACATGGGATGTCACAAGATGAAGATCTTGGTGATGCTTCTGAACCACCTCAAGTTCAAATTCGGAGGTCTAATAGGCAAAGGGAACCATCTACCAGGTATCCTTTTGATGACTATGTTACCTTGACAGATTAAGGAGAACCTGAGTGTTATCTTAAGGCCATAGAGAGTGAAGAAAAGAAAAAGTGGTTGGATGCAATGCAAGATGAAATGAAGTCTTTGTATGATAATCACACTTTTGACTTGGTGAAATTGCCAAAAGGCAAGAAGGCTCTAGAAAACAGGTAGATTTACAGGGTAAAGCAAGAAAGCAATTCTACATCTCCAAGATATAAAGCCAGATTGGTGGTGAAAGGTTTTAGACAGAGAAAAGACATTGATTTCAATGAGATTTTTTCTCCTGTAGAGAAAATGTCATCCATTAGAATTGTGTTGAGTTTGGATGCTACTCTTGATTTAGAGGTAAAGCAAATGGATGTTAAAACTGCTTTCCTTCATGGTGATTTGGAGGAAGAGATTTACATGAAGCAACTTGATGGTTTTCTTATTGAAGGCAAGGAAGATCATGTGTGTAGGCTGAGAAAAAGCTTATATGGCTTGAAGCAGGCTCCGTGTCAATGGTACAAGAAGTTTGAGTCTATTATGTGTGAGCATGGCTACAAGAAGACTATATCTGATCATTGTGTCTTTGTTAAAAGGTTTGCTAATAATGATTTCATTATCCTGTTGTTGTATGTTGACGACATGCTTATTGTTGGGAAAGATATTTCCATGATCAACAGGTTGAAGAAGCAATTGAGTGAGTCATTTGCTATGAAAGACATGGGAGCTGCTAAGCAAATTCTTGGTCTAAGAATCATGCGTGATAGGCAAGAGAAGAAGCTTTGGTTGTCACAGGAGAACTATGTTAAAAGAATGCTACAGAGGTTCCAGATGGAAAATGCTAAGGCAGTAAGCACTCCTCTTGCTACTCATTTTAAATTGAGTGCAAAACAAAGTCCTTCTAATGAAACTGAAAAATCAGATATGCAATGGGTTCCTTATGCATCTGCTGTGGGTAGTTTGATGTATGCAATGGTGTGTACAAGACCTGATATTGCACATGTTGTTGGTACTGTTAGTAGATTTTTGTCTAATCCAGGTAGAGAGCATTGGAATGTTGTGAAATGGATTTTAAGGTATCTTCATGGTACTACTTGTTTGAAGCTTTGTTTTGGAGGTGATAAGCCTACCCTTATGGGCTATACTGATTCTGATATGGGTGGAGACATAGATACTAGAAGGTCTACCTCAGGTTACGTGATTAAATTTGTAGGAGGAGCTGTGGCATGGCAATCTAGATTGCAGAAGTGTGTTGCATTGTCCACTACTGAGGCAGAGTTCATTGCCATTACAGAAGCATGCAAGGAGTTGCTTTGGGTGAAGAAACTCTTGCAAGAGCTTAGTTTTGTTCAAGACAAGTACTTGTTATTTTGTGATAGTCAAAGTGCCATTCATCTTGGTAAGAATTCAACTTTCCATTCTAGGTCCAAGCATATTGATGTGAGGTATCATTGGATACGTGATGCTTTGGAAGCTAGGTTACTAGAGTTGGCAAAAGTTCATATAGATGATAATTGTGCTGATATGATGACTAAGACACTACTGAGAAACAAGTTTGAAACTTGTTGTGAGATTGCCAGTTTGTCGATCATCTCCACATAGTTGTGAGGGGGAGATTTGTTGGGTTGAGCTTACTTCCTATGAGGAGGCCCAGTCTAATTTTTAATCACCTTTAGGGTTCGTCTTGAACAGAGAGAGAGAGTGATAGCTGTCAGCAGAGACAGAGAGAGAAAAAGAGAGAGAAAAGAAAAAGATAGAAAAGTTTCGCCCAGTAACTTCCGGTTACCGCCGACACTTTGTTTACCGTTGGATCGGGCTGAAATTTTTTCAGAAGGTTCATACTTTGTGTTAATTCAATATGACCGTTTGGATCTTGCAGAAGTGGTTTGAGCAGAGAGAAATTCATCTCACATTACAGCATCGTTTTCAACGTTTCTATTGAGAATGAATTTTTTCGGATTGTTGCTTCTGTTTCTTCCACCGTTGGATTGGACTGAAATGTTGTCAGCAGGTTCATACCTCGTGGTGCTTCAATTGAACCGTTCGGATTGTTCAAAAGTCACTGGAACAGTGACATATAGGCCACGAATGGTAGCTGCAGTTTTGGAAATTTTTCAGGTTTCTTATTCTTTGTTTCATCTCTATTATATTGCTATTTGGCTGGTTATTGAGCACAATTTGTGCTATTTTGAGACTCTCTTGTAATTATAACATTGATCATAGTGGAGTTTGATTGACTGGCTTGTGCCTGTGATATTTACTTTTCACATTGAGAAGATTTTCCACGTTAAAATTTCTGTGTCTTCCTGAAGTGTGTTTTTGTTGTTGTCATTATTTGTTATTGCTTCTCATAGATTCTTGCTAGTTGGGGAAAATTATTATCCGCTGCTTAGTGCTATTGTTGAGATATTATTTTTATTGTGTTGAATTTTTCATCAATTTGAACGTATGGAACTTGCGAAATCATAATTATGAAGATGGCACTGGTATATAGGATAATAGAAATTTGTGCGTGATTTCATAGTTTGCGTGGTTAACTTAAGGCTCTTGATATGAATTGAATGAATTGGTTAACTTTAAACATGTTACCAGCTGGTGGCATGCTTGGCAGTACCTTGAATAGATTTGATGGTAATATTAGGTATTATCATTCTTCACCAATTCTTACACTTTTATTTTCTTGTTCTTCATTGTATAGTCTCTCTTGCCGGTTTGTCCAATGGTTATCAGCAGTCTTCTACCAGCTTTTCTGTTGCCTCGGGGGGGACATTTCGTTAATGGGGGTGCAGAGAATTTCTAGCCAGATGATTCCGACTCCTGATTCTCAGTCAACAGTACAGTCAACAGTAGTCACTCACATATGAGGGTTTTTTACCAAAATGGTGTATTTTTTTTTTTAAGATTTACTTAAATGGGCAAATGCACAAAAAATTATTAGAATGGACAATTCTTAGTTAAAAGTTGCTAATGTTACAGCAAATATCAATTAAATTCATCAATCTCTCTACTTTTCTTTTTTTAATTAGATTTTTCAATCAGATTGACAACTTCAATTTAAATAAAATTGTACATTGAATTGAAAACTTAGGTATATTTTATCTCAATTAAAATTTTTAATTCTGGTGGCAAGTTTAGTTGATTTTTTTAAATAATTAATATTTTTTAAAATTAAAAGATGTATATAATAATAATTTAAAAATTATTTAAAATTACATGAAGTGAATAAGAATAAGAATATTGTGAAAATTTGTATTTTTATAGATAAATAATATTAAAAAAATTAAACTAAATTTTATTTTCACCAAAAAACAAAGTTACCTAAAATTAAGTTGGATTTAAAATAGGTTGTGTAATAAATGTAAAATATTTAGTACTTTTTAAATATTATTAAAATTAAAAATATTTTTGTTGTTTTTATAAAATGGAAATTATGTTCGTGAAGTAACGTTTATAGTTGATACAATTATAAATAGAAAGGGTAGCGTTTAAACAATATTTACAAAACGATATTATACATGATTAGAAAATAGAAATATAGGAAAAGTTGTCATCTATGAGAAGTTGTGTCACATGGTGATCTTCTACGTTGTCTTCGTGGTCGTCCTTGTGTTTGTTATTCGGATGGAAGGGTAGGAGGGGGCAGAGGTGGAATGTCATCATCAATGGCTTCGATTTCATTGTCATCACTCTGATTTGCGGACACTTGTGAAGACATTGTTGGTCTATAATACTGCATGGATGACATTGGATTGTAGGCAGATGGGGGGGTCATGGTAAAGGTTGCAAAGGGATTTGATGGAACAACAAAAAATTGTTGTTGAGATGGAAATGTTGAGTAGTTGAAAGGTGGTTGATGGAATGATGATTGGAATGACATGTGAGATTGATCCCTATATCCGAACAACTGGGTCGGTTGAACACCTGGTGGACGAAAATATTGTTGTTCAAATGATTGAACTTGAGAAGAAGACCCGACATGATGTTGATAGTGAGGTTGTGTAGTCTCCTATGGTATATCATACTGTTTTGAAAGTATGTGTTAATTTTGGATGAGTGAATGAAGAATAATAAATAATTTTGTAAGTGAACTTACATCGTCATTGGACAATGACTATATAGGCGTGATGTAGCGGATAGTATGGTCATATGACCACAAATCTAGCGGAATGCATTAACTTCGTGCTTAAGGGAGCTCATTCCTTGCCGATTTCCGCTTTGGTTAAGGCAACTTTCGAAAAAACAAAAATATGGTTTGTTGAACGAGCCTTCAAAATAGACACCATGTTACGCGCAGGTCATTATTATTTAGAAGATATCACAACTTTACTTAGAAAAAACCAACAAGATTTGGCTATGTGTTTCGTGGAAAGATTTAATGTAGAAAATTTTGAATTTGATGTCCAAGAATTAGCCACCCCCCAAACATGGTCGGCGACCTCAATCATATACAGTTAGATGAAATGATTGGTGGTGTGACTGTGGCCATTTCCAAGCTTTTCGACTTCCCTGTCGTCACGTTATTGCCGTTTGTTTCTCTTGTCATTTACAAATGACGACATTTATTGATCCAGTTTACAACCTCTACATGATTAGAAAGGCATATCAAGTTGAATTCCACCCCGTTCGAAATGAGGATTATTGGTCTACTTATATCGGGCCAAATTTCATACTAGAATCCCACATGCGACGTAAAAACTCGGGACAACCAATTATAACTCATTTGCATAATGAAATGGATCAATCAATTCAAAACAAGACAAAAAAATGTTCTTTCTGTCGCAATGAAGGTCACAACAGAGGAAATTGTCCATTTAGACAGTAGAGTCATCCTTTGTAATGTTGTTCTCATAAAATATTTTAATATCATCTTCTTTTAATTACTTATATTCAATAATTTAATTTATTTTTAATACATTTATTTTACATAAATACATGTATATTATTACTTTTTAAATATTATATAATTTACACTTTCATATTTTTTTTTATCAGTAAAGAATTAATTAAATTAAAGTAAAGGGGCCACTTCAGGAATATCTCAACCCTTATAAAAAAAACCACCAACCCACCCACCATGCTTACAAAACATACTACTGAAAAACCAATTATGCAGAAAAAACCAATTCTGCATCAAAATCTGCATAAAAAAGTTAAACATTAGTGCATGGCTTAGCTGGTTACATGAGAAAAAAGCCTACTTCGAGCTTTGCAAGATGCAATTCCACATTCCATTCCAGCATACCTACTTCTTCTAATTTGCTTTCCTATTTTCTTGCACACCATTCTATGTTCAGCAAGCTGATAAATTTTGTACCTTGCATCAAAACTTGCATAGAAAAATCCTGTGATGGTCTATCTAGTCCAACCATCATTGCTACCACCACCGTGATTAATAATAAGTGTCTCTATTATTGGCTAACTAGCATTACATATATTATATAATCTAAAAATTTATATCACATTTTTTATATAATTTATATACATAAATTATATCACATTTTTTAAAAGTGTATTTTTAACTTTAACAATATTTAAAAAACACTAAATATTTTTAATTTATCAAACAAATTATTTTTAATCCAATTTATTTAAAATTATTGTAAAAAATATTCATTTTAATTATTCAACTTTATATATCATTTTCTTAAATAAAATAAAATTAAATTTTGGTATTATTTATAAAATAATTTTTTTAATTATATATTTTTATTTTTAAAAATATTAATTATCATTTGTTTAAAAAAAATAAAATTAACTGAACTTAACAACTGAATTGGTAACTTTAATTGAGATAAAATATACTGAAGTTGTTAATCCAGTATTCAATTTTATTTAAACTGAAGTTATCAATTCAATTGTCAACTTTAATTAAAAAGACAAATACACCAAGATTAATGAATTTAGTTTATGTTGCTTACACCATTGACAATTTTTTAAAAAAATGTCCATTTTTATAATTTTTTCTGAAACTGCACATTTACCTAAATCTCAAAAAAAACTACACCATTTTTGGTAAAATTCCCTACATATGAACATAGATTCTAATACTAATGGAGGTGCCTTTCCGGTGTTGAGTCTACTATGGTACCACTGTCACAACTTCAGCAGCAGAAGCAGCATGTTGGTGGCCAAAATAGTCATGTATTGCAGAACCTCAACAGTCAAATGGGCATTGGAATGAGATCTGGTTTACTACAAAAGTCATTTACAAACTCAAATGGTGCTATAAATAATGCATATGGCTTGATTGGAAACAATATACAGCTTGCAAACGAACCTGGCACTTCTTCTGACAACTATGCCTCCACTTATGCCAATTCACCTAAACACTTGCACCAACACTTTGATCAAAGTCAGAAACCAGTAGTGCAAGGTAATATTTTTCTCACTCCTTTTAATTTTATTTTATCAAGGAATGAGCCTACGACCTTTACCTGCAACCCAGCACCTGTATTAAGCTTCATAACCTTTTTTGTGAGTATACACATCTGTGTGTCTGTATACATATTGCATGTTCTGTATTGAAGGGTAATCAATGTAAAAGAAAGTTGTAGACTAGGGTACAAAAGAAATTGATGATTAAGTTTGTGTATGAAGTGAAAGCTGTTAGAACAACTACATCATCTCTTTTTATCTGTCATTGGATGTTCTTTTTTCCTTCTCTCATATTGTTGTGTTGATATACTGGCTTTTCTTATAGGCGCTTGGGCATATATATGTTCAGCTTGGTCAAACTGACAAAGGACAGGACTTTATTAGGAGAGCTACAAAAATTGATCCTGGGATGTCCAGGTGAATGCTTCTGGTCTTTTTAAAATTTATTGAACACCGTTTGCATAGATATTTTTAATTATTTAGTGTTCCATGTGTTGTGCAATATAATGTTTTGCTACACTTGTTTGATTATTTGTCGAGTCCTTGTTCTACAATGGAAAACTTTATTAGGTTCAAGATGTTATTTATGCCTTTATTTTAGTTCGTGGGGATATTTAGTATTTCTTTTTCTAAATATGAGACTAGATATATTTGAATAAAATTTGACATTTGCTCTGTCTCCTTTGTTTTTTTTTTCCAATTAATATTGTTGTTAGCTTTTCCTTTTTCTGATGCGATTCTTCATTTTTTGGTATATAATTTCATTAATTAAAATTCAATAGATTTCGAATTGATTCCTTTGGTGTTGCTAAAAGTGAAATTGATAATCGGATTAACATTCTTGATCTAGCTTCAACTTTTGGTTTGTTCTTGAAAAAGATTCATTGCATTAAAAACTTTGAGGGTTTAAGAGTTTATCATATGTTCTCTTTTTGGTTTGGAAATTTTATCTTTATGAATAGACTTTTGAAGTTTCATAATTTGTTATGATATAGATATTGTAATTGTAGTCCAGGCTCGAACTCTTTTTAGGGAGGTCTCAAGAAGTACCAATTGAATAACTAAATAATGTTGGTATGCTTCAGTTTGAAAGGATTCAAGCTTTATTTTTTTAGTTGTAACTTATACGTCGTTCCTTTTTCTCAACATTGTAGCTGTTGGATAATTGAATTTAGAAGTGGAAAATATTCACTTTATTATTCAATAATGAGAATATAGTGCTACTATAAGGACTATTTAACAATATTGTTTGAGCGAATGACTTTTGATTTATTTGAATAAACTTCTCCACAAGTTTTTTGTTTTTATATTAACTTGTCCAAAAGCTTTTTTTTTTTTTTTTTAATTTTTGCCTAAGGTAGTCTTAACTTATTAAAAATCTTATTGCATTTTTTCTTTTTATTTTTTTCTCTTGTAAGTGTTTACAGAAAATTTATCCAAACAGACCTTTTGTAAAGACTATTTCCTTTCCTAGGCTAATATTAATTGAGTGCAAGTCCTTACACACACAAATACCCATACCTGTATTCATAGCTGGATTAGAATTCTAGTCAATGTAGAATATCAATGTACAATAGGTTCCATTTTAGATATACGTAAATCTGCATTAGCTAAAAAAGAAAACATTATCTAATTTTTTTTAAATGATAGCTTTGTTTATTTTCATAAATTTTGTTTCATAAAAATTATGAATATAATAAATTTACTTTTTTATAATAAGAATCAAACTTAAATTTTTATGTTTATTATTCTAACATTGATTTAGTAAGTAATATGTATTTCTTATATCAATATAATTATTTGGTATTAATACGAAATTATACCTATATAATATTATGAAGCATTGGAAAGTAAATAAAAAAAAGTTAAAGGGTAGTAATGTATTAATGTTAGGTGGTAAAAGAAGAACAAACTTAAAAAATCGTTGGATTATTCTGGTTCAATATTTTTATTATTTATCATCTACTTTTTATATATACATATCTTAGAAGTAATGAGGGTTTTCAAACCGTCGAAAATAGAGGGGGTTTTTAAACTGCAAGGATAGTGGGGGTTTCCAAAACTGCCAAGAATAGCGACCATGCATCTTTCAAGGGAAAAATGAATTGCGGGTAACACACTTAATGGAAGTTAAAACCGCCGATAATGCCAAATATAATTCCTGTTAATTTTTTTTTGTAGTGTGTTATGTTATATTATGTGCCTCTAAAATATAAGAAATTAGCCAAATAGATAGGAGTAGATAGAAATATATATATATATATATATATATATATATATATATATATATATATATATATATATATATATATAATTGTTTGAATAAATGTGAATCTAGTTGTCTAGTTGGATTTTTAAAATGAACAAATTAACTAAAAGGAGGAAATATATTAAACAAGATGAACTAAAAAAACCCCATTGTAAACTATGATTATAACCAAAATCCTAGTCTATGAGACAATATAGGCGACAATTATGGACAAAATTGTTGTCTTTAATAGATCATAAACTACATTTTTAAATATAACCGTAGTCTATGATGACTCCATGCAGTTAAACGTAGAAGACCCAAAAAAGGATATATGTGGTAGTTATGACTGCCACCTATACCCTCATCTAGGTCTTTTATATCTTTTGTTTCACTTACAATATAGGCAACAATTCTTTTAATAACCACCGCCTATAGTTGTGTTATAAACTATGATTATTTAGTCGTCGTTTATAATTCAAAATTATAGACGACATGCAAATAAACTACAATTCTAAAATTGTTGTCTAAGAGCTTTAAAAATCACTATTTAAAATAATTTTTGCAGTAGTAAATTATTTAAAAATATTTGAATACCAATTTAAATTCTCAAGAGATAAAAAAGTTTGGAAGATGAACCACTTTTACTTTTAACGAAGTACATCCACTACCTCTAGATTTGCGATCATATCTACCCAACAAGAAGTCCAAAACAAATAGTAAAAAAACACTTTAAATGATATATTAGGAAGTGAACTTTAAACCCAACTCAATCTTATAAAACTGAGTCAAAAGATGAAGTTTGCACCCATTTATATACTATAAAATAACTTTATCTCTAATCGACGTGGGATCTCCAACATACCACCCTCACGCCGAGATCTACCAACTCGTGCATGGAACTATATATTTATGGGTGGTCCGATAGTGGATGACTTGATAAGCCTAACCAACTTTCACTATGATAGACTCTAAATGAATATAATACCATATTAGAAAGTGAACTTTAAACCTAACTCAATCTTATAAAACCAACTCGTAAAGGGAGGTTTGCACCCACTTATATACCATATTTTTGTGAAATATCCTTATCTCTAGTAGATGTGAGATCTCCAACAATAGCTAATCAATTAATAATCCAAAAGTGTGAGGGACAATATGGTGTAACTCATGCAACTAAGAAGTAATAAGAAATAATTTCACAAAAATAAAAACAAAAACAAAGAATAAGATATAATATGAGTCATACTTCACAAAATAAGAAATAAAAAAATGTAATCCATTAAAAGTTTGAAAGATGAAGATATTTATTTGAAAATAAAGAACACGAGAAGATATAATAGAATGAACTACATAAAAGGGTAAAAAACTAGAATAGAAGAATTGTAATCATAGTCACTCAAGTATAAGAGTTAGAGCCTTCCACTATATTTAATCCAGTGGAGGTTGTCTGATCACTGTCGTTTGTTGTCAAATTAAAATGATTCTAGCATAGACTGTCTAACGCTAGAGAGATGATAATATAATTGTGATCAGATGAGCTCAAGTCATCTCCCAACAAATTCAATAGTGAAATCAGTGTTCAAAATCTATCTGCAAGCAAGAAAAATTAGCAATAACAATAAAGATAAAAGGGGTTGAGTTTGTTTAACATAAAATATAAAAGAGAAGAAAACACCAAATAAAAAGTGGTTGATCCCCAAGTTCTTCTACCAATGCATTCTTCATCTTCATAGGTCGTATAAAGATTATCATCATTCAATTTTCACACAGAGCTAAACCAGATTGAACATGCGTCAATCTAATTCAACTTGAAGCTCACCAGTAAAACAAGCGTCTACTGGTGTACCCACTTTGTTTCATGTGTATACTCCATGAGAATGCTTATCTCCTCTCTCTTAAATCATGCGCCTAAGAAATTAATTAGAACAATGTGAACTATCTAAGAAACTAAATTTTAAGATAAGGAAGACTCTCAATCATGCATTCAAGTACAACCTCTCACAAAAACTAGTTTTTTAGGATATTAGAATATTAAAACAATTGCTATAGAGAATTAAAAAACGAAAATTTTATTGATCAAAATCTCATAACTCAATGGAAAATTACAAAGGAATCAACCTAAAAGGTTTAGTCTTCCATGCGGAGGCAAAACAAAAAAGAATTACAAAGAAAAAAAAGAAAACTAGGTCTAAAATGTGTTTGCTCCTATGAAATGCGATCCAAAAGCTCTGTCTTCCTTCCTCTGAAGTATCTTTTATAATATTTTTTTCCTTGCACAAAATCGGATTAAAAGCTGCCTTATGATATCGTTTTACAATTATCAAATGCTTCATTTTTTGTTTCAAATTATTAAACATATAAATCTTCATTTCCAAATAGTCTCAGATTTTATTCTTACTTCTCTTCCAAATATATTGTTTTCAATTTTCTTCATATTTGTGCATTGATTGCTAAATATTTTCTTGAACAATATCTTTAAAGTATATTTGCTCTATTTTTGAAGAAACTTGCTGAGGAATTTTAATTGCAGCTTTTTGAGAGAATATCCTTATAGAAATTTACATTCAATTCTTTTTCTGAGATATTTGTAGATTTAATTATCTAATTCTTTATTTCAAATTTGATTTCTTATTTTGATTCAAAAGAAGCAACTTTGTTAAAAATACAAATTTAACTGAAATAATAATTAAGATTTAAATAAATCCAATTAAAAAAAATTACTTATTATTACGGTCCAAAATCTATAATTAAAATTATTAAGTATTGATGAAATTATGCTCATCATTGTCATTGCCAGAACAGTAGCTTTGAAAGCCTAAAACAAGGATTCTATTTCAGATCCATCAAATACAATAAGCAAGTTTTAAAGCAATAGTTACACTATTTTAATTCCAATAGTCCAATAAAATTCTCTTTTATTTTCTACCTATTTCCTTTACCTCGGTGGGCAGCTAATGAATCTCAGAAAAAGAAAGGGGTTGAAAAAGAAAGGTATTGACTTTTGATGTTATTGAATGTGGGCATTCCTCGTCCTAGTCATAAATCAATGGTAAAACGCAACTAAATCAACCCTTATCAAGATTAGAAGAACGATGATTTCACAACTATTATACCCGTCCAATACAATAGAAAACCACTGATGAATCTATATGGTATATTTAAACAGAATGACATTTAAGCCATGAACGAGGATGAAAGTAGTTAGTGAAACAATGGATTAACAAAAGAAAATTAAATTAATTAATTAGAAGCTAATGAAAAAGTAGATTAAGTAACTTTTAAAATAAAGTACTTTAAAATACTTATCAGATACTTTTGTTTGGTCAAATCTTATCAAACATACTTTAAATAATATATTAGGCAACGACGACGTTCTTAAGGTAATAATATTTTTATTGCATGTATTTAAAAAAGTAAATGATTACATTTTAATATTTTAAATTTTTTTCTTAAGTTTAAATTAACTCAAAATAAAAATGTAAAAAAAGAAAGTTACAGGGACATAGAAAATATATCTCAGTAAGTTCATTAGAACACCACTATTTCATCCCTAATAACCATAAAAATAAAGACCCCCTAAGATATGAAAATGTGACTTTTTTTGTGAAAATAAAATAGATTTGAATTTTGTTTTCATAATTTTCTGACACACATGAGAATTCATATGTTCAATTTACATGCACAAAATGGTAAAAAACAACTAATGATGAAAATTTACCAGAGAATTTATATATTAATATAGTTGCGTATTGCATAGTATATTTAGTAGGTTATGCGTGTTTCCATTCATTATTTCGTTGCCTACGTATACACCATAATAATGAATTAATTAGGATAAATATAACACTTAAAAGTTTAAAATTTATCATGACTTTTCTTTTGAAGAAAAATGGTATTTCACTAATTCACTTGTAATTCTAAATCAGTATGGTAGAATAAGGTAACTTTTGTTTTGTAGTGAATATATATAACTTTGAATATATATATGGTTTTGTAGTGGGTCATGACTAGTATTAAACTTTTGTTTGGATTTGGATATACTTTTATTCGTCCATAATATTTTATTTATTTAATGATTTAATCTTCAAAGTAAACTTACAAGTGCTAAGAAGTGAATTATCGAGGGGTTGAGATGCCAAACATTCTCTATATGCAAGAATAATAACAACTATCAAACTCCTTATATCTAGATGAAGAATAAAAAAATAATTAATTATAAAAAAAACACACGAGAAACAAAATATAAGAATATAGAAAACTAGAAATTAAGAATGTATATCCAAAATAAAGATGAAGGTTTAAGAGATTAAAAGTGAGAACTATGGGAGAAAAAGAAATCCAAGGAATGAAATTAATTGAAAAGTGAATTTTTTTTTAATCCTCTAAAAGATGAATGTAAGTTGAAGGAGCAACAATATCAAAAGGAGAAGTGAAACTATGTTGACTATATATATATTCAATTGAGTTACGGTAAATCTAAAAGTATTTATTTATTACATTGATTGGTTCATAATATAACTATTGTATTATATATTATATATAATTTTAGTATTAACTCATACAATGAATGTTATATAGTCATATCTACACTTTTTTTTTAATTGATGTCACTTTTATAGCATAAATATTTTGAGTTTAGAAATCAATTTTTCAGGCCATTGATTCATGTTAACATATTTTTAACCTTTTTTTGAAAGGTAGATATTCTTAACTTATTTGGAAAGTGTAAGGTCATGGGCCTGACCCGATGGTTGGTCATTTATGGATTGTTTCCTAATTTGTGTATCTAACATTATGAGGAACTACAAGTCAAGGAATCTCAATCAATTAACCTTAATTATTCAACTAAGAGAAAGTTAAGACTAAAGATGAAGAGGTTACAACTCAGTTTATATATACTATATTACGCTCCACAGAAAGTAGGATCAAATATACAATAACATAGGAAATATTCTCAACCCATATTTACATTACACTCATTGTATTTTATGCCCTTACTGATTTGAGTGTCAAAGTATCTTCTGTAGGTGGAGCCCTTTGGAGTTTAATCGACAATATATTTGACGCCCACCATGAGACTAGGTAAAACTTTTCGTACCTCCACAATATATATATAAAATTTTCTTTATTCCACAAGGATAATTATCTCGCTTTCTAAATTTTGTTTCATATTTTACTATTTTCATGATAACTAAGGATAACCTTTTGGTTAATTTTCGTGAGAAGGATAATCATAAATACTTGGAGTGTTCAAATCACTTTGGTCAATAATAAAATTTATTTCCAGGGATTCTATCATGTTATTATAATGGATAACCCAACTTATTTTTGATGTATAATTATATCGCATGAATGTTATTTCCTATTTTAAAATATTAAGAATTAGTTTAGTTAATGAAATATTATTTTGGTAATAATTTATAAATATCCTATTTTACTTATTATGTTGATTGAATTAAATAATTCAAGAAATTAAAAAATAAAAAAGGGAAAACTTTAATTTGATGCCATAACTGAAAAAGTATTATTTTAATTTAATATATAAATTTGTAAGATTCTGTTAGAAATGGGAAAATAAATACGGCCATACATTTTTTCAATTAGGAGTAAGAGCGAGGATTTATATGACTACAAATTAATTATTTTAAAGTATATTTGTTAAGAATTGGGTAAATAAAATTTTGGAGATTTATATATATATATATATATATGTATATATATATATATATTTATATATATATATATATATATATATATATATATGTATGTATATATATATATATATTTATATATATATATATGTATGTATATATATATATATATATGTTAGGTTTTTGTCAAATATCCTATTTTACTTATTATGTTGATTGGATTAAATAATTCAAGAAATTAAAAATAAAAAGGGAAAACTTTAATTTGATGCCATAACTGAAAAAGTATTATTTTAATTTAATATATAAATTTGTAAGATTCTGTTAGAAATGGGAAAATAAATACGGCCATACATTTTTTCAATTAGGAGTAAGAGCGAGGATTTATATGACTACAAATTAATTATTTTAAAGTATATTTGTTAAGAATTGGGTAAATAAAATTTTGGAGATTTATATATATATATATATATATATATATATATGTATGTATATATATATATATATATACATATATATATATATATATATATATATATATATATATATATATATATATATATGTTAGGTTTTTGTCTTGATTAAATCCAATGCATGTGGTAACCTTCCTATCTTCAGTTTGAAAATCTGTAAACCTCTTTTATCAAAATTAAGAGCTTATGAAAACATCTTTGCGCCAAAAAAAAATAAATAAATAAATAAATGATTTACCAATATTACTTACCCATACCTTTTTCTTCTCAAGTTTTTAAGATTATGTCATATTTTTTTATAAAAGATCACTACATTACAACGTGGTTGTTATTAAAGAAAGAGTATAAAAGTAAGTGAAAGAAAGAAAAATAATGACGGAGGTACAAATTTTGTCAAATTTACTTCTTTTAATTTTTATAACTTTTTATCTTGAGTTAGAATATATACACTATTTTTTCACTTTTTTTTGCATACCAAAATTATAAGAATGGGCTGGCATGTTGCACTAAAGGGCTATAAGATAAGAATGGGCTGGCATGTTGCACTAAAGGGCTATAAGATTTTGCATTAGTAATGGGTTATGTTGTTTCATTAGTAAACCTATTTCAACCAACAAAAGATAATAACAAATCTCATAAATTTTGAAAACCCATTTGATAGAACGTTTATTCAATTAAAAATATCGAAATTCAAGAATGAAAAATAGCAGTTACAAAAAATATAGAATATTTATATTTTTTGAATATTTTTTTTTACCATGACCATTCCGTTGGAGAATGTTCATATGATTGTTTCTAAATTTTTGGATAAGAGGCTTGTACCAAGAACATAAAGCATGATTAATCTACGTTCTTATTATAGCTAATTAAATATTTATAAAATTTATGTTGAGTTGTCTAATTTGTATTTGGTACAATTTAATTTATTTGAAATTTATGTTGATTGAAAATAAGATTGTTTATTCAATATACTGTGTACAAGTTTGCAATTTGTAGGGGACTGACTTAGGTCTATTCATTTGAAGAAAAAATCATGGAGGGGTCTTTACCCTCCATGGTGTCGAGTTGTTGTTTAGTCCAATTCCTTCCGAAAAAATTAATGGAAGGGTCTTTACTCTCCATAGTGCCAAGCTAGATGCTCGGTCCAATAAAACCATGAAGATCATGGTGCCGAGCTAGATGCTCAGTTCAATAAAACCATGAAGGTCATGCTCGGTCCAATAAAACCATGAAGGTCATGGTGCCGAGCTAGATGCTTGTCCAATAAAATCATGAAGGTCTATGGTGCCGAGCTAGATACTCGGTCCAATAAAACCATGAAGATCATGGTGCCGAGCTAGATGCTCAGTTCAATAAAACCATGAAGGTCATGCTCGGTCCAATAAAATCATGAAGATCATGGTGCCGAGCTAGATGCTCGGTTCAATAAAACCATGAAGATCATGCTCGGTCCAGTAAAACCATGAAGGTCATGGTGCCGAGCTAGATGCTTGGTCCAATAAAACCATGAAGGTCCATGGTGCCGAGCTAGAAGTTCAGTTCAATAAAAATCAAGAATATTTTAAAAATTTTGTAGAATATTATCCATGATCATTTAAAATTTTTGTAGAAATTTATATGTATGTTCGAAAGGCAAGCATGATAATTATGAGCCTCTCAAAGGCAATATTTTCATCATAAGCATGTTCATAATTTGTATATTACTGATGTGTACATATATTCCAAAAATGAGCAGAATAAAAACAACTTTTAGCCTCACTAGCATTATGGGCTGAGCCTGATGTTAAAAGACAGATAGATCGTCAAAGTAAGTTTGACTTTTAGGCTCATTGGCTTATGCCTGAGGCTAGGGACTGTAGCATTATGGGCTGAGCCTGATGTTAAAAGTAAGATAGATCGTCAAAGTAAGTTTGGCTATAACATTATGGGCCGAGCTCGATGTTAAGAGATATGTAGGTTGATTGGAGATTGTCAGAGTAAACTCGGCTTATGCTTGAGGCTGGAGGCATGTAAGGTCATGGGCTTGACTAGATGGTTGGTCATTTATGGGTCATTTTCCGACCTATCTAATGTTAAGAGGAAACACAAGTCAAGGGATCTCAATCAATTAGACTTAATTACTCAATTAAGACAGAATTATGACTAAAGACAGAGAGATTACAACTATATAAAAACTCCCTCGAAATTTAACCAACTTCAACTATATGCTTTGGGTATGAGACATCCCGATAAGTAAAATATAAATCTTCAACCCAATGCAAAATTTGTTCACTTCTAATTAGTAACTAGCACAAATTTAACAGGTGATACAGGAAAAAAAAAAATTAAGGAGTCCGATTAAAACAAACCTATCTTTTTTTTTTCTTTCAACAAAGCATGTAAATTTTATAATTAATTGAAAATATTTCAATTAAAAAAAAGCAAAAGATTATTAAAGAACCTTAAGCGTCCATAGTTTATTTTGAAGCCCTTAACTGATAGAAAAAAATCATCTTCATTGATTAATTTTCCCAATATTTTTCTTCCATCCAAAAGACTTTTTGATCTTATCCATAACCGTTTTGAAGAATCCGCCGCCTTTGCTTTCAGATTCCTCGATGCTGTCGTCATCGGCGTCATCCCATCGCACAACAAAGTACCCCGCCGTATACCCCAAACCAACAACACCGTCCGAAGGAGAATCGTTCCGTCGAAGCGTGTGAACAAACCCAGGGGAAAAGTCCTTCATCAAGTGTTTGAACTCCTGCGAAACGTAAACCCCCGAAGAAGAAGACGGAGCCGACTCGCACAAGTAATACCCGACCCTCACGCGCCCACTCACGTACTGCCTGTTCGCCTCGATTATGCGAGCCGCTCGCTGGCGAAAGTGGCAACTCACGAACTCTTCGAAGTTCCGAGGTGGCCTCCGAAGCAGTTGGGAGGTGGTTTTGCAAGTGCTAAAATACGCTCTCTCGTTGTACACGCAAGACTTCTTCTCCAAGTTCGGTAAGAAACTCGCCAAACCTTCCACACCAGGCTCGTTGAAAAACGGTTTCTCGTTCAGAACCAGCGCTTGGATCGAGAGCAACACTTGCAGCATCGTCGACTCGGATGGGTCCCACCTCTCCGTCTTTTTCCCGAACCACGTGTTCAGCAGGCTCAAGCACACCCTTCCGTTGCTGTACAGATTAGGGTTCAGTCTGTACCCGAAAGAGTGGTAATGCAGCTTGGGAGGATGCTTGGGGTAATCCAAAGGAAACACGATGTCGAAGAAGAAGAGACCATCGTGGTACGGTGTACCCTTGGCGCCTACGATCACAGCCCTCATTAGGTCAATACGTCGCTCGTACGCCCTCACGTAGATTGATTCCGGCAAGTTCTTCTCCAGAATCTTCCACTCTCTCATGATGGTTTTGTAAAGTGAACTCCTTGAATCGTTGAAGCTCTTCCCATCGTTTGAGTCTCGAAACCGATGGTCTGTGTCGTCCATTACAACATCAAAGCGCTCGAACTCCCGGGTCTTTTCGGCGTCCATTGGTTTCTCGGATTGCTGCTTCTTAACTGGGAAGAGATCCATTGCAGGAGCTTGTGAAGTGTGCTTTTAGGTTTTCGTAAGGTTTGATTTGGAATACAAACTATTTAACAACACACTCCTCTTTCTAAATTTTATAACCCGTCTTACCCGATTCTGCTGTTACAACAGAACTCGTACATATAGGATTACCTATAAAATTAAATAATTTAAATTGTTGTTATTATCTTTCCATTGTTATAATAAGTTAATTTTCATTTTGTTGATATCAGATTTACAGTTGAATTTTGTTTTGCTATTCAATAAAGGTGCTTATATATTAACACTTCAAGAATAAAAATGTATACTTCATATTTGAAAAAATTAATATTTTATTTATTTTATTTTTTAATTAAAATATTATTATATTATTATAAGCAGTGTCAAATAATATATTTTTACTGTTCATAATGTTAAGAGTAATTTTTCTTATCTATATCTATATATAAACCAGATTTTTCTCTTTAAGTTCTCTTAATTTTTTTATTTATTTTATCCTTATATAAATAATTGTTTTTATTTTATTTTTATGAACATTGTGTCATTTTCTATTTTTTCAAAATTTTTAAATTTTAAATTTTCAAAGCTTAAAGTCTTATTGAAAATTTTTAAATTTTCAAAGTTTTTAAATATATTAGGTAAAAATTTGTAAACAAAATTTTTATTTGAAATATTTTATGAAAAATTTATGTAAGAATAGTTTTCAAATTGATTTAAGAAACAATCTTTAATTTAGATATGAATATCTTCATTGTGCATAAACCCACTTACTCACTCTAGTTCTCACTTTCTTTTTTTACCTTACTTCCTATTTTTTTTCTCTTTCCTTTCCTCTTTCATGTAAAAGAGTACTTTCATTCTTACTTCTCTTTCTCTTTCTATGTTTTGATCAATCTTTGTGGAACCCTAATTTGACCTATGAAATTGTAATTGAAGTTTGTGATTAGATGGAGGGGAAGGACTTAAACAAAAGGAGTTGTGGTCACCATCACAACAATCGGTAATTCTCTTTATGTGCATTTCAATTTGTGAATAAGTAATTTGACATTTTTCTTATGAAATTGTGATTGAAACATGTGACTAAAGGAATAAGAAGGACTCAACCAGAAGAGATAGAGGGCAAGTAATGAAAGTCCTTGATCATAAGACGTTTTCTCTGGAAACAATTTTATGGATTTAAATAAAATCATAGAGAAAAGTGACTAAAATATATTTTCATTTCCTCATGTTTTACGGAAAAGTTATTTCCAATCTGATTTACTTATTCACAATCTTTCAAATAGGGAGAAACTTCATTTAGAAGAACCTAGAAAAAAGAAGACATTGAACCCCAAGGCACTATTTCCCGTTTGTTTTGGAATTTGATTGGAAAGGTTAAGAATAAGGGGGGTTGCCCGTGATGGAGGATATGGAGGAGAAGTGATTGACGATGGTGGTAAAGGATAAGAATGATTTGATTAAGTCTCTTTGTGGGTCCAAGACAAAGAAAATAGAAGCATATTTTATTATTTTTTCTTCTTTTGTATATAATATTTTTCATAATTAATGTTGATTGAACAATTGAGAATGAATTTTTAGTTTATTGCTTAATGATGTTACATGTGTTGTAATGATAAAAATAAAAAATACAGATACACATACGTGAGAACGCCTATGTTCCCGCTATAGTATAGCAATAATAGCGTTATATTATTGGGTATTTTGGGCCTTGGTCAAGGTGATGATGATCTACTTACAAATAAAGGGTATTGTTAGATTTAAATCTCAGCATTTTATTATTTTTAATATTGATGAAATAATTTTAATGGTTCGTTTCTCATCTTTAATTGATAATCTAATATTTTATTTTTAAATTTCAGTTGTTGAGTAAGTGAACGATTCTACAGAGTGAAAAAACAAACGCTTATCACTAAATCCTATGAATATTTAAAATCTAAACAATAAAATGATATTAGAATATTATATATATATATATATATATATATATATATATATATATAAATATAAACGACTATTTACTATTTTCAAAGAAGGAGTGGAATGGAAACCATAAACCAACACAATAGAAGAGGGAATGGAGACAGAAGGAACATCGTCAAACTTACGCACAGGCAGTGGGTAAGGAGAGCCGCCATACGCCTACTCAGACTGTGAGGAAGGAGAACGAAAGGAAC
Source organism: Phaseolus lunatus (assembly GCA_013389735.1). Lineage (NCBI taxonomy): Eukaryota > Viridiplantae > Streptophyta > Magnoliopsida > Fabales > Fabaceae > Phaseolus > Phaseolus lunatus. The sequence goes on along the minus strand of CM023859.1, from coordinate 22,674,352 downwards.
GTTCAAGGAACAAAATAGGGTTCATATCAGAGTTGAGTTGGAAGACATAAAATGGTTGAAGAACTGTTATATTGGAAATGTGGCGAACGCTGGGAAGGTGCAGGCTGTGAAGGAGAGCTTTATTATGCAGGGGTTCAAATTCATCAGGGTGAGGTATCTTGGGGCCTTACGTGTTGCTGTCTAGAGAATCGAAAGAGGTTTTGCAAAAATATTTTGAAGAAAATAAGGAGATGTTCGCTGAAATCTTTAAATTAGTTATACCATGGGAGGATAAATTTGAAGTTCAGGAAAAGTTTGTGTGGGTCAGATACAGAGGAATACCTCTTAGATTTTGGAACAGGCTATGTTTTCAACAAGTTGCTGCTCAAGTAGGGTCATTGGTAGTAGGGGTGGTCATGCGGGCTGGCCCGCCCTGCATAGAATCTGCGGGCTGATTTTTCTAGCCCGTCCCGCATAAGGGTTAGCCCATAGGCCTATGGGCCAGTCTGCATAAGAAATATTTTTTAAAAAAATAAATTTTTAAATAAAAATTTTGATTTTTTTTATTTATTTAGATGCATTAAGTAAATGGTTTCATAATATTATTTTCATAAGACATGCGTAGTAAGATGTTATTAAAAATTTTGGAATGTGAAATATGAGGCTACATGAAAAAAATATGGGAGCGCAGAAAAAAATTTATACATTTTTAAGTTATGCAGGTTATGCGGGCCAACCCGCCCTGTCCCGTGTGGACTGCGGGTTATGCGGGACGGGCCTAAGCGGGCCAGTAAGTTGAAATAAGCAATACGTCTCACATTTTTTCAGTGGGTCACGGGTCGGCCCGCATGGCCTGCCCCATTTCGCCACCCCTAGTTGGTAGAGGTTGACGCCGCACCGTTAGAACATGAAGTGCTCGAGTACGCAAGGTTGCAGGTGAGGGCTCAAGTAGGTGGAGAGATTCGGATGGTGAAGAACATGAGGTTTAATGATTACCTGTGCCAAGTTGTTGTCGAAGAGGAATCCCACTTCATGAGCACATGTATTAGATGTTGCCAACGTAGGTGGGGGGAATTGCATGGAGGGGTGTCGGATGAGGGATCGAAAGGGAAGTTTGGAGAGGAGTTTCTAGAGTCAGAGGGTTCCGATTTTGATGATTAGAATGACGTAATACTGCATGGTGGAGAGGATTTCTATGTGAGGTTTTCGATGAAGGAGGCGGAGGCCCCTGATGGAGGCGCGTGCAACAACAATCTGAGTGGAGGCAGGGGTTCTAGGTGTGAAGGTGAGTTTCCTAATTTGGTGGAACAATTTGGCTACAAGAGGAAAGAGAAGGGGAACAAGGCGCACACTGAGTGTGTGTCAACGCAGAAAGAGGCTAGGGTAAGGAAGGAGGTGGCAACGGCTAGTGGGAGAGAGGAAGATTTTGTCCTAATAGTAGATGGGCCAACCAAGGCCCAAAAAGGTGAAGGGAGTGCATTCAATGCTTTCTCGGGTCTGGGCCCAATGGAGGAGGAAGAAGAATAGTTAGGGGGGTGGCATAAGTAGCATGTCCACAGGGCACGTCGAGCGATGCAAAGGACGACAGCGTTTGCGGAACTCCAGGGGAGGATAGATGGGGCGGCCGGAGGTAAGGAAAAGAGAGCCTCACATCCTTGGTCGACGCAAGCGGAGGAGAAGAGATCATGAGGCACGATATCAACGTTAATGATGGAGAAAAGGACGCGAGGCAGATGCTGGCGAGTGTGGACAACGAAGCTTGTTTGTTGGAACGAAGGAGTTCCATTCGGTGTAGAATGATGCCATCATCAACATCAGTTGTACAAGTGTGTAAGATAACCACGCGAGCAAGGGCAAGGGTGATGGTGGCAACTGTGACATCGCGTAAAGGTGGTGCGGTGGAGGAAGACGACGTCGACGACAAAACTTTTCTTAAGGTGAAGAAGGTAGACCTCTTGTCGTCCCAAGAACACATCGGTTGTCCAGCTTAGACGCAGGGAGAAGAAGCTCGTTGGGGATCATCCCATTGATGAATTTGTTATCCGAACAATGAGAAGTAAGGTTAGACACTCAAAGCCATATCAACTGCTTATCTGACAGTGCGGTAGAGAAATGTAATAGGTTGTTCTGGATGAATAATGAGCACTCTGAAGCTCTTAGAATTTGGAATATTGGAAAAAAGTTGGGATTCTCTTTCTCGTGAGAAGACGATGTTGTTATAGGCTGATTACATGCTCTAGAGATAAGAGATAAATAAACTTTTAGGAGGGTGAGACCAAGCAGGGTGGAGAATAGTTTTGTTGATCAAGGATGATCAAGTACTTTGATGTCACCAAATCTTGTTGAACTTTGGCTTTGATGTCTCCAAATCTATGTGGATTGCTTGAAGACTTTGATGATGGGTTTTTGGGTGTGTTTTGGGTAGTTTGAATTTGTAATCCACTCATAGAGTTGATCCAAGGTTATTTGAATCTTTAACCTTTTGAAAAGATGAGTTTTCTAAAAAGCTATTGAAATTTCAACAGGTTGAAATTTCGAAACAATAGGTTATTTGACACTTAGTGGATTTTAAAATGTTTTGGAAAGCTTTGCCTTTGCCTTTGTTGTCAAACCATTTTAACCGGTTATTTTGAAAAATCAATCGACTATTTTTTGAAAATCCTTAACAGAATTTGTAAAGTCTGGTAAAACTGTTTTCCCTCTTTTTAAACTGTATTGACCTTAGTCTTAAACGGCCATTTTTGAGGCTATATATATTGTGTTTACATCTTTGAAGATTAAGAGATGAGATTAGAAAAGGATTGAAAAAGATTTTCAAGTTTCCATGATTGCTTAAGGCTTTGGATTCTTTCTAAGGGTGGAATAGGATTGTTGTGTATTCTTTCAATCCAATCTGTGATTATATCAGGTGTATTCTATTTCTTTCTTTCTTTGATTTGTATTTCTGTAAAGAACTGGTGTTGCAAAGAGTCAGAGGGTGTTCTGATCTCTGTTGTGTTTTTGCCAAAGGAAGTGTGTGTTCTTGAGGGGTTCAAGATCACTTCTTTGGTGAGTGTGTGGTTGTAATCTGTGGTTGATTACATAGTGGAATACCCAGTGGTTTCTGGGGACTGGATGTAGCTCTTGGTGTAAGAGTGAACCAGTATAAACATCATGTGTGAATCTCTCTATCCTTACACTCTTTAAACTGTTTTATCTTTGTTTTTATAAACTGCTGGTATAAACAACCGGTTATTTCGTATTTTCAACCGGTTGATATTCTTGCTTTTCAATTGCTTAATACTTGCTCTTATCTCTGTGCTATAAACAACCGATTGTTTTTCTGCAAACAGTTTTAATAGCTTTGTTGGCTTCTCTAATTGCTCCTTTAGTGATTCTTTAAAGATCTTCATTCTTAGCCAATATTTGCAAAAATCTTTCAATTAACAATTCACCCCCGTTCTTGTTAAGGCCGCTAATTCTATTAATTGACATCAAGAGTTAGGTTCTTGAAAAATATTCACGTTTCTGAAAAATCTTTTCAAAACATGGCTGACAAGATGTCTTTCGGGGAAGGTGCTGCTTTGAATAAACCACTTCTGTTTTGTGGTGAAAATTATAAGCTTTGGTGTATAAGAATGAAATTATTTGTTGAATCCATAGATAAGAAAATCTGGAATGTTATTTTCATGCCTTTATCTGAAAAATCTATTTTTGAATCTGAAAATGAAAGAAAGCATCTAGACTGTGTTGCTATGGACATCATTGTGTCTGCACTTGATTATGATAATTTGCTTAAGGTTTCAGAATGTAAATCTGCCAAAGAAATGTGGGACATTCTTGAGAAATGTCACAAGAATTCAAGAAGTGCCTTGTTGGACAAGGATGAGTCCTCTGCTAAATCATCATCCTCTAAATTCAAGATGGAGGTCTATCTCATGGCAAAAGAAGAATCTAGATCAAGTCAAGTAAGTTCATCTTCTTCAATCAAAGGTAACAATCATTATGAATTACTTGAAGCTTTTAAAGAGACTTATGAAGAAGCTCATAGATTAACCTCTTCAAACAATCAATTGAAACTTGAAAACAATAGGTTAAATGACAGAGTCAGAATCTTGGAAGAAGAATTTGATAATTCCAAAATTGATTTCGAAAACCTTGAATTGATTTATCAAAATTCTTCTTGCAAATGTGATTATAAGTTTTGTGAAAATTGTGAATCCCTTCAAAAGAAGGTCATTTATCTTGTGGAAATTGTGGATAAAATTTCGAAAGGAAAATCCAACTTTGAGAATGTCTTAGCATCTCAAAATTGTGTATTTGGAAAATTTGGTCTTGGCTTTAATCTACAGAATTAGAACACTGCTTTTTCAAAACCTTTTTCAAGTATCACAAAAAATCAACCGATTAAAAAGTCGAAACAACCGGTTGTTTCTTGTTTCTACTGTATGAAAAAGGGTCATTTTGTGAGGTTCTACAAAGTTCGCAAAATTCTTGTTCCAAGAGGAATTTTAAAATGGGTTCCTAAGAATCCTAAGCCTCATAATATTCCTACTAACACTCATGGACCTAAATTCATAAGGGGACCAAATCTTGCTTCTTAATCTTTTCTTGTAGGTATCCTTGGAAGCCAAGAATCACTTTTGGGCTTGAAGAATGATTGCTAAAGGGAAAAACATTAGGAGCAAAGTCTGTCTCTATGCCTACTGTCAATTGTACATCTAGCAGGGTTCTTTGAATGTCAAGAGACATTCTTGACAAAGGCTGGAATGGTTGGTTAAAAGAGGATTTTCAAGAATAAAGAGAGTATGTGCATCTTCAATTTAAGTAAGTATGCCTTGTGATCATATGAACATCTCAAGGTCTTCTTTTTGGATGAATCTATTGGGGTTCTCTGTGCAAAGGTATGAACAAATATCATACTACATTTTTCATCAATTTAAAAGATAATTTATGGTGATGAAAAATGTTCTCTTTGCTGTTAGAGTAAAACAATCGATTGTTTTTTCGAAGCAACCGATTGCTTTTTCTCTGACACCTCTGTGTAATGCTGTCAAGTTTGCTTATGCACGATTAAACCTATTTCTCTTTTTCAAATCATGCTTTTGGAAAAATATTCATTGAGTGTGCCTCAGAATCTGATGATAAAAGATTATATCCATTTGTTTTCTTGAAAGCTCTATATCATTTTCTATTCTTGAAATATCAACATTGTTTGTACTGCTGGACTACTCTATTATCATTCTGTTTTCTGCTTTGTACAACCCTTCTCATTGTCTATTTGAAAGAAAAAAATAGGGGGAGAAGTTTATGCTTGATCTGGTTGTATAGATAGCTTTAAATCTGATGCATTATGTGGTTGCTATTCTGCACTTGAGAGCATTTGATCACTTCACTTTTTCTGTTTGTTTCTCTGCTGATGTTGTATATGCAAAACTATGGTGCTATGGGAATCTGTTTCTATTTATGTTGATTATGCTGCATAGTTTGTTGCTATAATAGTGTACACACATTGATTTACACCCTGCTTTTACTGGTTTTTGTGCTAATGGCTTATGCAGAAAACTGGTTTGTGTGTGTCTTGTTATCCTACAACTATACTTGCTTTGTATATGCATAAAATCTGTTTTGCAGGACCTTACAAGTACAAGTGCTATGATGAAGACTAATCAAAGTGATGCTTATTTTTTTATGGTTCAAGAGCATACACCTTACTCAAATTCTTGACAAGTCAAAATTCATGGCCTATGTAAAGTAAGTTGTATATGTTCATCTTATTCTTTTAGCTTCATAAGACCAAATGAGCTTCTAAACATGTTGAGGTAATGTAAAACTATGCATTTCCCATTACGTTGAAAGATGATTTGCTTTGAAAATAAAAATAAAAATAACATTTACTTGCTGTCTCAGAAAAACAACCGATTGTTTTCACAAAACAACCGATTGTTTTCACAAAACAACCGATTGTTTTCACAAAACAACCGATTGTTTTCACAAAACAATCGATTGTTTTACTTCTGGTACATTTGAATAAAGCTATTGTGAATTCTTATGCATGGTTACGACTGTTTCTTTCAAAACTCTTTATGTGCCTATACATATATTGTGCCTCTGAATCAAATAATAAAGAAGTATATTCTTTGTTTTCCTTGAAATTCAAAGTTCTTTAGTATAGCTATCACATTGGTGGTCATGGGGTTGATGAATATTTTTATATGTGATTACATTTGAAGTCTTCATCTTGCTTGAGTCTATTATGTTGATTGCTTGCTGGTCTTGGGGTTGTGTGAGTTGGAAGTGTTGCCCAAGGATAAGTGGTTTTGTTACAGTGACTGCAATCAAATATATGTGGCTCTACAATATTCAGTTTCTACAGAAGCATCCATTATATCAGCTTCCAGTCAAAACTATATTTTGTTCATGGATACCTTCTTGAGATGCAAAGGCTGAGAGCTCTACATTTTCAAACACACATATGGAAATATTTGTTGATTGTCTTATTGTAGCTGTTAGCAGTATTGAAGAAGATGATGAAAACACCTTTCTGCACAACTTGGAATCCTGTCTAGAAAAACAACAGGTTGATTCTATGAAACAACCGACTGAAATTCTGCAACAAGATGATCTGCCTAAGATACTGAGACCAACTTGAAGATGAACCTTTTTGAAGTGATCTATTGCTGGCTCTGTATATGGTGTGTACTCTATTAAGGTGGAACTTACTGCAAAAAAGCAGATAACTTATGTTTTTGGGGACCGAGACACAAGGTTTTATAAAGAAGTGTCAACGAAGGTCAACTTGTTATTCTTGGGTCATTCCTATACTAGAACTATGTTTGGGTCATGCTCATAAGGGAGATTTGGACTAATATGCTTGCAATATGGAATTGAAAATATCCAAGAAAGATGTTTACAACTGCTTCCCTACAAATGTCAAAAAAAAGTACTCTTGACTGTGTTGGCATTGCTGGAACTAATACTTTGATGAAGCAATACTTTGATGTGCTCCTTGAAGGAGAACTGCTGGATGAAGAAAAGAAAGGGGGAGAAACTGTGGTTTCTGTGTTGCAATTTCTACACATTTTGGTGTCTAAATTTTGTGTTAACTCTACTGCTGCCATAGCTCTGTTACACCATAGATTTCTGCTGCAATTCTGGTATGGTATCACAGGTTTGTTGCTGACACAAGTGTTGTAACACACATTGGTTTTCTGGTTTTCTTCTTAAGAAATGAGTTTCTTAAATTCTGGTTTTATCCCTTGTCTTACTCTATTTGTAAAGACAAATAGGGGGAGATTTATGTGGTTTTGAGTGTGGAAACTGTTGTTGCTATTAATTGTTCTAATTGTTGTTGTTTTAGCTGCTATTTCACTTTGATTCTGTACCTCTTTCACATTGGTTTTCACACTGATTTTGATGGTTTTCTATATGGAAATCACATGGTGAAAATTGGTTCATTGGTGCTAGTGGAACTTGGATATAATTGCTCTTTGGTACATGCGCAATTTCTGTTTTGCAGGTGCTTTCAAATTCAAACAGATCAACACAAGCAAACCAGGGATTTGTCTTCATCAAATAGGGGGAGATTGTTGAACTTTGGCTTTGATGTCTCCAAATCTATGTGGATTGCTTGAAGACTTTGATGATGGGTTTTTGGGTGTGTTTTGGGTAGTTTGAATCTGTAATCCACTCATAGAGTTGATCCAATGTTATTTGAATCTTTAACCTTTTGAAAAGATGAGTTTTCTAAAAAGATGTTGAAATTTCAATAGGTTGAAATTTCAAAACAACAGGTTATTTGACACTTAGTGGATTTTAAAATGTTTTGGAAAGCTTTGCCTTTACCTTTGTTGTCAAACCATTTTAACCGGTTATTTCGAAAAATCAACCGACTATTTTTTGAAAATCCTTAACATAATTTGTTAAGTCTGGTAAAACTGTTTTCCCTCTTTTGAAATTGTTTTGACCTTTGATTAAAAGTCTTAAACGACCATTTTTTAGGCTATATAAATGTGTTTACATCTCTGAAGATTAAGAGAGGAGATTAGAAAAAGATTGAAAAAGATTTTCAAGTTTCCAAGATTGCTTAAGGCTTTGGATTCTTTATAAGGGTGGAATAGGACTGTTGTGTATTCTTTCAATCCAATCTGTGATTGTATCAGGTGTATTCTATTCCTTTCTTTCTTTGATTTGTATTTTTGTAAAGAACTAGTGTTGCACAGAGTCAGAGGGTGTTCTGATCTCTGTTGTGTTTTTGCTAAAGGAAGTGTGTGTGTTCTTAAGGGGTTCAAGATCACTTCTTTGGTGAGTGTGTTGTTGTAATCTGTGGTTGATTACATAGAGGAATACCCAGTGGTTTCTGGGGACTGGATGTAGCTCTTGGTGTAAGAGTGAACCAGTATAAACATCATGTGTGAATCTCTCTATCCTTACACTCTTTAAACTGTTTTATCTTTGTTTTTATAAACTGCTGGTATAAACAACTGGTTATTTCGTATTTTCAACCGGTTGATATTCTTGCTTTTCAATTGCTTAATACTTGCTCTTATATCTGTGCTATAAACAACCGGTTATATCGAAATAACAACCGATTATTTTTTTGCAAACAGTTTTAACAACTTTGTTGGCTTCTCTGATTGCTCTTTCCGTGATTCTTTAAAGATCTTCATTCTTAGCCAATATTTGCGAAAATATTTCAGTTAACAATTCACCCCTCCTCTTGTTAAGGCCATTAATTCTAACAAATCCAAGGTGTTTGATGAAAGGTTGGAGTTGCTGCTTGTGTGTGGATGGGATTTGGCTAGATAAAAGTGTAATTCACTCTTTGTTTGAATCCAAAACTGATTTGATTTAAAAACCTTTTAAAATAGAGTGTTTTTAAAATAAGTGAAAAACAACCTATTGTTTTGTCAATTCAAACGGTTGTTTTGTTCTTAGAGATTTTTGAAAGAGGTTGAAAGCTATTTGACTTGGTTGACTTTGCTGTCAAACCAATTCAATCGGTTATTTCGTGATTTCAACCAATTGTTTCTTTGAAAATCCTAACGGAATTCAGTTTTGATTTGTGAATCTGTCTTAAATGTTTTCTAACTGAATATGCTCATGCTTTAAATGTTTTTAACCAACCTTTGGAGTATAAATAGTTTTTTTTACGCTCCTAGAAGGTAATGAAAAATAGTTTTTAGAGGTCAGTGTGCCAAATTTGATTTCAAGTTTTCAAGATTCACGTCAAGCTTTTGGATTTTCAAGTGAGAGTGGAATAGGATTGCATTGTATTCATTATGTTGTGCTTTGATCAGGTGTAATCCCTTCTCAATCTCTTGTATTTCTATAATTGTGTGTAAGTGCAGAATCAGAGGGTGTTCTGATTTCTGTGAAGTTGTGTGCGAAAGGAAATGTGTGACTTGAGGTGTTCAAGGTCACTTCTTTGGTGGTTTGTGTTGTAATCTGGTTTTAATTGCATAGCAGACACCAAAGGGTTTCCAGGGACTGGATGTGGCTCTTGGTGATAAGAGTGAACTAGTATAAACTGCTTGTGTGTTTTTCTCTTGTTCTGAACTCTTTTAAATTCTGTTTTTAAGTTGTTTTAAATACTACTGGTATAAACAACTGATTGAATCGAAGAAACAACCAATTATTTTTCTGTGTTTCATCTTAAAACAGTTTTGGTTCTTAGTTATCTTGATTCCTTTCTCTGTAATTCTGCATTGAGTTTCATTTAACTTTCAAAGTTTTCAAAAATCCTTATTAAACAATTCACCCCCCTCTTGTTTAAGGCCATATATTCTAACAATTGGTATCAGAGCTAAGTTCTGGAAAGTTACTCAAGTTTTCGATCCTAAATATTTTTCTTATGGCTGAAAAACTACCTTTAGGGGAGGGTGTCTCAATAAACAAGTCACCTTTGTTTTGTGGTTTGAATTACCAGTTTTGGAAGGTACGAATGAAAATCTTTGTTGAATCACTAGATAGAGGAATTTGGGATGCAATTGAAAATGGCCCTGTTATTCCTAAACTTGAAAAGGATGGTGTTTTTATTGAAAAACCTTGGCCCCAATGGACTGATGCCAAATAAAAAGGCCAAGTTTGATTGCATTGCCAAGAATATCATTTCCTCTGCTTTGAATTCTGATGAGTTTTTCAGGGTCTCACAATGTGCATCGACTAAGGAGATGTGAGATACTCTAGAAGTAACTCATGAAGGAACCAATAATGTAAAAAGGGCAAGGAAACATACTCTAATTCAAGAGTATGAGATGTTTAGGATGCTCAAAAGAGAATCAATTGCGGAAGTGCAAAAGAGATTCACTCACATAGTCAATCATCTTATGAGTCTTGGAAAAGTCTTTGATAAAGAGGAATTGAACATTAAGATTCTCAAGCGTCTTGATAGATCTTGACAACCAAAAGTCACAGCCATCTCAGAGTTTAGAGATTTGACATATTTGACCAAAGCCTCCTTGTATGGAAAGCCTAGAGAGCTTGAGTTGGGGATGAACAAACTCAATGTTCAAGAAAGTGAAGACAAGCATGTAAGAAACATTGCTTTGAAAGCTGCCAAGCACAAGAATAATAAAGATTCAAGTGATGAAAGTGAGGGAGAAACTCTTAGTTTGTTGTCTAAAAAGTTCAGCAAATTCTTGAAAAAGAACCGCAACAAGGACTCCAAGAAAGATAGGTATGGCAACAAGAAAACTAGGGATTTTCATCCTAACAATTATACTTGTTTTGGTTGTGGAAAACAGGGGCATATAAAGGCTAAATGCCCTAATAAAGAAAGCAAGAAGGAAAAGAAAGGAAAATAAAAAAGAGCCTACATTGCTTGGGATGAAAATGATATCTCCTCATCAAGCACCTCATCATGTGAAGTTGAAGAAGCCAATCTGTGTTTGATGGCCAAGGGAGAGGATGATGCAAGTAGTCTAAGTTCTTGTGCCTCTTTAAATGCTGAATATTATAGTCAACTTCTTCAAGCTTTCAAAGAAACACATGAGGAAGCTAACCGATTGGCTCTCTTGAACAACCGGTTGAAAAGGTTGAATAAATGGGGTGAAAATAGGGTCAAGACACTGGAAGAAGAGTTGGAAAATTCAAAATCTAATTTTGAAAATCTTGAATTGCTTTACAAGAACTCTTCTTGCATGTGTGACTCAAACGTTTGTGAAAATTGTGAAGTTCTTGAAAATAAAGTCCACTATCTTGTAAAAACTGTGGATAAACTTTCAAAGGGAAAATCCAACTGTGAGACTGTCTTGGCATCTCAAAAATGTGTTTTTGGAAAATATTGATTGGGGTTTAATCCACAAAGTAAGAAAAGTGGGATTTTAAATTCTTTTTCAAAAGTGCTAGAAAAACAACCGATTGAAAAATCGAAACAACCGGTTGTTACATGTTTTTACTGCATGATGAGAGGCCACTAAGTTAGATTATGCAATATTAGGAAATACTATGTTCCTAAAGGTGTTATGAGATGGATTCCCAAGAATTCAGAGGTTCCAAGTGATAAAGGTAATTCAAAAGGACTCATTTTTGTAAGGGGACCAAATCTTGTTGCTTGAATTTGTCTTTTGTAGGGAAGCTTGATGGAGAATATGCGGTTGTGGTACCTGGATAGTGGCTATTCTAAACACATGACTGGAGATAAATCTAAGTTTGTGAACATCACTTTCAAGCAAGAAGGACATGTGACATATGGAGATAACAACAAAGGAAGAATTATTGGAAGAGGCACTATTGGAGACAAGAACTACTTCTTGATTCATGATGTCTTGTATGTGAAAGGCCTCAAGCACAATCTTCTTACCATTACTCAACTGCGTGACAAGGGATATCAAGTTATCTTCAAGCCAAATTCTTGTGAGACCTGTCTACCCAACTCAAAGGAAGTAGTTTTGATTGGTAAAAGAATCAACAATGTTTATCTTTTAGATATCTCTTCTCCTACTTGTATTGGTTGTCTTGTTTCTAAGCAGGATGAATCTTGGTTATGACATAGAAGAATAGCCCATATTCACATGAATCATTTGAATAAATTAATTTCAAAAGATCTTGTGATAGGTTACCCAAACTCAAGTTTGAGAAAGACCACATATGTGAAGCATGCCAAAAGGGAAAACAAATTAAACATTCTTTCGAATTGAAAAATGTTGTTTCGACCTCAAAACCTCTTGAGCTGCTATACATGGACTTGTTTGGTCCTTCAAGAGCCATGAGCCTTGGTGGAAACTATTATGCTCTTGTTATTGTTGATGATTTTTCCAGGTATACTTGGACACTCTTCTTGAAGTCAAAAAGTGATGCTTTCTTTGCATTCAAGAAGCTTGCTAGAAGACTGTAGAACACATGTAGCAGCAACATTGGCTCCATTAGAAGTGATCATGGAGGGGAGTTTCAAAATAAGAAATTTAGAAAAATCTGTGAAAAGCTGGGTATCTTGCATAACTTTTTTGCACCAAGAACTCCTCAACATAATGGATTAGTGGAAAGAAAGAACGAATCTCTTGAAGAACTAACAAGAACCATGCTAAGTGAATCTTCCTTACCCAAGTATTTTTGGGGTGATGTGTAAGCACTTATTGTTATGTGATGAATAGAGTGCTCATAAGGCCAATTTTGAAGAAAACTCCATATGAACTTTTCAATGGAAGGAAGCCAAACATTAGTCACCTAAAAGTGTTTGGATGTAGCTGTTTTGTTCTAAATAATGGGAAAGAGAATCTAGGGAAGTTTGATGAAAAAGATGATAATGGCATCTTTATTGGCTACTCTTCAAATAGCCATGCTTACAGGGTCTACAACAAGAGACTTATGATAGTGGAGGAATCTATTCATGTGGTGTTTGATGAAATTGATCATAAAGAAGTGGAATCCTAGAAGAATTGCGTAGAAGAGGATGAACATAACATCATTCTGCAGAAACTGGAATCCTATCTAGAAAAACAACCGATTGATTCGTCAAAACAATTGGTTGAAATTCTGTAGCAAGATGAGTTGCCTAAAGATTGGAGAATTCCAAGGGATCTTTCGGTGGAAAACATCATTAGGCAGATAAAGAAGGGTGGTTCTACATGCAATATTGTCTCTTACTACTGCAGGCACACAATGTTTATCTCCCAAATTGAACCAAAGTCAATTGAGGAAGCTCTTAATGATGAAAAATGGGTTGCTGCAATGCATGAAGA